>CM053032.1:141059889-141409889 GCA_028564925.1 Lithobates sylvaticus
TTATTTTTTGCGCTATAAACAAAAGAATAGCGACAATTTTTAAAAAAAACAATACTTTTTGCTATAATAAATATCCCATTTTTTTTTTTTTTTAAAACAATTATTTTACTCAGTTTAGGTCGATACGTATTCTTCTACATATTTTTGGTAAAAAAAATCGCAATAAGCGTATATAGATCGGTTTGCGCAAAAGTTATAGCGTCTACAAAATAGGGGATAGATTTATTGTATTTTTTTTTAAACTAGTAATGGCGGCGATCTGCGATTTTTTTTTTATTTTTATTTTTTCCCGTGACTGCGACATTGCGGCGGACACTTTTGACACATTTTTGGGACCATTCACATTTACACAGCGATCGTTGCTATAAAATTGCAGTGATTACTGTGTAAATGTGACTGGCAGGGAAGGGGTTAACACTAGGGGCGCTGCAGGGGTTAATGTGTTCCCTAAGGTAGTGATTCTAACTGTGGGGGGAGGGGACTCACAAGGGGAGGAGACTGATCGGTGTTCCTCCGTACTGGGATCACATGATCGGTCTCCTCTGCACTGACAGGATGAGGAGCTGTGTGTTTACACACACAGCTCCACGGTCCTGCTGTTTTAACGGGCAATTGCGGACATCGTGGCTGCCGGGCAGGCGCACCGGGTCCCGAGCGACGCCGTGGGTGCGTGTGCCCCCTAGGCGGCCGGGAATGGGAGGATGTCATATGACGCCCACCCAGGATGGGAGATCTACCTTGTGGGCGTCATATGACGATGGGCGGGTAGGGAAGTGGTTAACACTAAAAAAAAAAAAAACCCACAAATAGATAAATCAAGCAACTAATCCAATATTCACATGACGTAGTAATCTATATATCTGTGTCTATGAAAAAAGTTATTACTGCAGGTGGATTAATTCACACCTTTCTTATCTACCCACCTGTATGACCCTCATCCCTATTTTCCTTCTGAATCCATACTTCCTATCGTACACAAAAATTGACCACCCTACAAAGGAACAACAAAGTCCAATATCTATGGTTTCCACAGTTGATTTAAATTATTGGGTATGCCCTTATTACAATAGATTTGTTGTTCGTTCAGAAGGTTATCATTTACTTGAAGACGCCATTCGTTACATGCAGGTATACTCAGAGACATCCATTTTAGGGCAATTAACTTTTGTGCTATAAACAATAATCTACTAACTGATATCAAAAGCTCAATGGGAAAAAGCTCTTCATTGAGATAATCCAATAAGCACGCCTTGGGATCCATATCTATATGAGTATAAAAAAAACATTGTTAATTGTAGTCACCACCTCTCACCAGTATCTAACAAATTTAGGACACTTCCACAACATATGTATTGGATCAGCTGGATCCAATCCGGGGAATCACGCCTGCCCCACTTAAAAAACGTTACCGGTGTTCTATATACCCTATATATTATAAATAAATGAGACAAACATTTTGAAGGTGATAATGAAACTAAAGGCGCCCTTTCCAAAATTGTTTGCCAGACATCATCTGAAATATCCCCTTGGTCTATCTCCCACCCTCTTCTACCCGCGCTGACCCCATTATCTTGATATGGCCTCATAATTTGGCCGTACAAAGATGAAATAAGGCCTTTTTTTCCCCTCAGTCGTCACTGCTAATGAAGGTAAGAGTGGCATTGATCTTATCACTGTCTTTTGCCCTTAAAACTGGGACTGTACCGCATGCCATAATTGTAGATATTTAAAAACAATTATGATGAGGCAATTGATAAGATTCTTGTAGACCCTGAAAGGAACATAGAATGTTATGTGTATAAAGCTGGGCTATATATTGAAACCCCTGGGAACACCAGCGGGCTAATCCCTCCAATTTACATAGTTCTTTATAATGCCTATTCCCATAAGTGTTGAATACTCTGAAGCCCCTTCAAATTTCATTATAATCCTATAATTTCCTGCCAGACCCTATTCATAAGTGCCAACGTTGGACCTTTCAACTGAGCCAGAAGATGGTAACAAGAACGATTACTTAGCAATAAGGCCTGTATAGGATCTTCCCAATTCTCAACTTCCCAAACCGCAAAATGCTGAAGTTGGGAGGCTATGAAATATAGTCTCGGCTGGGGCACTGCCAATCTGCCCCCAGCCCTAGCTCGCTGGAGAATTGATAGCTCAGTCCTATGTTTTTTTACTTTCCATAATAGCCTTTGAAATAATGATTCTATTTTTTTTTTAAACCATTTAAGAGGTATCCATATCAGTGAATTGTGAAGGTCGTATAATAGAGGAGCCCAAATAATTTTTAAAAGGTTTCCTCGGGTCACCAACGATAACGGCAGCTTGATCCACACCATGCTCTTAAGTTGGAATTTAGTGAGAATAGGGGAGATAAATTATATATTAGGTAATATTTTACCCTAGAATGTATCTATATTCCCAAAGAATAAAACGATGAAACAATTTTAATTTGCTGAGCCTCTCTTAATACAAACAAACTGGGGTTATCTAAAGTAAGTATAACAGATTTATCGCAATTGATAACATATCCAGAGAATGAACCAAATATTTGTATAGGTGCCATTAAAGAACTTAAAGAATTGTCCGTATCCACAAGAAACAACAAAGCTTCATCTGCATATAATGAGATTTTTTCATTCCTTGTTCCTCTAATAAATCCACAAATAGATTCCGTTTGTCAGACAGCTTTAGCCAACCTTGAAGGCTTTAGGCAACTTATTTGGTCCACAAAAAAAGAACTGGAAGATGACTATGCCTTCTGAAGTTTACTTAGTAAGTTCCAAATATTGCCAGAGACACCCTTTTCAATCTAAGAAAACCCAAACTGTTCTACCTTCTAATGTACCCGGGTACTGCAGAAAGTTGGAACACTCACTTCTTGTAATCTATGGAATGCCAAAGATACCTTGGGGGAGATACCTGATCGTCTCCACCTGGGAGACCAAGTTGATATTGTGCCTGTAACCCAGAACAAATGACATACTAAGAAAGGCTCAGGTTTTCCTTTCCCCACATTGGCCTTCCATCCAAGTCTTTAAAATTATTTGGAGCTGTCAGAGTTTATCCCAACACTTCACGGGGGAAGAAACAAGGTCCAGCTTAGCGGAAAGGAAAACCCTCAGGTTATAAAAAAAAAAAAAAAAGGCAGGACAACAATGAAGGGGGCTAATGATCACACTCGCAAGACCCAGGGAAACAACAAAGCAAATGTTACCATGTGGATGGTTGGGGAAACAGTGAAACTAAGGGGGCGGGAGAGGCTTTTAACCTTGTTTTGATTAGTGATTCCTGTTGAAGGCAGAGTCAATCTTCTCTCAGGTGGCTGAATTGGATTTTCTGGTGTCCAGAATCAACAACAAGCTAAACACGTTTGATGTCAGGTTCATGGACCCTTGGGTATTTGCAGTAGAATCTCTGGTGATGCTGTGGAATCCATTCAAATTAACCTTTCTGCCACTTTAGATTCTACTTTGTCTGCTTCACATGATTGAAATGAAGGGCATTCTAGTGATTCTCCTGGCACCCAATTCCTGGCAGACCCTTCAGGATCTTTTATCCTAGGTCCAGTGCATCATCCTGTTTCTCAGTCGCTGGCTTAAAGCTGATCTCCAGCTTTACTTTCATTTTAAATGGTTCTCTTGGGCCAAGCCAGCCCACAATGAACTATTCGCTTGCTGGGCGTACTGTATAAACTGTATCCTCAGCTACATACAGTATATACTAAACCAATGGAGACAGCGCTAGCAATTATAGTAACAAACAATAAATGAAGAACCCATGTCAGTGACCACAAAAAATAACTAGCATCATAAATGTGTCCAACAAAAAAGTGTTCAACATAGGAGTGACCAACATATAAATATTCAACAAATATGTGTCCAGCATAAATGACATGCAAAATTCACAAACTTAAAAGATGCAATAAATAGTGTCTCATTGGTGTCCAAATGTGCAAACAAAAAACTTTTCCTTGGAATGAACTCACCGACCTGACAGACGGGCAAAGCTGGAAGCAAGCAAGCAGACAGGCTGAAGGGAGCAGGCAGACAGGCAAGCAGAGCTGTATAAGCAGGCTAGTAAGCTGATGGTGACTGAGGGGGTCCAAGAAGTGATGGATACACTGGGTCACAGGGATGTTCTTATAAAGTTTTTCCACCAATAAGAGAAGAAAACCATATATAGTGAAGTACTGTACAGCTATTTTAAATTGCGCGCTAGGCGCTACTTACTGGATGCAGTAAAAAGGCAAACTTTCAGAGATCACTTCCGCAATCGCCACTTGATCAGCACACGCTTCTTGGAGGCAGGAAATGGCATCAGTGGTTAGATCCTCGGCTGGAAATTACGTTGACGCTTTTCGCCCCTCCTCCAGGGTGTCATCAAAAGACATCACTTCCGGCCAAGGAGAAGAGATACTTATACTAATGGAGAACGACTAGCTCCTCCTACAAGGGTGGAGCCAAAGCAACATATATGATCAGAGAGGATAGGATCACTTAATGTCCTGCATCATCATCATATGGGTTTGCGATGTACATTAAAAAACTTTGTCTGTCTTTTGTCAAAAAAATTGTCCTTGCACTTAACAATAAATAATTAAAACAGATAGAAACATATATCAAGATATGTAAAAAAAAAATATGTATAAAACTATGTTTAAAACTATAAAAACATAATCATTGAATAGTAAACATGAATACTGTGTGATTTTCCAAAAATCATATCAGGAATATTTGAAAAAATTTGAAAAAAATAAATAAATAAACAAATGATAAAAGGTGAATATAATAAATGAATATAAATGTGTAATTAAATTAAAATAAGAAAAAAAAATATAAAAAAAAAAAAAGAACATAAATGAAAAAAAAAAAATTGGTGAAAAATTTAATAAATAATATACCTGAAATGATGGATATGGAAACTCATTTTCCAATTAGAAAGAAAACAATTTGAATCTAAATTAATATTAATACCTTGGGGACATAAAGTGCACAATCTATGAATCCATTGTGTTTCGTTCTGAGAAATTGACCTCTTTAGATTGGAACCTCTCCAGTGTTCTTCCACTCTGTCAATTCCACAGAACGTCAAAACACTGGGATCTCGCCCATGGAACATCCTAAAATGGTTGGAGAGACTATGATGTTTATATCCCTTCCTAATCCTGTTTACATGTTCCCTTAACCTTACCCCCACGGGAACATGTAAACAGGATTAGGAAGGGATATAAACATCATAGTCTCTCCAACCATTTTAGGATGTTCCATGGAGAGCCCAGTGTTTTGATGTTCTGTGGAATTGACAGAGTGGAAGAACACTGGAGAGGTTCCAATCTAAAGAGGTAAATTTCTCAGAACGAAACACAATGGATTCATAGATTGTGCACTTTAAGTCCCCAAGGTATTAATATTGATTTAGATTTAAATAGTTTTTTTTCTAATTGGTAAATTAGTTTCCATATCCATCATTTCAGGTATATTATTTATTTTATTTTTCACCAATTTTTTTTTTTTTTCATTTATTTTATTTTTTTTATTTTTTCTTTTTATATATTTTTTTCTTTTTATTTTTTATATTTATTTTTATTTTATTTTTATTTTTTCTTATTTTTATTTAATTTCACATTTATATTCATTTATTATATTCACCTTTTATCATTTGTTTATTTATTTATCTTTTCAAATTTTTTCAAATTTTTACTAATATTCCTGATATGATTTTTGGAAAATCACACAGTATTCAAGTTTACTATCCGATGATTATGTTTTTATAATTTTAAACATAATTTTATACATATATTTTTATACATATCTTGATATGTTTCTATCTGTTTTAATTATTTATTGTTAAGTGCAAGGACGATTGTCTGTCTTTTGTCAAAATAATGTTTTTTTAATGTAAATCGCAAACCCATATAATGATGATGCAGGACATTAAGTGATCCTATCCTCTCTGATCATATATGGCGCTTTGGGTCCACCTTTGTAGGGGGAGCTAGTCGTTCTCAATTAGTATAAGTATCTCTTCTCTTTGGCCGGAAGTGATGTCTTTTGATGACGCCCTGGAGGAGGGGCGAAACGCATCATCGTAATTTCTGGCCGAGAATCTAACCACTGACACCATTTCCTGCCTCCGTGGAGCGCACGCTGATCCAGCGGCGATCGCGGAAGTGATCTCTGAAAGTTTGCATTTTTACTGCATCCAGTAAGTAGCGCCTAGCGCGCAATTTAAAATAGCTTTACAGTACTTCACTATATATGGTTTTATCAGTGGTAAAACTTTATAAGAACATCCCTGTGACCCAGTGTGTATCCATCACTTCTTGGACCCCCTCAGTCACCATCAGCTTACTAGTCTGCTTATACAGCTCTGCTTGCCTGTCTGCCTGCTCCCTTCAGCCTGCCTGCTTGCTTGCTTCCAGCTTTGCCTGTCTGTCAGCTTGGTGAGTTCATTCCAAGGAAGTGTTTTTTGTTTGCACATTTGGACACTAATGAGACACTATTTATTGCATCTTTTAAGTTTGTGAATTTTGCATATGTCATTTATGCTGGACACATATTTGTTGAATATTTATATGTTGGTCACTCCTATGTTGAGCACTTTTTTGTTGGACACATTTATGATGCTAGTTATTTTTTGTGGTCACTGACATGGGTTCTTCATTTATTGTTTGTTACTATGATTGCTAGCGCTGTCTCCATTGGTTTAGTATTTTCTGAAAGTTTTAGCCCTTTTTATGCACAGCAGCTGCAAATCATTTGTTTCTTATTTATTTTTCACGTTTATTTTCACATTTAATATTTTTCTCAGCGCCGATTTCTTTGTTTATACATACAGTATATAGCACTGTGTTTTGGGTGTGAGACAGAAGCTTCCTGATGGAATAAAATCGTGTTGGGCTAAGTGGAACTTAGCCAATCATAGACAGCTTTGTATTCTAACAGTGAATACACAACTTCTTCTGAGAGTCATAGAATGTGACCCACCTCCCCCACTTGTATTAATTGGTAGACTACAAAGCTGCCTATGAATGACCAAGCACTGCTCAGTCTGACGCTGTTTTGTCCTTAGTGTGAGACAGAAAGGTCTCATCACACACCTGGAATATAGTGATGTGTATGCAGCTGAGACTACATACACTTTATACAGCGTGCCCAGCAGGTATGCATGTTAGTGTAGCAAATAGTAAAAAGGTGACTATATGACTTTACATGTATCCCCTCCCGAGTATGCTGCTATTAACAATAGTGTAAGTGTTTGTTTAGCCTTTTCATAAAAAAAAAATACCTTTTCTAACACCGCAGCTGTGCAGTCACGTGACCCCTTCCGCTGGTCTTTCCCACTCTATCGAGAGAAGTGGGCGGGGCCAAGATTCCCATGTGATGTCAGCTGGCGGTGTGGAAAAAGGTATTTAGCCTTTACATTTAAAAAAAAATCACATACACTGTTGTTGATGGCAGAATAAACCGGAGGGGGTACATAAACCGCAGGGGGTACATGTATTTATGTGCAAGTCGGGAAAAACACGCTGACAGTTGGATGAATAAATAAGGAATAGTGGAAAAAAGCCGCTAGCAGTCAGATAAACTGTGAAATAAAACAAAAAGTCATGCAGCGCTAATTATCCGATGAATAAATCCATAAATGAATAAACATATCAAAAAAATGTGTCAACAAAATCCAAAAAAAACAAAGTTCCTAAATCGTGCAGAAATAAACTGAAGATGTGCGTGATCAAATATCACCCACGTGATCCACCACCCAGTGTAAGATGGACTCTCACCAGAGTTGCAGGATGGAGTCAGATGCTTTCAATATGGTGTATCATCATCAGACATCACATATCATTCAGGAAAAGACAGTATTCAGTGCTTCCAGTATGTCTCAATGGATGTAGGGAAAAGGATGTGCATCGTGGATATATAAATGAAGGAAAGATCCACATAGTATAATACCGTAAACACTCTTTTAATGCAGAAACGGGATTAAAAGTACTTACATTTCAAAGGAATAAAACAAGCGTATAGAGTCAATCCAAGAACAACCATGCATGGAAGTAGATATGTTGGTGTAAACAGCAAGACCAGCGTGGCAACGGCACGTACATAAGCTCCGCCCTACATGTTTCCTCATAACTGATGTCATTGGGGGCATGTACGTGCCAGTGCAGCCACACTATATTTATATTCAATCCAGCAGGGGCAGGCTCCAATTGAATAGGCAATCATTCAATACAAAATATACACAAAGGTGGCCGCTATAAAAGCCAAGCCTCAATGTAAAAAATCAAATGCACTCCAAGCCTCGATGTGGTAGTGGATCAACAGAAGAATGATCCTTGTAACTCGCGTCACAACCCAAACCACAAAGCCTCGTTGTCATAAAACATGGCTTTATGCTGCATATTGCGGTGGGAGGGTTGGGGAGGAGAGCCGCTCTCACGCTGACAGAGAGGGAGGGAGGGGGAGAGGGAAGGGACTGCCAGAGCAGAGCAGTGGGAATGACGGAGGCATGTAACCTGACCACGGTAATTATAGATCAGCCATGATTACCGTGGTCAGCACAGACAGGGGGACACAGGAACTGGCAGGATAAACCAGGTATTTTACAAGATAGGAAGGAAATAGCACAAGCATTGTGCTATACAGCATGCCCTAAATTAACAAGATCTTTTTTTTTTTTTTTAGGGTTACAACCACTTTAACTTTAAAACTATTTAAATGGCTTGGCTGTCTTTTTTTCAACCTCACCTACTATGTAACTATGTAATTATGTTATCTTCATGGTCTTAGAGACAGTGGCCTGTCATTCCTCCAGGGTCGTCCACAGGAGGTCAGCAGCTGGGGATAGGGAACAAACAAGACAAGGAGAGGATGGATGGAGCAGGCTAAAGGGCAAAGGTAAGGGTAACAGGATCACAGGAGGGACGGGTACAGGTACAAGGCTCAAGGCTCAGGTAAACAGACTGGAACAGGATCAGGCAAAGATACAGAGCTCTCAGGTTCAGGGTCAGGGCGCAAGGAAAGATACCAAGGCAAGGTGTGTGTCTGCCAGGTATTTATACACGTCTCCTACAATCAGGCTCAGGTGACACCTGATCGCAGGAGATGATGTCAGCACCACACTGCCAGGAACCATCTGCTGGTGGGCACCAGTACTGCGGCCCAAAGATCAAATAATACCACCAGCAGGAGAGAGCTCCCCTGACAGTATGGAACTGTCAGGAGACACCTGCTGGTGGACATCAGTACTGCACGCCAAATGCCAGAGCCATCAGTGGATGGAACCTTTCCTGGCAGTACCCCCCTCAAAGGAGCGGCCTCCCAACTGCTGCTGGGACAAGTCCATGACATCCAGTTGGGCAGCGGGCAGAGTCACATCAAGCTGGGCATGTTGAAGGTCCATGGCTTTAAACTGGGCAATGGGCAGAGTCACATCAAGCTGGGCATGTGAAAGGTCCATGGCTTTAAACCAGGCAACGGGCAGAGGCACCTCAGGCTGGGCAACAGGCAGCGACACATCAGGCTGGGCAACGGGCACCTGAAGCTGGGCAGCAGTCATAGCATAAAAAAGCTAGGCAGCGGGCACAGGCACATGAAGCTGGGCAGTAGGCACAGGAACCTCTAGCGGGGCAGCGGGCACATCAAGCTGGGCAGCAGACATAGACATAACAAGATTGGCAGCAGGCACAGGCACATCAAGCTGGGCAGTAGGCACGTCAAACTGGGTAGCAAGCACAGGAACCTCGAGCTGGGTAGCAGGCACAGGCACCTCAACCTGGGCAGCAGGCACAGGCGCATCAAGCTGGGCAGCAGACACAGGCGCATCAAGCTGGGACGCAGGCACATCAAGCTAGGCAGCAGGCACATAAGGCTGGGCAACAACCATGGGCACATCAAGATGGGCAGTAGACAGGGGCACATCAGGCTGAGCAGCAGACAGGGGCACATCAGGCTGGGCAGCAGACAGGGACACATCAGGCTGGGCAGCAGACAGGGACACATCAGGCTGGGCAGCAGACAGGGGCACATCAGGCTGGGCAGCAGACAGGGGCACATCAGGCTGGGCAGCAGACAGAGGCACATCAGGCTGGGCAGCAGGCTCCGGGTTGTCTGGCAGGGCAGCAGGCTCCTGGTCGTCTGGCAGGGCAGCAGGCTCCGGGTTGTCTGGCAGGGCAGCAGGCACCGAGACTTCAGGCTGGAACACAGGAACAAGACTTCAGGCTGGAACACAGGCAACGAGACATCAGGCTGGAACACAGGCACCAGAACTTCAGGCTGGGACACTGGCACCGGAACTTCAGGCTGGGATACTGGCACCAGAACTTCAGGCTGGTATGGAGGCAGGTTGGGTTACTGGCAGGATGATCAAATGGTTTGGAAAGAACTTCCGCCTCTTTTAGCTACTGAAGTCCTGTAGGTAACTGCAGGACTGTAGGTAAGGGATGAAGCCAGAACGGAATGGGAAAAACCTACCATAATCCTTATGGATTACCCGATCTCCATATAGTTACAATCAGAACTTCTCTGGGCGCCCTTACCATTCGGGTTTTCCCGGGTCTATGCGGGAGTACCCGGGAAACCTAGAAAGAAAAGAGGAACCCGAGGCGGGTGGAGGGTCCAAAGCAAAAAGAAAAATAACTTGACAGGCTCTGGTATTTTCAATTTGAGTTCTGTCAGTCTAACGGACGAGAAAAAGCTTGTTCTGGATAAGGGCCTGAAATATGTCCCTCCCAGACCCCTAAACAAGTTTTCCACGTTTATAGACGTACAGAAGTACATTAGAAAACTGAGCATCCAGAGGCACTTTTTGATTGCACCCTCCAATGCTACTTCTGTTCCCAATGATGGCCACGTACACACGGGGTTGTTGAACCCCTCCTTATTTAACCCTCCCGGAGTTATGGCACCATCCTTACATGTTTTTCGCAGCTTGGTCTTACAGGACTTGGAAAAATTGCCCAATAAAAAGATACACACCAATCCAAGAGTTAGGGCAGGACTGAAACAACTTTGTGAGCGCAAGAATTTAATTATTCGCCCTGCCGATAAGGGCCGGAGCCATAGTGGTGCTAAATAAGGAAGATTATATAAAAGAAATGGATAGGATTTTAGGTGATTCTGATACTTACAGTGGGGATCAAAAGTTTGGGCACCCCAGGTAAAAATGTGTATTAATGTGCATAACGAAGCCAAGGAAAGATGGAAAAATCTCCAAATGGCATCAAATTACAGATTAGACATTCTTATAATATGTCAAAAAAGTTAGATTTTATTTCCATCATTTACACTTTCAAAATTACAGAAAACAAAAAAATGGCGTCTGCAAAAGTTTGTGCACCCTGCAGAATTTATAGCATGCACTGCCCCCTTTGCAAAGCTGAAACCTGCCAGTGTCATGGATTGTTCTCAATCATTGTCTGGGAAGACCAGGTGATGTCAATCTCAAAGGTTTTAAATGGCCAGACTCATCTGACCTTGCCCCAAAAATCAGCACCATGGGTTCTTCTTAGCAGTTGTCTAGAAAACAGAAACTGAAAATAGTTGACGCTCACAAAGCTAGAGAAGGCTATAAGAAGATAGCAAAGCGTTTTCAGATGTCAATATCCTCTGTTCGGAATGTAATTAAGAAATGGCAGTCATCAGGAACAGTGGAAGTTAAAGCAAGATCTGGAAGACCAAGAAAAATATCAGACAGAACAGCTCGCAGGATTGTGAGAAAAGCAATTCAAAACCCATGTTTGACTGCACGATCACTCCAGAAAGATCTGGCAGACACTGGAGTTGTGGTACACTATTCCACTATAAAGAGATACTTGTACAAATATGGTCTTCATGAAAGAGTCATCAGAACAAAACCTCTTCTACGTCCTCACCACAAAAATCAGCGTTTGAACTTTGCAAATGAACATATAGACAAGCCTGAGGCATTTTGGAAACAAGTTCTGTGGACCGATGAGGTTAAAATAGAACTTTTTGGCCGGAATGAGCAAAGGTACGTTTGGAGAAGAAAGGGCACAGAATTTTATGAAAAGAACCTCTGTCCAACTGTTAAGCATGGGGGTGGATCAATCATGCTTTGGGGTTGTATTGCGGCACAGGGAACATTTCACAAGTAGAAGGAAAAATGGATTCAATAAAATTTCAGCAAATTTTGGATGGTAATTTGATGCCATCTGTGAAAAAGTTGAAGTTAAAGAGAGGATGGCTTCTACAAATGGATAATGATCCTAAACACACCTCAAAATCCACGGGGGGTTACATCAAGAGGCGTAAACTGAAGGTTTTGCCATGGCCTTCACATACTCCTGACCTCAACATTATTGAAAATCTATGGATAGACCTTAAAAGAGCAGTGCGTGACAGATAGCCCAGAAATCTCAAAGAAGGGGGGAGGAGCTTGAGCATGGTCGGGTGAAGACGTGCTGGTGAGAGCTCCAGGTTCTCCATGGAAGTAGCAGGCTGGTGAGCCATAAACCTTCTGCTGCAAAAGGGGGGATATTGGAGCCAGCTATTATTACAGAGAACCAGACCTTAAGGCATGAACGACAGCGTGAGATATCATACCCGCTCGGTAAAGGAAAAAGTTCATTCCCGCATCAGTCAAGGAAATATTCAGCAGTACTTTACCTCACCAGCGGGGGCCTCAGCTGAGACAGAGATGCGACGGTCCGATGGAGTCCAGGACGGCGCGCTTCCGAGAATGGGAGCGACGGTGGAGGACGCGGCCCCGGCCCACGTGGACGCACACAGAGCGACGGAGATGACGCAGCATATGCAGCACGCGCGGTCTGCTGTTCGGCAGATCCGTGAGGCGAAAGACGGCGGCACTGTACCAGGAGAGAGAGAGGAGACAGAGCCAGGTACAATATCTCCTCAGAGGGATATATTTGAGAAAAAGGAGCTTCAAGAGGAAAGGACATTGGAGAAAGATATTAGAAACATTAAAGAAGTACTGAATTCCTTACCTACCTGCAAAGACATAGAAGCATTGATTCTGAGATTGGAAGAATCACATCGCCAAGACATCAAAATGGTAAGGTCTGAAATGAATGGTTTATCAGAAAGAACCAAAGAGGGGGAGGAGAAGTTGGCCTTGGTGGACATACGAGTGGGCACTGTTGAAAGAGCATTGAGCATTCAACAAGCTAGGACTGTAGACCTCCAATTGCATACAGAGGAGCTCGAAGACCGAAGTCGCAGGAACAATCTGCGACTTCGAGGTTTGCCAGAGGCCCAGGGGGGGGAGGATCTTGAAGCAGTGGTAAAATTATTATTTCAACAAGTCCTGAAAAACCCCGAAAAAGTCATAGAGGTGGATAGGGTCCATAGAGCTGCGGGACTGAAATCGAGTGACATAAAGAGACCTAGAGATGTGATATGTCGAGTACACCATTATACAGAGAAAGAGCTGATATTAAGGATGGCATGGGATACAGGGGGTGTGGACTTTGAGGGAGCCCCTATTAAGATCCTACCAGATTTATGCTGTGCGAATTTGCAGCGAAGAGCACTTTTGCGGCCCACTCTGCGATTAGCAAAAGAACAAGGATGCACATATAGGTGAGGGTACCCATTGACGGTTAGATTCCGCAGAGACACATGGTCATTTACAGTACGTACACCGGAGGACCTCCCTGGACTCTTTTTGGATACTGCCCCTATCCAGACCGAGAATTGGCTGATGTACATTCCATATATAGGAGGGCGTTTGGATATTGGAGGAAGTCAGCGGGCTAACTCCACAAGAAGACAAAGATAGACTAGAATAGACCTGTAAGAGGAAGGGGTGGGGGGAAAAAAGAAAATTCCTAGCTGGAGCGAAAGGATGGATTCTACAATGCTAGGGGGTGGTGGAGGGGGGGAAGGGGACGGGGGGAAACGGAGGAGGGATGGAAAATGAAAGAACTGAGACTAATCGATAAGACATAACAAAAGAGGACAGAAAATGCTGGAAAGGATCTACGGTCCCCCTCTTTGCCCCCCCCTTTTTTTTTTTTTTCTTTACCCTGACAATGATGGAGAGACTATTAGCTACTTGTAGATATTGGTTTCCCTCTTTGGGATACATTAGTATATAGGATATACAGAGTATGGTAACATCCCCGTGATTGTTTTTTTTTCTGTTTTTTTTTTTTGAATGGCCCTATTAGGCCTAGAAACGGTGGAGGGGGTCAAGGAGATGGAGTGTGAAGCTAAAATGTGGGGGGGGGGTTATTCTTTTCTCTCCCTTCCATGGTTAAGGGGGGAGGAGAGAAGGAGGCTCCCCTATATTGGTTGTGATGGGTCTGTTTTTTTTTTTTCCTCTCCCTTAAGCCCCATACACACGGTCGGACTTTTTCATGGATTCTGTCCGATCGGACAAGGTTGTTGAAAAATCAGACCGTGTGTATGCACCATCGGACAGTGTTCGTCGGTTTGTCCGACGGACAAAGTCTTATCTCCTGCTGGAAAGATTTGCCGCCAACACGGTCCGATCACACCAAGTCCGATCGTGTGTATCGAATTCCTGACGGACAAAGTGCCACGCATGCTCAGATCACATTACAAGACCAAAGCTATTGGCTACTAGCCTCTACGTAGTCCCGTCGTAGGCAACAAACGTCACCACGTTCAGAATGATCGGATTTTTCGACAACTTTGTCCGACCGTGTGTACGCAACACCAACATCGGACAAAGTACGACGGACATGATCCGACGGACCTGGTCCTCGGATTGTCCGACCGTGTGTATGGGGCTTTAGAGGGGACATAACTGTGAAATGGGAGGTTAAAGGGAGATGGGGGGGGGGGTGGGAGACGGGAGGAGAGGGAGGGGGAGGGAAATTGGGTAGGGGAGACACAGGTTTAGGGAAAAAAGTTAACACTGGTTGGGGGGGTGAGGGGATAACCCCCTTCATGTATTAATACAAATTTTCCCGAAGGGAAAACTATTATATTGTTTTTTTTTTTTCTTTTTTGGGGCTAATATGGAACATAATTGTAGGAATAAGATTTTGAGCACTAAGGAAGAGAATAAAAGTGTGTTTCTTATATATATATATATATATATTTTTTCTTCCTTCCCCTTTGAGGGAAGGGCAAGATAAGGGTAAAGGGAAAATGGGAAGGCACTGGTTAATAAACCACTAATAATGATTTTGAATGGAATATATATACAAAATATGTGTTTTTTTTTTTGCTTATCACGTACTAGGGAATCACATAGAGATTCATTTTTATTTTTATTTTTTTTAGGTAACACTTAGTATAATGTAAAATGTATTAGTGGTAATGCGGTTGTTGCTATGACTATTTTTGTATTGGTATCGATCACGAGGATGGAACACTAGGAGATTAGAGAAGTTGGGGATATGGTATACTCCTCTCATTCTTTTTTTTTTTTTCTTTCTTCCCCTCTTGTCCCTCCCTCTCCCCCCCCTTTCCCCGCTTTTACCTGGATCCCTAATATTATTACTTAGGCCCTTTTTTTTTGTGTGCCCCCCCTGGGCCTCCCCCCACCCCCCTTCCCCCTCTTTTTTTCTTTTTTCCTACCCCTACTGTCCTGTATATGTTCCATATATCCTCCTTAATTAAATTAGTGAAGATAGGCAGAAGGTTGAAGGGTTATACACATAAATAAAAGAAAAGAAAATGAAAAAAAGCAAGGGAAAAGGAAAGAGGGAGAAACCTGGAGCTCCACACCCGACCATCCCTGTTTAATACCCCAAATAAAGGGAAAGCTCAGATACCGTGTTAAACGGTGAGCACCCTATAAGCATAATATAGTGCTTTTTTTTTCCCCCTTTTTTGAGGGTGGGTTTTTTTTTTTATCTCTGGTTTTTGTTTTGTTTTTATATTTATTTTTTCCCCTTTTTTTTATTTTTTTTTTATTTTATTTTTTTCTCCCCCGTTTTTTAGGAGTTTTTTTTTTTTTTTCTTTCTTTCTTTCTCTCTTTTTTTGTTCGGGTCTAGGTTACCTAGAGTCAATCCATGGAGACACTTAAAATGATATCATTAAATGTTAAGGGACTAAATATACCTGAGAAGAGGCGCATACTTTTACACGAATTGCAGCGCTACGGGTCAGATATAGCACTCATCCAGGAGACACACTTTAGAGATGATAAACTACCAATCTTAAAAAGCAAATCCTTCCCGACTGTATATCATGCTACAAACCAGGAGGCAAAATCAAAAGCAGTATCTATCTTACTTGCGAACAGAGTGCCATGGGTCTTAATAGACCAGGTTAAAGACCCAGGAGGACGGTTTCTATTTGTAAAGGGGAAAATAGGAGATGTACTGGTCACACTGGCAACAGTATATGCCCCTAATGACCATCAAGAAAAGTTTCTGAACAAAGCACTTAGTCAATTGACTGAGTTCTTTGAAGGACATTTGATTTTGGGGGGAGACTTAAACGTTCCATTGAATCCAATTGAAGATACCTCTTCGGGAGTGTCATCCCTACCTGCAGGAACACGTAAACGAATAGTTAAAACTTTACATAAAAACCAATTGATTCATATTTGGCGGTTGTTTTTTCCTGCGGATAGGGATTACACTTTTTTCTCAGCCCCACATAGGTCTTACTCACGTATAGATTATTTTCTGGTTCCCCATGCCCAACTAGATGCAGTACAGGAAACTAATATAGGCTCTAATACCTGGAGTGACCATGCACCTATCTTCATGAAATATGCACTACAGAACATTAGGAATGACAGACCCAGGCAATGGAGATTGAATGAAAGCTTACTGCAGGATAAAGAGACTCTAGAAGATGTAACTAAAGAGTTAGACTTTTACTTTATCACAAACGACAATCCGGAATGTGACCCCGAAAATATCTGGGAAGCACACAAAACGGTTATTAGGGGGATATTGATTAAACATGGTTCCAGGATTAACCACCAACATAGAGAAAGATTGAAACTATTATTAGAAGAATTAGCAGTTATAGAAAGCCAACATAAACAAACACTATCTGTGCTGTTAGAAAAAGATTTAAAGGCGAAAAGAATACAAATTTCAGATTTACTTCGATATAAAGCCAAAGCAGCGTTACAGATAAGCAAGAAATTCTCATACGAATAAGGAGACAAATGCGGAAGTTACCTAGCTAGAACACTACGCGAACAGAGTCAAAGAAACTATATACCACACCTAATATCTTCTAAAAAGCAAAAAATTACAAAACCAAAAGACATAGTTAAAGAATTTCAAGAGTTTTATAAATCATTATATAATCTACAGACCAAATCTTCTACACAAGAACAAATAGATAGATATCTGATACAATCACAAATGCCTCAGATTGGAGAACTAGATAGAGACGACCTGGAAAAAGCTATAACAATAGAAGAACTCCAAGGAGTCAAAAAGAATATTAAATTAGGTAAAGCCCCAGGCCCAGGTGGCTTATCGGCCCAATATTATAAAACATTGTCTACCCACCTGGCTGCATACATGGTTAAATTCTTTAACTCCCTCAGTACGACAGCAGCACTTGCAAAAGATACTACATTAGCCCAAATCTCGGTGATCCCTAAAGAGGGGAAAGACCCATCTCTCTGTGGAAGCTACCGTCCTATTTCTCTACTTAACTTAGATTTAAAGATTTTTTCTAAAATTATAGTGAATAGGTTACAACAATACATTCCAAGGCTGATCCATTTAGATCAGGTGGGATTTGTCCCTATACGGGAAGCAAGAGACAATACTACTAAAGTACTCAATCTTCTTCATGTAGTGGACAAATCCAGGGTATGTAGTGTATTTATAAATACAGACGCAGAGAAGGCCTTCGACAGGGTAGATTGGAATTTTATGATCTCAGTATTACGATTTGGAGGCTTCGGAGCTAGCATGTTAAAATGGATTACATCCATATATTCCAATCCTACAGCTAGAGTACAAGTTAATGGAGTGGTCTCCGAGACCTTTCAAATTTCAAATGGGACACGGCAAGGATGCCCCCTATCTCCACTCCTCTCTGCCCTGTCGGAACCATTTCTCTGTACAATACGCCTAAATAAGGATATTACAGGAGTCAAGATAGGAGAGGTTCAATATAAGATTTCAGCATATGCTGATGATATGATGTTTTCCCTGACAAATCCCCTGATTTCGATACCGAACTTGATGAAGGAGTTTAAAAGATACAAACTGCTCTCCAATTTACAGATTAATTTCACTAAATCTGAAGCACTGGGGGTAAATTGCCCACAAGGATTAATAGAACAAATGAAGGAAAATTTTAGATTCAAATGGACAGATACAGCTCTTACCTACCTAGGAACACGATTAACATATAATATTGGTAAAATTTTTGGGTTAAATTTCCCCCCACTGCTCCAAAAAGTGAAAATTCTGTTAAATAAATGGAAACTAGGCCTACATTCCTGGATAGGGCGCTGCAATATAATCAAAATGAACATCTTACCCAAATTCCTCTATCTTCTACAGACATTACCAATACGGATCCCGGTAAAATATTTTAAACAATGTCAAAAAATAATTTTTGACTTTATATGGGCCTACAAACAGCCTAGGATACGGCATACTCAGTTAGTACGCCCCAGGGAACAGGGAGGGCTGGCAGTTCCGGACCTACGCAGATATCACCAGGCTACACACCTTAGCAGGGTAATAGATTGAAATAGACACAAAGATATGAAATTATGGGTGCAGATGGAAGAGGCGCAGATACCAATAGAACTGAGAAGAGCCCCCTGGTGTTCAACACCTTCCCTTAAAGAATTTGCTAAGCACCCTTTGATAGGGACTACTCTTAGGACCTGTAGGACGGTGTTTCCATTGATTGGGATAACCCCAGAGATATCTCAATTATACCCAATACTGGGAAACCCGGAATTCCTTCCGGGGATAGACGACAGATCTTTTGAATACCTACGTAATAAGGGAGATATTAATGCTTTTAACTACGTAAAAGAAGGGAGGTGGTTGACAATTAAAGAATTGATGGACGAAGGTAGATTAAGATTCTGGAATGCACTACAGACGACACATTTTTTGAAGACCTTAGCTAACCCGAGATGTTTTGATAGACCCCTTAATAATTTCGAAAAAACCTGTTCGGAAAAGGGAGTAAAGTCCCATATGTTAGCATTCAATTATACAATCTTATCAAGAGTGAGAGAGAATGACAAACTGCCCTGCGTATTAGAATGGGAACGTGAGTTGGGGAGAAACTTCAGTAAGACACAACTTGAACAAGTATTGAGGTTCACACATGAGTTGTCAATCTGTGTAAAAACTCAAGAAACGAATTTTAAGATCTTTTCCAGATGGTATAAAACACCAGAGAGACTGAAGAGATTTTTTCCTGACTCATCGGATCTCTGCTGGAGATGCCAGGCAAATATAGGTACAATGTTGCATATTTTCTGGGACTGCCCCAAATTAAAGAACTATTGGGTAGAGATTGGCCGTATCATCCAGAAGATATCAGAATACAGGATACCAGATGATCCAATCTTTTTTTTGTTTCACATATCTCAGATACCGGAAAAAAATATATAGAGAGTTGGTGATAGGTCATCTGGTGGATGCGGCCAAGGCCTGTATTCCATTAGCATGGAGATTAACAACACCCCCAACAGTGAGGAAATGAATACAGAAAGTAGAAGAAATAAATAAACTGGAAAATTTGGTCCTCTTCTCACGACACCAACAGGATAGATATATGGAAATATGGTCTCCCTGGAATATCTTTTTGAGATCGGAAGAGGGTAAGACCCTTCTGGAGAGAAACCTGGATGACTGAAATACTGACCTAGAGAGTATAATAATACTCGCCTAGAGAGAGGTAGATATGGAAAGGGATATTTCTCCATGGATTGACTCTGGCGACTTGGTCCCTTTTTTTTTTTTTTCTTTTTTCTCGTTGTTGTTTTTTGGGAAAAGGGGTAGGGGTAAATATCAGGCTAGTAAGACAGATAACTAGAGGTAAAACTAAAGGAGGGGAAGGTGAGGAAATAAAGTGAGGAGATCAAAAGGAAGGGAATGAGAGAAGGAAGGGGGGAAAAAAAAAAAAAAAAGGAAAGAAACAGAAATAGACGAAAAGAACAGCTGAAGGTATGAACTTATGTTATGAATATATGTAGAGACCCATTAAGAGTTGTTTAATCCTCATGTCGCCTCTTCTGAGTATAAGAATGTATAAAATGATTACCTGTATTATATGTGAAATATGTAAAAATAAAAAATAAAAGATTTAAAAAAAAAAGAAATCTCAAAGAACTGGAAGCCTTTTGTAAGGAAGAATGGGCAAAGAGACCTCAAACAAGAATTGAAAGACTCTTGGCTGGCTACAAAAAGCATTTACAAGCTGTGATACTTGCCAAAGGGGGCAGTACAATATATTAACTCTGCAGGGTGCCCAAACTTTTGCAGACGCCATTTTTTTGTTTTCTGTAATTTTGAAAGTGTAAATGATGGAAATAAAATCTAACTTTTTTTGACATATTATAAGAATGTCTAATCTGTAATTTGATGCCATTTGGAGATTTTTCCATCTTTCCTTGGCTTCGTTATGCACATTAATACACATTTTTACCTGGAGTGCCCAAACATTCGATCCCCACTGTATGCACTGATCCCTAGGGATCCCACCTCATGGTATAAAAAGGCTCTGACGGAATTGGTTGATGAGGGCTCTGCTTTGGGAATCCTTGACAAGAAGGAGAGGAGTTACCTTGTGCCCCTTGCACCACGAATTCCAGCCACATACTACCTTCTTAAGGTGCACAAGGATCATGTTAATCCTCCGGGGGGGCCCATAGTCAGCGGCATTGATTCTGTCACAGCAAGGATTGGTAAATATGTGGATTTCCATCTCCAACCTTTGGTACGGCTGGTACCTTCATATATGAAGGACACCAGCGATACAATTAGAATACTCGAGATCCCCCTCTTGTCCCATTTTTTTTTTTTTTTTTTTTTTTTGTTGTTTGTTTTATGTTTTCTTTTTTTTTTTTTTTTTTTCTCTCCTTGCCTAGAGGGTAACCAGGGTAAGGGGGTTTGCTCTCCCTCCAGGGAGGGGATGGGTCTCTAGGGTACCCTAGGGATTAGGGCCCACAAAATAAGAAGAGGCACAGGAAACCGAGCTAGATAGGAATTATATATAAAATAGAAAGAAAAAGGGAAGAAAGGGACAGTAAGAATAATTAAGCAATCGAAAGATGACGAAAATATAATTTGTAAAAAACGGAAGGAGAATGACTTTGAATATTTGTAATAGTACAAAATGTATTTATTTTTGATGGAACTGTATCCCTTTAATGAAATAAATAAAGAATTAAAAAAAAAAAAAAAAAAAGAATACTCGAATCCATTGATTATCGGGATGGCATGATTTTAGTGACGGCTGATGTGGCCGCCTTATATACGTGCATTCCGCATGATTTGGGATTCGAGGTCGTGGAATATTATTTATCTAAAAGTACCACTCTATCCTTTATCCAGCGTAATTTCATCATGGAGCTCCTTAGATTTGCGGCCCAACATAATTACTTCTGGTTTCAATAGGTTTTACCTACAAACCAGAGGCGTGGCCAAGGGGGCTAAATTTGCCCCCAGTCTGGCCAATTTATTCATGGCCAAGTGGGAGGAGGATGTCGTCTATGCTCTCAATAGACCAGAGTTTGTCCTCTGGACGAGATACATAGATGACATCCTCCTCCTATAGAATGGAGACCGTGAGTCGTTGGAAGATTTCATGTCAGTGTTGAATTCCAACAATAGGGGTATCAGTCTGAGCTATGAGGCTAGCCTCACTTCGATACACTTTTTGGATATGGAGATCAAGGTGGTTGACCATCATTTAGAATTGACCACTTATTTCAAGCCTACCGACCGGAATGGTTACATTCCGGTCGACAGCTGTCACCACCCCCAGTGGCTCAAATCAGTACCGCGTAGTCAGTTCCTCTGATTGAGGAGGAACTGTACTAATGTTGATGATTTCACCACTCAAAATGCCATATTGAAGACCAGATTTGGTGTAAAGGGTAAATCTTGTAAATCTAGCGAGATCGATCGGATCCTGCGGATCGATCGGAACTCGCTATTACAAGTTCACCCTAAAAAAGAAAGGGATACTAAATTTAAATGGTCCTTTTTCACCACTTATTCCATCCAGTCGAGACAAATCAAGGTGATCCTCAAGAAACATTGGGGAGTTCTTCAAAATTATAGGCATTTAGGTTCCGTACTTCCTGAAAGGGCTGGTGTGATTTTTTAGGGGAGCAAGGTCAATTCAGGGCCAGATTGCACCGAATGTTATGGACCCCCCAAAAAAGTTTATTTTTTCTCACACAATAAGGGATACTTTCCGTGTTGAAAGTGCAACGTATGTTTACACAATACCAGTGGTAGACGCAAGAGTGACACGTTTCAGTCATCTGTCACTCTACGCATATATTCTATGCAGCGTTTCACTATATTTGCTACCCAATTTATCGTTTATCTTTTGACTTGCCCTTGCAAGAAGCAATATATAGGGCGCACGATTAGGACTTTCTCTATTCGAGTCAATGAGCATATCAACAATATCAAAGATGGCAAGACCAATCACAGTGTTCCGCGTCACTATTTTGCGACCATGGGCACGCAGTTTTTGGTCATAGACCAGTTTGTTTCACATTGGAGGGGGGAATCCTGCTTACGCAGGGTTTCCCGCCTCAAAACTTATTGGATCTACGAGCTTCGGACCTACTTGCCGTTCCGTTTGAACGTTGAGTGGGACATAAACTTGTTTATCAATTTAGCTTAGACTAGTATCGATATGCGATGATATGCTTTGATAGACAGTCCTAATTTCTCTTTGTTGCTTCAGTCCTGCCCTTAAACTATAGTCCTGTGTTTGACATTTACGTCTAAGTAGATTCCATATTATGAGGTTTCAGTTTGATTGGCCAATCACTTTATGTTATCACTGTTAGGGGTTACATTAAGTTGTCCAAACTGACCATTAACTCCCTTGAGTTTATATATATATATATATATATATATATATATATATATATATATATATATATATATAGACATTTTTTATCTATATATTCTTAACCATTTTGTGTTAATTTTGGATGTGTTTATTGTTTTGTCATTTGACGCACAGTTGAGACACCACTCGTGCGCACGCATTTCGCGAGCTTTCGGTCACGTGATTTGCGCATTTGTGTATCGCGGTCATATTGTCCGCGACGAATTCACGTGATTGCGCAATGCTGTTGACGTGCTTTGAGTGGCCAGGGTGAGCGTCCATGTGACTCTTGCGCCCGCATTTCATGGCATTTTGGTCACGTGATTTGCGCACACGTGCGCATTGTGCGATGCTGCTGATGTGTTCTGTGTGGCTAGTGAATGATCACATGATCCATGCGCCCGCATTTCGCAGGCTTTTGGACATGTGTCATATAATTTGACACCATTTGTTTGTTTCCTGGGTGTCTATGTTTCCTGGGTGTCTATGTGAGAGATCACACTGACCCGGATGTAATATGCAGCTCCACTTATCATTGGCCCATGACGTGAGAGTTTCAGTCTAGCTCATCATGTGACTTGTTCTCACCCAATGGGAGATCCAGGTTTATAACCACCACTGATTGGCTGATTGTTTTTTTTTGATCTTATGTTGTTTATAAATACAGGTGCAATATGGGGGAACAGGTAGATGCCCCAGTGGAAGTCCTATTTGGACGAAACGCGTCGGACGAGGTACACCATTCCCCATATTGCTTTTATTACGTATTGTGATCACTTTTACTTTTGTATGCCGGTTTTTATCAATTAAAACCCCCATGTTTTGACCTGCACCATTGGAGCCTCTATTTTTTCTTGTCTACCATGCCCTGTGGATGAAAGTTTATTTTTGGGGTCCTCCCATCGGGTCAGTGTCACCTCTTGTCAAGGTGACCCTTTACCATCATTGGCTGACTCCCATTGGTTATTCGCTGACATCTTTGACTGCTGGATTCATCAATTGGGCCAGACATCAACAGATGAGTGTTTATCATCCACCAATCCTTCTCTTCCATGGCTATTTCCATCGTGAGAGCAGTGGAGGGCATCGTCCAGCTTCCCGGATTTCGGTGATACTCTGGTCTACTTGCCAAGTGGAATTATCCAAGGTCGTATGATCCGTTGTCGCTGACATTCGGGTCCACCTTCTCTGGTAAGCGTGCATAAGCTATTTCTACTGTTTGAAGGAAATTTTCATGTGATGGTTTACACAGCTTCCGGACATCTTTATCGGGATTCTCTTTCATTTATATGATGGACTATTCTGGAATGTGTGTTTTATGTATGGATTCTTAGTATTAATTATTTGTCCATTGCACGTTTTTCTTTCCCTTACAGGGGTATTTTAAATAGGTATTTTTTCACATATTTCACCCATTTTAGCGATATACACCCATTTTCAAGGGTAACAGCATAGCTACCAACTTCCCTGATTTCGAGGGACTATCCCTGATTTGGAGCAATGTCCCTTTGTCCCTCATTCCTCCTTATTTGTCCCTCATTTTGATCTGATCTATAGAGTTGTATATAAAATCCACTTTTTATCTTTCAAAAGGTGTTTCTCAGTGCTACACCTTTCATCCAATTTCTAAATTGCTGCATTTGTACATTTTAAAAGCCAATAAAAAGGAATAGTAGTGGTAAAAAAAGTACTTGTGGATTTAACTAACCTTTTTTGGCAGGGTGCGTGTCCTGTGCCTATATACATTTGTTAGTAGGTGTCCCTCATTCCCATGTCAAAATGTTGGGGGGTATGGGTAACAGGATCACAGTAAGGACGGGTACAGGTACAAGGATCAGGGTTCAGGTAAACAGACAGGATCAGGAACAGATACAGATACAGAGCTCTCAGGGTCAGGGCACAAGAAAAGATACCAAGGCAAGGTGTGTGTGTGTCTGCCGGGTAATTATACACATCTCCTGCAATCGGGCTCAGGTGACACCTGATCGCAGGAGATGATGTCAGCTCCACACTGCCAGGAACCATCCGCTGGTGGGGGCCAGTAATGCGGCCCAAAGATCAAATAATACCACCAGCAGGAGAGAGCTCCCCTGACAGTCTGGAACTGTCAGGAGACACCCGCTGGTGGACATCAGTACTGCATGCCATTAGCGGATGGAACCTTTCCTGACAGGAGGATTTCTGACGGCTACTGCTATCTATTACAGACTTATTATTTAAGCCCCTAAGGTGAGGGAACACCCGGTGAGGGTTGTGTGTGCACCACGCATGAAGACACCAATATCACATGATTGATGTTACTATGGACTTTTGCTGTTTTATTTAAATATTTCATCAAGGATTAATTGATATTCACGGAGCACGAGCACTTTATTTTTTATATGGACTATTGTCGTTTAGTTTTATATTATCCTCATTGAGGACTGAGTGCAATATCATGAAGCAAAAGCACTTTTGATTTATATATTTCTTTTAATGCATGGTGTTATGTTATAGATATCTTTGCTATATAGTTTATTGAATTTCTATTTACATTATTAGCGCTGCACAGTGTGTTTGTGTGCGTCCAGCCAGCCCCTATCACCAGAGGTAATCGCTGGCTGTGCAAACAGGCACGAATAGCTATGGCCATACACAGCTGTCAATCCCAGTGGCAGGAATCAGTAGATTCTTGGTGCTGGGATTTGCACTGTGGCTAAACACACTGTGGTTAAGTGTCTGAATGTAACCTTAGGCAAGCAGCTAGCTACTCAGGTGAAGAACATAAAGGAGCCTTTCTAGCTGCCAAAGGGTTTGTATTTTTGTCATTCCAGTTCTGAGATCTAAACAAACCCTAAGTAAATTTATATATTCCCCCCCATTCGCCAAACTCCAGAGTTCTGCTGTATAGAGACTGCAAGAGGCTTATGTGAATTCAAATTCATGTGCTAGCGCTCCAAATAATGTAATAATGAATACAGAGCTACATTAAGTGTCTTTTATATTTGCTTTAAATTTAGCCTGAAACATTTCCTTCAGAAAATTCTGAGTGTTTCTTACATTTTTTTTCTTTGCATTACTCAATGTCACATAAAATTATTTATTGAGAAGCCAGTTTTGCCTGCCTGATAATGAAGCCCATAGTTTTGATTTTTTCTTTTTTGTCATTAAGACCTGACTCAGAAAAGTTAAGCAATAAGACCGAATTCACATTGGAAGGAAAATGAGGCTTTTAGCAAATGTTTCTGACCCTTGCTAAGCATCTAAAATAATGACAGGACTGAATTGGTGAACTGAGCCATGTGGTTGATCAGGGTAGTGCAGTGCCGCTGCCTGAACTATCAAACAAGTGTCAGGATCAACAGGTGTGGTTAATAAAAATGCAGTGCTATCGTCACTAAAGAGTGTAATGTATGATAGCAAAACAAAACATTACCGGGTTCACACCTATGCGAATCCAATTCGCATAGCAGAAGAATAGCAGGAGAATGTGACTGGCTCCCTATGGAGCCGGTGTTCTGACGAGAAGTGTCCCCTCAACAGATAGTGTCCGCCCTATACTGCGCAGGCGCATCGCTTGCGCAGTACGGAGGACAAAGGAGACGCCCAAAGTCTCCGAAAATGAACAGCGCCTGTGCACCTAATAGTACCTTCTGCCCTGAGGCCAGGTTCAAGCGCCACCATCCAAGTGGACATATATGATGTAAAACAGCACTTTATAGATTATGTAAAACAGCTTCGCTCCCATGCTTCGGGAACGCGTAATCCCTGCATCGATACGCATTAGGGAGGGGTCAGGATGGCGCGGCAGGCATCTTGTGCACTGAGGAGGACGCCCGTATCATCCCGATACCATCATTGATGTTTTTTCAGGAGCAGTGATTTTAATAATGCTTAAAGTGAAACAATAAAAGTGTAATATTCCTTTAAATTTCGTACATAGGGGTGTGTATAGTATGCCTGTAAAGGGGCGCATCTTTCCCGTGCTTAGAACGGTCCCTGCACAAAGTGTCATTTCTGCAGGAAAAAAAGTCATTTAAAAGCACTCGCGGCTATAATGAATTGTCGGCTCCCTGTAATACAGAGAACAGTCATTGAAAGTCATTGATAAAAAAAAAATGCGTGGGGGTCCCCCCAAATTCAATTACCAGGCCCTTCAGGTCTGGTATGGATATTAAGGGGAACCCCGTGTCAAATTTAAAAAAAAATGAGATGGGGTTCCCCCCAAATATCCATACCAGACCCTTCAGGTCTGGTATGGATTTTAAGGGGAACTCCACGCCAAATTTAAAAAAAAATGGCGTGGAGTTCCCCCCAAAAATCCATACCAGACCCTTTATCCAAGCATGCAACCTGGCAGGCCGAAGGAAAAGTGGTGGGACGAGAGAGCGCCCCCCTCCTGAACCGTACCAGGCCACGTGCCCTCAACATTGGGAGGGTGCTTTGGGGGTAGCCACCTTGCCCAGTGGTTGTGGGGGTCTGCGGGCGGAGGGATTATCGAAATCTGGAAGCCCCCTTTAACAAGGGGACCCCCAGATCCCGCCCCCCTGTTTGAAATTGTACAGGTAAAAAAGATTCCAGCGGTGGTAATCCACTCTTGGTATCCTGCGATGGGTGATCTCTTCTCCGTGGTCCAGCGATGGATGATCTCTCCTCTCCAGGTCCAGGGTCCAACGATGATGTCCAGCATATAGCATCCTGTCTCCACCGGAAATACAGCGGAAATCCCGGCAGCCTGACAGGTCTCTTAGCTGAGGAGGATGGGGCCACCCGTCACGTGACCCCACCCCCCTCTGACGCAAGGGGAAACCCAGGCTTCCCCAGTGACTTGCGGGTCAAACAGGTTTCCGCTACATCAGAGGGGGGCGGGGTCACACGTACGTCATTGGGGAAGCCTGGGTTTCCCCTTGCGTCAGAGGGGGGCGGGGTCACATGACGGGTGGTCCCGTCCTCCTCAGCTAAGAGACCTGTCAGGCTGCCAGGATTCCCGCTGTGTCTCCGGTGGAGACAGGATGCGTTGGACATCATCGTTGGACCCTGGACCTGGAGAGGAGAGATCATCCATCGCTGGACCCCGGAGAAAAGATCACCCATCGCAGGATACCAAGAGTGGATTACCACCGCTGGAATCTTTTTTATTTTTAATAAATGACTTATCCCAATGGTGTCTGTGTGTTTTTTTTTACAATTTTTTACACTTTCTTTGTGAAATGGTAGGGGTAAAATGTCTCAGTGACTCAGTGATCACAGCGCACGTGGAGCATGCAAAGGGGAGGCTGTCATATTAAAACCCCCCCGTAAATTCAGGTCCGTGCTGTAGCCATCATTCGGCTATAGCATGGACGCCAAGTGCTTAAGGGACAAATCAGGGCCGAATTTTTGCCTCAATTCGGCCCTGAAACAGAGCCAAAGACACACACAAGCGGCTCTGCAGCCACAACGGAGATATGTGAACCGGCTCCATAGAGAGCCGGTCACAATCTCCTGTCATGCGAATTGGATGCGGGAAAACCCGCATCCAAATCGCATAGGTATGAACCCAGCCTTAATGCGAAAATAGTGGAAAGAGGGAGAAGAGAGGAGATGGGTGTGGGTATGGAGATGTGGGGTGTCTCTCGGATTAGGTATGAACCTAGGTATTATACATCCCTTGGTTAGAAGCAAGGTTACAATTAGTAATTTTTTTGTTCAGGGTTCACAATTTTTTTTTAGATGTACCAAGCTGTTGTAAATGTGTGGCACAAGTGTTTATGCATATTTTATTATGTGTTTTTGTGCACAAAAACATCCTCTCCTCCTTCTGTCTCCTTTTCCTCTATTCACCCTAGCAAGCCTACCCCAGTAAAACATGGAGAACTAAGGACAATTCAGTCCCCTGGATGTTGAGGGTTTCATCCCAAAAGTGCAGGAGCACCCCAATGTGTATGACTTCAGAAATCCCCATTATAAATTCTGGGTAAGGTTTCCTAACAAATAGCAAGGCAGATGTTCCTGGATTGGGAGTCCCACTGTGCCAAAAAAATAAATAACATCTATGATAAGCCTCTGTAGTGCCCTGTAGGTTTTGTTGATAATGTACTGAAATTAGTTTGTTGTCATTATGCAAACCTGGCAGGAAATGTTTGTTATCTTTTCAGTAGGAAATGTGCAGACATGTGAGTCCTGTTAGACGTTTGTTTACAGTATTGTAGCTAGACGTTAGCAGATGTTCACTTACATCTTACATTCAAAGATGTAGAACTGTGCGATTTTTTGCCGAGAGGCATCTATATAGAAGCTGTAAGAAAACGTATCAATAATTGTTATAAAAAATAAGCCATGTAAAGAAATTTACTTAATTATGACTGTTTTAAAACAGCCAAAGAAACAACAAAGTATAGAAAAAAAATTTATATCCCTTTTTTAAAATGTAATAGCCTTAAGATGCCATAGTAACTATCCTGTGGGAGACACAATGAAGGATGCAAAGTCATCTGGAATGTGTGCACCTTATGTGGTGTCTCAAGTTGCAGATCCATGGACCCTTTCTATATTGTGGATTAGTAAGTCTTCAAAACGGAAACCCTCACATTAGTGAGCAAATTGTGAAGAGCACATGCAGCTTTGATTGCAGTGATAGCATTCTGCATGTTTAAGTTGAAAAAACACAGCTTTCTAGAAAGCATCCCAAATACACACTTGACAGCTATTTGTGCTGTGCTCTGATGAGGTGATATTTAACCACTAGAGATCCATGCTATAGCCGAATGATGACCTGCATTGCCGGGACTATGTCTATTGACGTCGTCCCGTGCACGAGGACCGTTGAGACTCGCTGGATCACAGATCGGAGTAAGGGGTCGATTCCCGACCCCTTACCACGTGATCAATGACAGCTGATCATGTGATGTCAACACAGCCAGTAATCGGCTATTTTTTCTTCTCGCGCGAGGAGAAAAAAAAGCCGATCACCGGCGGCAGTCAGGGTCATTAGTCGCTATCTCTGCGATTTACCCCAGCTCCTCAGTGCCCACCTGTGCCCCCTACAAGTGCCACCTACCAGTGCCCACCAGCGCCACCTGTCAGTGCCCACCAGTGCCACGTGTCAGTGCCCACAGTGCCATCTGTCAGTGCCCACAGTGCCACCTATCAGTGCCCACAATCAGTGCCTGAACAGTGCTGCACATCAGTGCCACCTATCAGTGCCCATCAATGTCACCAACCAGTGCCATTTATCAGTGCCCATCAGTGCCATCTATCAGTAGCCATCAGTGCCGCCTTATCTGTGCCCATCAGTACCGACTTATCTGTACCCATCAGTGCCACCTTATCTGTGCCTATCAGTGCCGACTTAACTGTGCCTATTAGTGCCCACCAGTGCAGCCTATCAGTGCCCACCAGTGCAGACTATCAGTGCCCACCAGTGCAGCCTCATCAGCACATATCAATGAAGCATAAAAATTACCTGTTTGCAAAATTTTATAACAAACTATTAGCAAAAAATAAAACCCCCAACAGTGATTAAATACCACCAAAAGAAAGCTCTATTTGTGGGAAAAAATTATAAAAATTTCATTTGGGTACAGTGTTGTATGACCGTGCAATTGTCATTCAAAGTGCGTCAGCGACGAAAGCTGAAAATTGGTCTGGGCAGGAGGGGGGTTTAAGTGCCCAGTAAGCAAGTGGTTAAACATCTTCTGCACATCTAGTAAGCATTTTGAATAGAGCCTTAGCAGGTTTTCACTTAGGGCAAAGGCCTTATCCTCAACAAAGGCACAAGGTAGCACTGGGCCTCCCAAGTGGATAGATCCAGTATATTCACCTGTTTTGTTTCTCTTCTTCCTTTAGCAATTGTGTGGCAGATGTTGCAGCTGCTGCCATGAAACATTGTATATTTTCACAAGCTCTGACAGCAAATCTATACTTATACTGCAGTCCTTAGAATTATCTCAATGGTGAGAAGAAATAATATGACAGAATTTCAGACAACATACCAATATCTAAGGCTACATTCACACAACCAAATAGCAGTGGTCAGGGACAGCAAGAATCTATTGATAAACAGTAAGTGTGTGGAATATGCAATATATGTTGTGTCATGTGATGTTTCTCTCAGCTGCTGACTGCCCACCCAAATGACCCCCCCCCCTCATTTCTCACCAGATCTGTGAGAGTGTAAAGCGAACTGTATTGACATGCAAATTACCTGAGCCAAGATAATTATCTATAAAAGTGAATTGAAAGGTGCATTTACTAAAATGTGTTTGTTTTCCAAAGAGACAGTTCTGCAAGAGGTTTGTGGGGTGAGGTATTATGATTTGTTGATAAATGGTACCGCTAAAAGATTTATTACGAGTTGCTAATTTTTTTTTTCACCATATATTGGTATACCATAAAACAAAAATCCACGTGGTATTAATATGTATTAAGTAATACATATTGATAATAAGTTGAACTCAACAATTTTTGGTATATTAAAAAAAAGTGCACTGTTTATGTAATGTAATGTAATGTATATTTGTGTTTCATATGCTAATGTCTTGTTGCAGGTATATAACAGAGTTGAGCGGACACCTGGATGTTCGGGTTCAGCGGGTTCGGCCGAAGTTTTAAAAAAAAGTCCGGGTTCGGGACCGAACTTGACCCCGAACTTTTCAAGACTAAAATGCCTACAAAAAAGTAATGGAAAGGGCTAGTGGGCTGCAAATGGCAACAAAATGTTGATAAGAGCATGGCAAGTGCTCTGCAAACAAATGTGGATAGGGAAATAACTTAAAATAACATAAAAAAATAAAAAATTCAAATAAAATGCTGGAGGCCCCCTTCTCAGCAGAAGAGGTACAGGAAGTCATTAAGAACCTCAGAAACTCAACGGCACGATGCCGCACATATGGTGGGAATACCCCAGAATACGCAATTCTGGAAAAAAATATTCAAATTAATGGATAAGATAGTGGGAAAATAAAATACTTTGAAATTAAAAAAATGAAAAAATTATAATCTTGACCTAGGAGGACGAGGTCCACATGGAGTAGGAGGTTGAGGTGGCGGTGGATGTGGATGTGGCGGTGTAGGTGGAAGCAGCGGTGGAGGAGGACGAGGTAGCCAACACTGGTTCAAAAATACAACAATGGCTGGGTAAGGCTAGTGGTGAATGATGTGTCGAATTCTGTCCCCCGTCGCATAGTGTCCGCCCTGTACTGCGCTTGCTCAGTACGTAGTACAAGGGGATTTCGAAACTCTCCGAAGACGATGCGCGGTGACTCCAGGTTCAAGCCACATCATCCGAGGTTGAAGCCTAGCCAAGCGAGCCCGTGAGGGGCCCTGTTACTATGTGCTACCGTATGTCCACTTGGATGGTGGGGCTTGAACCTGCACTCACTGCGCAGGCGACGTTCATCTTTGGAGATTTTGTGAATCTCCTTGTCCTCCGTACTGCGCAAGCACTGCGCCTGCGCAGTAAGTGGCCGGACACTATCAGATGTTCAGATAGTTTTTGTCAGAACACCGGTATACGTGTCTATTCTGCACAAGGTACGGACAAGTCCTGTGGGATCCATGCCTGGTTCATTTTAATGAACGGGAGCTTGTCTACATTGGCTCTGGACAGGCGGCTGCGCTTGTCTGTGATAACGCCCCCTGCCGTGCCACGTTCAGATAATACACTGGCTGCAGGGCAGGCCAGCACCTCCAAGGTGTAAAGGGCAAGCTCAGGCCATGTGCCCAATTTGGAGACCCAGAAGTTGAAGGGGGCAGACCCGTCATTCAGTACGTGTAGGCGTGTGCACACATACTGGTCCACCATGTTGGTGAACTGCTGCCTCCTGCTAAGACATTCCATCTCAGCTGGTGGTGCTGGTTGTTGTGGCGTGCTGACAAAGCTTTTCCACATTTCGGCCATGCTAACCCTGCCTTCCGAGGTGCTGGCGGTGCCCCGGCTGTGTTGGCGACCTCTTCCTCCTCCTCTGCCTTCGCCTTCCACCGTACCCCCGCTGCCAAGTGGGAATGCCACCAGCAGCGCGTCTACCAGCGTGCGCTTGTACTCGCGCATCTTACGATCACGCTCCAGGGAGGTAATTAAGGACAGCACGTTGTCCTTGTAACGGGGATCCAGCAGGGTGGCCACCCAATAATCAGCACCAGTTAAAATGTGGGAAACTCGGCGGTCGTTGCGGAGACACTGCAGCATGTAATCGCTCATGTGTGCCAGGCTGCCCAGAGGCAACGAAAAGCTGTCCTCTGTGGGAGGTGTATCGTCTGTGTCATCTGTATCCCCCCAGCCACGCACCAGTGATGGACATGAGCTGGTCTGGGTGCCACCCTGCTGTGAACATGGTTCCTCCTCCTCCATCTCCTCCTCATCCTCCACCTCGTCATCCTCCAGAACTGTGCCCTTGCTGCCGGACAATTGTGTACCTGGCGCTTGTTGGTGCAGGAACCCACCCTCGTAGCCACTTGTAAATGACTGCCCTGAAAGCCTTGGAAATGAACCCTCTTCCTCCTCCTCGTCCTCCTGTGCCACATCCTCTTCCATCATCGCCTGAAGAATTTTTTCAAGGAGGCATAGAACTGGGATAGTAACGCTGAGAACGGCGTCATCGGCACTGGCCATGTTGGTGGAGTACTCGAAACAGCGCAACAAGGCACACAGGTCTCGCATGGAGGCCCAGTTATTGGTGGTGAAGTGGTGCTGTTCCGCAGAGCGACTCACGCGTGCGTGCTGCAGCTGAAACTCCACTATCGCCTGCTGCTGCTCGCACAGTCTGGCAAGCATGTGCAAGGTGGAGTTCCACCTTGTGGGCACGTCACATATGAGACGGTGAGCGGGAAGGCCGAAGTTACGCTGCAGCGCTGACAGGCGAGCAGCAGCAGGGTGAGAACGCCGAAAGTGCGCACAGACGGCCCGCACTTTCTGCAGTAGCTCTGACATATCGGGGTAATTCTTAAGGAACCTCTGGACCACCAAGTTCAGCACATGCGCCAGGCAAGGGATGTGCGTCAAACCGCCTAGGCCCAGAGCTGCTACGAGATTTTGCCCATTATCGCACACCACCAGGCCGGGCTTGAGGCTCACTGTCCCTCCACAACTCCTGTGCGGTGTGGGCTTTTTCCCCCAAACAGGGAAGTTTTAAAACTGCCTGCTGTCGTTTAGCCCTGGCTGTGCTGAAGTTGGTGGTGAAGGTGTTACGCTGACCGGATGGGGAGGCGGAGTAGAAGGAGTTAGCAACAGGAGGCAAACTGAAGTGCCCTGCAATCCTCGGTGATGGAAGGACATGCGCCAAACTGCTATCCGCCTCAGGCCCAGCCGCCACTACATTTACCCAGTGTGCTGTTAGGGAGATATAACGTCCCTGACCGTGCTTACTGGTCCACGCATCCATAGTTTGGTGGACCTTGCCACAGATGGTGTTGCGCAGTGCACACCTGATTTTGTCCCCCACTTGGTTGTGCAGGGAAGAGATAGCTCGTCTGGAAAATTTGTGGCGGCTGGGCACGACGTACTGTGGGACAGCCAATGACATCAGCCTTTTAAAACTCTGCGTCTTCACCAGACGGAATGACAGCATTTCAAAGGCGAGGAATTTTGAAATGCTGGCATTCAGGGCCAGGGATCGCGGGTGGCTAGGGGGGTACTTCCTCTTCCGCTCCAGTGTTTGGGAAATAGAGAGCAGAACGCTTCCATGGGACATTGTGGAGATGGTTGGTGACCCAGGTGGTAGTGTTGCTGGCAGATCCTCTGTTTGCGGGTTGGCAGGTGCCACTGTCACTACAGAGGTGGATGAAGAGGCCGAGACTGCAGCAGAAGAGGAAGCAGGAGGAGCCAGAGACCTTTCTTGGTTTTTGAGGTGTCTACTCCACTGCATCTCGTGCTTTGCACTTAGATGCCTGGTCATGCAGGTTGTGCTCAGGTTGAGAACGTTTATGCCTCGCTTCAGGCTCTGATTGCACAGCGTGCAAACCACTCGTGTCTTGTCATCAGCACATTGTCTGAAGAACTGCCACGCTAGGGAACTCCTTGGACCTGGCTTTGGTGTGCTCGGTCCCTTGCTGCTTTGGGCAGTAGCAGACGTACTGTCTAGGGGACAGACGCTCCGCTTTTGCACCCTGCTCCCTCTTCTGCTGTGCTGGTGGCTCTGTGTGACCACCGCCTCTTCCTCCGAACTACACTGGTCACCTGCATGACGTTGATTCCATGTGGGATCAAGGACCTCATCGTCCTCCACATCATCTTCCACCCAGTCTTCACCCCTGCCCTCCTTGTCGGTCTGCACAATGGCGAAATAAGCAGCAGTTGGCACCTGTGTTTCGTCATCATCCAAGACGTGCTGCGATGGTCCTCCCATGTACTCATCATGAAACATAAGCGTTTGGGCATCGGTGCACACAATCTCTTTCACTTCTGGGGCAGGGCTAGGTGGATGGCCCTGGGAAACCCTGCTAACAGAGTCATCAAAAAGCAGAAGAGACTGCTGCATGATTTGGGGCTCAGACTGCTTGGCTGATTTGCAAGGGGGTGAGGTGAAAGACTGATGGACATCGACTGCAGGTGCCAACTCTGAACTTTCATCAGGAGACTGGGTGGGAGACAATGTGAAGGAACTGGAGGCACTGTCAGCAACCCAATCTACTATCGCCTGTACTTGTCCTGGCCTCAACATTCGTACAGCCTCATTAGGCGCACCGAAATACCGCTGCAGGCTCGGTCGCCTACTCGTACCTGAGGAAGGTGTTTCACTAGTGCGTGTAGCTGGCACAGATCGACCACGTCCTCTCCCTGCAACAGGAGCTCCACCAGCAGCACAACGACCGGGGCCACGTCCCCTTTTTGATGATCTCCTCATATTTTCAAAATTTATGATCTCGCCCTAAATGGGTGTTTTTGCAATAGCAGAATACACCCACAGTATGTAAAGCGTGTATCTCAAAAACTGCTAAACTGCAGAAAAAGCTACTGGGAAAAAAAAATGTCGCTACAATTTTTTTTTGGGGATAGCACAATAGAAGAAATATCGATCGATTGTATGTCACACTTCTGCACAAATGCACAAACCACTGAAAGATTTAATTTTTTGGCAATAGCAGAATACACGCACAGTGTCTAAAGCGTGTATGAACATGCAGAAAATGCTATTGGAAAAAAAAAAACATGCACAAATCACAGCAAAATTTTATTTTTTTGCAATGTTTTTGCAATAGCAGGATACACACAGAGTATGGTGTATCTTAGTAAAATATGCAAAGCAGTGATGCTGCACTGAGCTTGCAGGTAAAAGTTATATTTAGTCTGGCACTGGCCTCATGGCACTGTTAAAAGACTGTGCAATGCACCCCAGCCAGGGTACAATTGATTTAGGAATCTCTTGAATAATTCTCTCTGCCTCTTTCTTTTCCTTAATAAAGACACTCTCTAGTCTCTCTACTCTAGCTATGTAGATCGCTCACTGATATAACTAATTTGAAGAAAATTTAAGGAATGTGGACTGACTGACTGTATCAGACTAACTCCTAATGAAATCCTCTCTTAGCAGCACAGGAACCTGTCTATAGCAGAGTGACGCTGTGTTCTGTGTGTCTGTACTATATATTGAGGCTGGGTCACATGCTGCACTGGCCAATCACAGCCATGCCATTAGTAGGCATGGCTGTGATGGCTTCTAAGGGCACACTAGTGAAACTACAGTTAATTGGCTGCCCTGCAGCTTTTAAAAAGGCTCCATTACATCGCCGAACACCGGACCCGAACCCGAACATACAGTCAATAGTTCGGGTTCGGGTCCTGGACCCGGACACCCAAAAGTCCGGTACGGACCCAAACTTTACAGTTCGGGTTCGCTCAACCCTAGTATATAACCATTGGTTTATTTTGTTTCTAGGAGGAAAAATGTAGTGTTTATTACTAAAATGTTATTGTTTTTTTATCCCTCATATTCGATAATTGGGTTTCATGGCTTTCAGAACAAAAGGATATCACAGCCTCCATAGACAATTTTTCTCTTTTTCCTGGTTTCAGCACCATTCTCTATTTGGTGCTTCTATTTGTCAGCCCATTCAGCTGTGTTTTGGACTACCTAAGTGTGTGTTGTAAGTTCTGATTCAATTCTCAAAAAAATCAGTGGCTATGCTGACTTTTGTGTAGACTTGCTTAATCACCCCTGCTGTTATTGTAATTAGTTACACACCCAGCCAGTGCTTTCTTTTCAAGCGTGGCTCTTTGTCTTAGGCTAAGGTATGTTAATGTCCCTAGCAATCTGTGTGTCCCCAAGTGTATTTCAAGCCTGCTTCCTGCCCAGTGTCACTGTTTTTACGTGGCTATTTGTTGCCAATTGTCTAATGTGTCTGTGGCGTATTCTTTCCCCTACTGTTCAGCGATCCCGGCGCCTCAGTGCTGCAGGGGATTTTTCTTTGCCTGTTGGCCAGTTATGTCTGGTAGAAGCAATTCCTCGAGCTGGATACACATTATGCAATTTTTTAATGTTTGGTTTCCTTTAGATTTACCTTCAGATATGTAGTACAAGGGCCTGTCTGATGGCATACAAGTTGAGAGTGTATAGGTCTGGCATCGTATTGTATAGTTTTGGGTAAGTCTGGAAAAGAGTTGTGCAGGAAGATTGTGTGGGGTGTTACCAGCTCTTGGCTGTTCCAAGGACCCTCACTTTGGTTATATGTGTGGGCATGCTGTATTCTCCTCAGTTTATACCCATAGGTGTCCTTCCTGTCCTAGACTCCTTGTGTACCTTAACTAGTTGTTTGTGTCCTGCATGCCAGAAAGACCAGCGCCCCAGTGCTGCACTATGCCCCTGTAATTCATGTTAGTCCTGTCTGAAGAGTGTAATTAGTTTATATTGTATGGGTGAAGGATAGCCTTGTTTGATTACCGAATTTATAAAAGAGGGAAAAGGGGTGCAGCCTCTATAAAGAATTGAGTGTACCTGTTGGCAGGTGGTTTTCAATCTGGGTATTCAGACTATTTCCCCAACTTAGGATAAAGAGAGGCTTAATGGAGACTGTCGTTGGAGCTGGAGGTGGGGCACTGGGTACCTTAAAACACTATGGAGCTGGAGATAATAGGGAAGTGGTTAGGAAAACCAGCTTGCTCTGCCCAGCATCACTTTGCAAGGAATGGCAGGTGGGGGTAGTATCCAGGTTGCCTATGAGTCATAATAGATTGCTGGATGACTCAATGGATCATCAAAATCTAACTTGCACTGTTCTCATTCCTAATGGCAGGGATGGAACATTGTGCAGATATCACGGTCAATCTGGGTACTATCCTATCCTATCAGACCCTACTGTGTTACACCCTGGAGTCCATCTTGTTCTGATGGTTTGAGTCTGGATAGCCTCAGATGACTGGTACTGATGAGTGCTGGAGAAGGGACTGGTCCTAAACAAAGTTAAAAATACTTGAGGCCAGGGTACTGGTGCTGGTATCACATGTCTAATGATGCACTGTTTTCAGCATCAGGTTAAATTGTACTTAGCAGGGTACACTACCTCTGGGAGTCTATTGTACATCTCCTCTTGCGCTTGGTATGGATATAGGAGGAACACCAGGTTGTACCCCGATCACCCCTGAACAAAGGTTTTTATAGCAAACCTGACACCCCCTTACACCTACTGAAACTTCCGTTGGGATTTGGGGAGGAGTTAAAAGTTGGATAGTTGGGTACGTTGGGCTACAGGTAGATAGTGCCAACAAGTTGTGCAGGGCATGAATAGAAGGGCTCTGCTCAAGGGGTTTATGATTTAGGGGAGGAGGGTGGTATAAAAATAATAGCTGCTATGAATTATCTGATATGGAGCTAGCTGAGGTAAATTTTTAGGTGAAGGCCGGGTAGGCTTCCCGGAATAAATTTTTTTTTAAAGGATCACCTAGGTGTGAAAAGGGTAGGACCTGGCTGGACATATTGGGGTGGGGGAGTTCCAGAGGTTCGGGAGCAGTCCTGAGGTAGAGCATGGGAGAAGGTATCAACGGAGCTGGAAATCAGGATGTCTTAGGAGGAGTGAAGTGGACGATTTGAGTGATCTCAAGATCAAAAGAGGTCAATCCAAATATCTCAAACTAAGGTTTCTTAGTGGGAAAAGTTCATTCAGGTACAGTCTTAGGGCCACCGCTTTAGTAAACTCCACCCTGTTGCTGTCCTGGTGTGGGTAACTATTAAGAGACTGATGTAGAGTATTGTGCACATTTAAAAGAGGACCATAGAACTATATTTTCTTTTTGTTGTTTTGGGAAAAACCCTTTTAAAAAATTATGAGCAATAAAGTGCATTCGGGTTTGACTAAATTCTAAAAGTTTTTGGCAACCATTGTTTTATTCTCTCCTTTTTTTTTTATATATATTTTTTTGTACCCGACTTGTAAAGTTTTAGTGACAGTGATCCTGTTCACCTGTTGATCACTAATATGGGAGATATGGGAAGAGTATTATGGGAAGAGTTACCTATTTTTATTTTTTTTGTTCCGCTTAATTTTTTTAAGTTGCTGCTGCAATGATGGCAATGTATTATTTTTCAAAGCACTTTATAATAATTTTTCAGGACAGTTATATATTGTTCGTTTGTTTTTATGAATGCAGATTCAATGCTCTTTGACATAAAGTGAAATGTGTGTGCTAAACGGTCTGGGTTGAAGTAGCATTAAACCTGTATGTTTTTTTTACATTTTTGCTTATTTTATTTTTTGTCTTCTTTCTCTTTCCTACCTTCTTTGTTTCATATTCTTATCTTTAATTATTTTAAGTAACGGTACCAGTCCATTAGCTGATAATGTTCTTCTATATCTTTAAAAGTAAATGTATTAATCTTCTGGAACTTTTGTTTGGATATCAGAGATGAGATGTGAATTGTAAGGGTTTACAGTTTCTGCCTGACTTTAAGAGTCCAGTGGGTCCCAGTGGCGGCCCGTCCATAGGGGGCGCCCGGGCGCCGCCCCCCTCCTTTCAGTTAAAAAAAAAAAAAAAAAAAAGTTCAAAAAAAAAATAAAAGGTAAAAAAAAAAATTATTTAAACATGTCCCTTTAAAAAATGTGGGCGCCGGGCACAGTGCAGTATGCACCGCTCTATCACCAATAGATAGATTCATGCATTGCATGAATCTATCTATTGTCACCGCTGCCGCCCCCTATTCAGGTGTCCGGCCCCTGATCGGGCGCCGGGCATCTGAATTACAGTGGGGGGGGGGGGTGTTTCTGGAAGCGCCCCTATTAGAGCTGTAAGCTCTAATAGGGGACCTTATTAGAGCGGTGTGCTCTAATAGGCTTCCCTAAGTGTAAACAGCGGGCGCAATGCTTTGCGTTCGCTGATTACACAGTATTGTGTTAGAGAAGCGAATACATCGCTTCCCTAACACAGACCCCCGCCTCTCAGCCAATCAGGTTGCCAGGTCTGTTACCTGTAACCTGATTGGCTGAAGTCACAGGCGCTGTGATTGGACGCTAGGCGTCCAATCATAGCAGAAGACAGGAGGAGCGCGGGAGAAGAAGACCTCGGACGATAGCAGAAGACAGGAGGAGCCCGGGAGAAGAAGACCTCGGACGATGAGACACCGCTCGCCGCCTGACGCCGTCACCAGCTGCACATCGAGACAAGGTAAGTGCAGAGAGCAGGCAGGGGGCACAGTGGCAGCACTTGGAGGGGCACAGTGGCAGCACTTGGAGGGGCACTCTGGCAGCACTTGGAGGGGCACTCTGGCAGCACTTGAAGGGGCACTCTGGCAGCACTTGAAGGGGCACTCTGGCAGCACTTGAAGGGGCACTCTGGCAGCACTTGAAGGGGCACTCTGGCAGCACTTGAAGGGGCACTCTGGCAGCACTTGAGGGGCACAATGGCAGCACTTGGAGGGGCACTCTGGCAGCACTTGAAGGGGCACTCTGGCAGCACTTGAAGGGGCACTCTGGCAGCACTTGAAGGGGCACTCTGGCAGCACTTGAGGGGCACAGTGGCAGCACTTGAGGGGCACAGTTGCAGCACTTGAGGGGCACAGTGGCAGCATTTGATGGGCACAGTGGCAGCGTTTGATGGGCACAGTGGCAGCATTTAATGGGCACAGTGGCAGCGTTTGGGAACAGTGGCAGCATTTAATGGGCACAGTGGCAGCGTTTGATGGCACAGTGAGGCTGTTTGTTTGCGCCCCCCCAAAAATTTTGAGCACCAGCCGCCACTGGTGGGTCCTATAGAATGGTTTCCTGAAACATACAAGTACCATATTTCACAAAGTATCCCTGGACATCCAGGTCTTATGTCTTAAAGCGGAGTTCCACTTAAAAATGGAACTTCAGCTTTAACCACTCCTCACCCCCTTACATGCCACATTTTGGGGGGGGAGTGGGGGCTTCATTAGGAGGGGGACTTCCTGTCCCACTTCCTCCTTCCGCCCAGTAACCGCCTAGGCGACTCCTCCCTCTAGGCGATCTCCTGGGACACGTGACAGGTCCCAGGAGATCGCCTATCCACTCCGGGAGCGCAGCGCGGCTCGCGCATGCGCCGTGCGTGCCCGGCCGTGAAGAGGAAAGCTGTCACGGCCGGGTGCCCTTAGTGGAAATGGCGGCGCCGGCGAAGAGGAGGGGGAGAGGAGCGACACCCCGTTCGGCCGCATCGCTGGACCGTGGAACAGGTAAGTGTCATTTTTTTTAAAAGTCAGCAACTACACTTTTTGTAGCTGCTGACTTTTAAAATGCCTGGAACTCCCCTTTAATGTAATTCTACCTCCCCTAGTTTGCCTACTGCTTTAACCTAAGCCACGTGAGCAGGTGTGGTGAACCCAGGGACCTGGCAATAGCAGGCAGTGTTGACTATCCCTACCATCAAGGGCCATGGGTGATACTGGCTGTTGCTCGGACTCTGTACCCTGTGGGTATCCCAATTTACTCGTTCACATTACACCCCTTATAAGTATTTAGCCTTAATGGCCACACCGCAGCTCTTGTCTGGAATTCCTCCAATAACTGTACACTGACTTTCTCCTTTCTTTTTTGTATTCATGCATGACTGTCTGGAGGCCCGACCAACCACCACCAGAAGAAGCAACGACACCCAAGTCAATTCTTAAAACAAATGTGCAACGAATAAGACTTTCCTGAAATTTTCTTCAGCATGCTGAAAAGTTCTGTCTCGCGGTCCGATCCAATCGGTGCAACCATTAAACCATATTATCAAGTTACAGGACTAGATATGCCAGGATCCCGCCATCCGTGTTGAAGTTCCGCTCTTCCAAGGCAGAGGGGCAATGAAACATTGAAATACAGGCACTCATGGTTCGGATGTAAAGTCTCAAAGGCACCAGGATTTCTTTGCTGTCTCAAGTCTACCTTGATGGGTTCCGGCGTGTTCAAGAAAGGAAGGGGAGGCCGCAGTGGTGGTGTGGGAAATGTCGGGGCTTCTGGGCTGTTGTGGGTGGGTACAAAATCATTGACGGAGGACAAAAGTTCAAGAGTGAGCTTCAGGGGGGACTGTGGTGGAGATTTTTGAATTTCATACTCATAACAAGGAGCTTCAAGGTAACCATTGCAAAGATTCTCTACTTAAATTACCATGCCCCATTGAATATATATATATATGTATGTATGTATATGTTTTTACAGGACTTTATATAATTTGTGATAGCCTGATGAAATATGGGCTCAGCATTACATGACTTATTTTTTCCTGTCTCGTGGGAACTATTGAATGTCTTCAGGTGGTAATTGAATTTCTGGTATCCTTTTGTTTTGTAAAGCGCCTAAGTAGACTTTGTGTCACCACTTGGTTAGGGGACTTTTGACATGCTAATGTCGGACCTGGATATGTTAGGATCTTACCTAGCAACTAAAAACATGGTTCAGAGAGCTAATGCTTATGTGAGCAACTCTGGACCAATGAAAAGGTCCCAGGACGGTCGGAACCTGGAGTAGGGGCATGGGGGGTATAAAGCAGTCGAGAGAGCTACCCCTGCTCTCTTAACCTCATGGTCTGGAAACAACATGGCCACACGTAAGAATGTCTGTGTAATGTATTCCTATTATTTCTCTTTACTTTTTCCCTAACTTTTTCTATCGTAGGATTTTGCCATAATATATTATTAATCTCTTGATAGCATGTGTATGACCATTATAATAATATTTTGTACCATTGGTAACATCATTGTTTAAACGTTGTATCATTAATGTTATAGTTGCTAACCTCAGAGTAATACAAGTTTCTTTTCTGTACAATTGTAAGTTTAAATAAATTAGATTGTTATCCTTTTCACACAGGTATCATTCGTTCTTAATTTTATGGGTTGATTCATATAGATAAAAGGTTTTATTCACTTATGTTATATATCATTAACCATGTAAGTGAGGTAGGTAAACCATAGCCTTGTCACTCCTCCCCTTGTGTTTTTATGAATCTGTAAGTAGTCAGATCTGAGAGAAGGTACAGTTATTTTTCTATTGCATTCATTGCTAGTCATAGAATACTCTAGTAGTGAAAGCAAGGGTTTTGTTGTGAGAAGGGCTGCTTTTACCATAATGGCACTTGTGAGCCATTGCCAAAGGGCAGCAGTGTTAGATCGGTAGTTCCAGTATACAAATCATTATAGCTTTTTCCTTATTTAATTTCCCGCCTCTGGACATATATGAACAATTTTGTCTTAATTAATCTGAAAATCTGCAGGGAAGTCGGTGCAGGAGGCGTGGAGGGCTCTCCTTCCTTTTGTTTGAGGGTCTGTACATTGGTAAAGTAGCAGTTTATGATAATCAGACCCCATGCTGTCTCCAATAGTGCTTTCTTACAAAAATGTTACTATGATTATCACATGAGCCACGAGGATGAACTTTACATAGAGGGAGGTGTACTTCTGGTGTGCCTGGATCAGCACAGTGTTTAAAATTAAAACCCTGACTGTAAGAAGTTGGACAGAGCTGAAGATCACATATGTTGGTCAGGGCAGATCACTCAGATGTGGACTATATGCACTGAGCACTTACAGGACAAGTGGAAGAATCCACTGTGAAAATTTGAGCTTCACTCCTTTTTAATAATATATTATTTGAAGAAAGGATTATGATGATTTTTTTTCTGTTTCCTACACCTATTAAATTGTTGCTGTTTAGCATTATTTTAATATTTGACTATTCTATTCCTTTACTTTTTATTCTGCTTCCCTGCATGTTGTTAATCATGTGGGTTGTCTATATTGTACCGCTATATGTTAACTAGTATTTGACACAGTTACCTAAACCATTCATCATTTCTTAATCTTCTCCCTTTCAGGAATGCCCGAGGAAAGCTGTTTGCTAATCAGCTCAATGGAGAACATGAGCTACATGAATTATTGGTTTTCCTGCAAAAAAAATTTACATTTCTGAACATACGCTTTCATTTCCACCTTTTTGAATTTTACACTGCTCCCCATTTGGCACAACTAATTTTTCTAGAATTACTACACACTGCTGGTCAGGATCCTCACAATCTCTTAAACAAATGATACCACTGCCATTTATATGAAATGAAAGGCCTTTGGTGAATGAGATTGCAAATGAGGGATAAATTCATTCCACAGTTTGATGTAACTCAATACCCACTTATACAGTAGCAGATCCTGACCACAGTTGAAATTCATCAGTGTCTGTCACGCTTGTTAAATCATTAGCAAGTGATGCATTATTAAAGAGGTTTTAAGACCGAAAGGCTCAGGACCACTATTGATAAGCAAATGTTGCTGATAGTTTCTGGTGTGAAAAACCAGACTAGAAAGTAATAGCTGTAAAACTCTGCAATGATTTATGGGACAACAAAAAGCCACTTTATTATTTTCTTTGTATTTTAGAATTAATCATTAGAAAATTGTTAATTTTGTGACAAAATAAGTGCAATTTAAAAAAAAAAAATACATAATATATACAGACATAAATTCATTAAAACTGTAAAGTCCAAAGGCTTGCAACCTTGTAAAATAAATTGCTGTATTTGCGCATGCAAATCTGGCCTAAATCTGGCCTAAATCAGGAAAGCTTTCACTAGCAACAAGATGTTGTGCTATTATGTACAGCCTTCTGCTAATATAGTTTAGAACATTTTCCACAGTTTATCACAGTACGTAAAAAAGGTAACTGTGTCACATTTCCACATTTGCCGGTATATTATTTTGCTTTATTTGGTTGAAAATGGAGGACTTTTTAGATCTATCCTGCCTAGCTGCATCAAAGTGCAGCAATCAACCTCCAGGTATACTCTCACCTGTTATTGCTTGATTTTGTGCACCTTCTGACATTTTAACACTAGGAAATGCTTGTACGCTGTCCAACCTGCATTGGCAAAACAGAGGGCACACAAGACTAGTGCATTATCCTCAATGGTAATCTTTAACCGCTTCCCGACCGCCCTACGCAGATATACTACGGCAGATGGGCACGTACAGGCAGAATCGCGTACCTGTACATTACCCTTTAAGAGGTGGCTGGCGGCGCGCGCCCGCGGGAAGCTCCCTGAGTCGGGTCGCGGGTGCCGCGATCGCCTTACGGAGAGGAAAAACGGGGAGATGCTAATGTAAACAAGCTTCTCCCCGTTCTGCCTAGTGACAGTGTCACTGATCTCTGCTCCGTGTTAGAAACACGCCCCTAGGACACACTTAACCCCTACACTGCCACCTAGTGGTTAACCCCGTCACTGCCAGTGTCATTTACACAGGAATCAGTACATTTGTATAGCACTGATTTCTGTATAAATGACATTGGTCACAAAAATGTGTCAAAAATGTCCGATGTGTTCGCCATAATGTCGCAGTCACGATAAAAAAATCGCTGATCGCCGCCATTTAAAAAAAATAAAAATTATTAATAAAAATGCCATAAAACTATCCCCTATTTTGTAGACGCTATAACTTTTGCGCAAACCAATCAATAATCGCTTATTGTGATTTTTCTTTTACCAAAAATATGTAGAAGAATACGTATCGGCCTAAACTGAGGTAAAAAAATTTTTTTTATATATTTTTGGGGGATTTTTAATATAGCAAAAAGTAAAAAATAATGTGTTTTTTTTTTAAATTGTCTCTCTTTTTTTGTTTATAGCGCAAAAAATAAAAACCGCAGGGGTGATCAAATACCACCAAAAGAAAGCTTTATTTGTGGGAAAAAAAGGACGTCAATTTTGTTTGGGAGCCACGTCGCACGACCGCGCAATTGTCAGTTAAAGCGACGCAGTGCCGAATCGCAAAAAGTGCTCTGGTCAGGAAGGGGGTAAATTCTTCCGGGGCTATAGTGGTTAATAAGTAAAAAAGGTAAGTATTATACTCACAAATTGACACATGCTTCACATATTTTCATATAGAAATGGCAGCTTAATGTCCATGATACAGCATATCACATAGCCATCAGATGGCTCTGAGGAAGAGGCCAGTCCTCAAAATGCGTCAACCTGCTGTACTGCTGGAATTTTATCTGTTATGTGATATGCTGTATCGTGGACCTTAAGGTGCCGTTTCTATATGAAAAACTGTGACACAGTTACCTTTTTTACGTATTAAAGGTTACCATTGAGCAATAATGCAATAGGCCTGTGCGCCCTCTGTTTTGTTTTGTAATTTCAAGATTTGTTTCATGTCTGTGTATCTCCTGATGCAGTCACATTTCTGTGTAGAGGTAAGGGTTTCCATCCAAATTTTGGGTTGTCCCCAGAAAGTAATAGCGGGAAAATCTTCCAATGGGGGCACTAGTTCTAGTGTCCTAAGGGCACCCAAGTAATTGCCTTATTTTGCAGGGATTTCCTCTCACTTCCTGTTTGGATGGGACAGGAAGTGAAGGGAAATGTCTGCAATCGGACACACATGGTAAAAAAAAAAATCTGACAGGGGTTATAACTCTCCCTTACTCTATCCAAAATAATAAAAAAAATGCCTAATCAATTGCCCATCCATTTCAATACTGGGGGTGGTTTCTACCTTTAGAAGGGTTTTCACACATTTTTTCTATGTCTTCTATGAGATGCCTTCTCTCTGCTCGCCCCTCTGCTCAGCTATAATTCTGAGCAATACTGCAATTTCTTTGGCCAATATTTGTTTCTTCATTTTCTATGTTATTTGTTTACCCAATAGTATGCCATTATGTTGCTGACACTGAAATAATATCATATTAGACAGGCTTTTAGGAGGTTCATCTGCACATGAATGATAATTGGCATATTTTTTTAACATACTGTATGTATAGACGAACCAGGCAGCCGCCTAGAGCACACTGCTACCTAGGGTGCTGCCTACTAGCTACTAGCCTGGCCAGGGAACACGAGGCGCTGCAGGGCGCCACCCTACACTGGTGTGGGACCCGGCTGTTATCCGGTGTTATGTACTGGCACACAGAGTCCAGCCTGACCGGTATGAGGTGTGCAGCCCCTCCCTTCCTCCCTGCCCCCTCCTCTCTCAGCGCCCTGTCCAACTACACATGCAGCTCCATGCTACTTCTGAGTTTCCTCACATTGAGCTTTATCTCTATGTATGGCGGTGGAGCAGGAGGCAGCGGGAGAGAGGTACTGGAGCTGGTACTGCGGGACCTGGCTGCTCTGGAGAGACTATACAAAAATCTGAAGAAATGGGAATACCACTTAATACTAGTGTGTGTTACTCACTCTATATATATACAGGGGGGGGGGGGGGTGTAATCAAAATATAGTAGACAAGAGTAAAAAACAAAAAACAAAGGATACTACACACCCTATAGAGTTAACTACATAATTTATTGCATCAAAAAGCTATACAAAATATTTCTAGCACAAATCCCAAAATCCCCACGTATCCAAAACCCCCCCAAAAAGATTTCTATCACCTCCCTTACAAAAAACCTTTAAGTACCGCACCCTGTATGGGACGATGGTGCAACCCTTAGTAATAGGAACTGAGGGGCGGAAGGCTCAACCCACCCTACCCAATATACCCCCCCCCTTATTTCCTTTAATGATGGCTCTAAGCCGACTAATCAAGGACCCCCATAACCCGTTCCTAAAATGGGGCAGTAATCTATTACGGGGTAGTGTGTTATATGTCCGCCCTCCGTTATATAAGACCTGTCAGAAGAAGAGAAGCGTCACACAGCGGAAGCCTCCCATTGCGTGGAGCGGCCCGAGAACGAAGAAGAGATGCCGTGGAGGAAGATGCCGGACGAGAACACCGGAGCAAGAAGAAGCAGATCGAAGGAAGAAGAAGATGGAGGAAGAAGAAGATGGAGGAAGAAGATGAAGAAACCGAAGGATGAAGAAAGGAAGAAGACCAGAAGAAAGAAGATGAAAGAAGACTTTAATAAAGGACTTGTCAAAGACCGTCTCCTGTCATATTTAACACTTTTGTCACTTTTTTGGTGAAATAGTAGGGGTACACCATTTCACACAGGGGGGGAGGCCGGGATCTGGGGGTCCCCTTGTTAAAGGGGGCTTCCAGATTCTGATAAGCCCCCCGCCCGCAGACCACCACAACCACCGGCCAGGGTTGTGGCGATGAGACCCTTGTCCTCATCAACATGGGGACAAGGTGCTTTGGGGGGACCCCCTCTTTTCCTGCGGCCTGCCAGGTTGCGTGCTTGGATAAGGGTCTGGTATGGATTTTGAGGGGGGCCCTCACGCCATTTTTTTGGGCGTGGGGTTCCCCTTAAAATCCATACCAGACCTGAAGGGCCTGGTATGCTCTTGGAGGGGAACCCATGCTGTTTTTTTTTAAATTAAAGTCGCCTGGTCTGAGGGCGACTTAAAGTCGTGTTGTAAGTCGCCCCAAGTCATGTTGTAAAGTTGCCCCAAGTCGTGTTGTAGGTCGCCCCAAGTCGCGCTGGAAGTCGTGTTGCCCCTGTGTGAATGGACTGTTAATAATAATGGCGTGCGCTATTATCAATGGCATATTATTATCGCGGTGCGCCGGTATATTATGTGTTGCGCTTATGTGTGCGCCGGTTCATACGCTCAATTAATAATTTATCTGGCGCAGCAATTATAGTATGAACCGGCGCATCGCATTCATCTTAGTAAATCAGCCCCTATGTGTTCTTGGTGGGGGACGCACTTGTGATGTAAGATGCACATAAAGAAGATTAGATTGAAGCACTGAGCATTTTCTTTTATGGACTATGTATGGACTTCATCTTCACGTTGATTTGTATTTATTTTGTTTATTAGACACAGTACTATTTGATTTGTGTGAAGCACATCACATTGGGTGTAAGTAATGTGCAGAGCCCTGGAAGAGAGAGGCTTCTTCCTGAGTGCTGGTCTGCTTGGCCTCCCTCTACAGTGAAGGGCTTTGTAAATAAACAGTTCACCCTAGGGTTGCCACCTTTTCTTCAAGCCAAACCCGAACACTTTAGCGGCGCACAGCCATTTTTTTTTGTAGTGTGCACTATGCATATATATTGTTATTAAATAAAATATCAAATTATATGGAGTTAATCCCCCATCATTCACATTTTCTTTTCATATATGAATTAATAGAATTATAGGTGGAAGTTGGACTGCATTTTTCAACTTTTTTTGAGGTGTGGGAACACATATCAGTGCTAGCAGCAACCCAAAACTGAGTTTATTTACCAAGTTTTTCTCTTTCCTTTTTTAACTTAAAAAGGACATGGAGTGCTGATAAGGGGGATCTTTCACCTAATGCAGCACCCCTCCCCTACATACACCCCATTAGATCAGAGTCTCTTTATATCAGCACCCCCTCTTAAAGACCTCTGTAAGAAGAAGGGGGGTGCTTATATAACGTGATTCTGATATAATGGGGGTCTTTAAGAAGGGGTGCTGATATAAAGAGACTCTGATCTAATGGGGTGGGGTGCTGCCTGCTGATCTAATGATCAGCAGCCATTAGATCAACAGTCAGCATCCATTAGAGACCCTCATTAGCTCATAGTCCCCTTCTATCAGTGCCCCCTCCTTCCTTAGAGACCTCCATTAGATGAGAGATCCCCCTTAGCAGGGCCACTGTTAGAAATCATGGGGCCCCATACAGCCTACTTGACAAGGCCCATTCAACCCCACCCCTGGCTCTGCTCTCAAACACACAAAGTGCAGAATTCAGGGGTGTGCTATGTACACAGTACAGAGTTGAGGAGTGCGTTACACATGGACTGCAGAGTTTTAGCAGTGCGCTGCGAACAGAGTACAGTGTTGAAGAGTGCACTATGAACAAAGTGCAGGGTTGAGGATTGTGTTACGTTCAGAGTGCAGGGTTGAGGATTGCTTTACATTCAGAGTGCAGCGTTCAGGATTGTGTTACATTCAGAGTACGGGGTTCAGGAGTGCATTACATTTATAGTGTGGGGTTCAGAATTGCATTACATTCAGAGTGCGGGGTTCAGGAGGGCATTACATTCACAGTTCAGGGTTCAGGATTGCGTTACATTCAGAGTGCGGGGTTCAGGATTGCTTTACATTCAGAGTGTGGGGTTCGGGAATGCGTTACATTCAGAGTGCGTTGTTCAGGAGTGCGTTACATTCAGAGTACAGTGTTCAGGATTGCGTTACATTCAGGGTGCGGGGTTCAGGATTGCGTTACATTCAGAGTGCGGGGTTCAGGATTGCGTTACATTCAGAGTGTGGGGTTCAGGATTGCATTACATTAAGAGTGCAGGGTTCAGGAGTGCGTTACATTCATAGTGCAGCGTTCAGGATTGCGTTACATTCAGGGTGCGGGGTTCAGGATTGCGATACATTCAGAGTGCGGGGTTCAGGAGTGCGTTACATCCAAAGTGCAGGGTTCAGGATTGCGTTACATTCAGAGTGCGGGGTTCAGGAGTGCGTTACATTCAGAGTGCAGCATTCAGGATTGCGCTACATTCAGAGTGCGGGGTTCAGGATTTCTTTACATTCAAGGGTGCGGGGTTCAGGATTGCATTACATTTAGAGTGCGGGGTTCAGGATTGCCTTAAATTCAGAGTGCGGGGTTCAGGAGTGCGTTACATTCAGAGTGCGGGGTTCAGGATTGCATTACATATAGAGTGCGGGGTTCAAGATTGCGTTACATTCAAGGGTGCGGGGTTCAGGATTGCATTACATTCAGAGTGCGGGGTTCAGGAGTGCTTTACATTCAGAGTGCGGGGTTCAGGAGTGCGTTACATCCAGAGTGCAGGGTTCAGGATTGCATTACATTCAGAGTGCGGGGTTCAGAATTGCGTTACATTCGGAGTGCGTGGTTCAGGAGTGCGTTACATTCAAGGGTGCAGGGTTCAGGATTGCATTACATTCAGAGTGCAGGGTTCAGGTTTGCAGGTGTGCATAAATACTGGCCAGTTTATAACGCCCCAGCTCTCTCCCCAAATTTCTGTCCCCCTCTAGTGCAGGGGGCATCTCTCTTTCTCTTCCAGACCTTTCCCCTCCTCTCTGCCTCTCTGTCCAGTGCACAGCACTCCTATCCCCCAGAGAAGTACTGTACCTTACACCATGTCAGGCTGCCGGCGCTGGCTTTGGGAGATGCTGCGGGCACGACGCTGGAGTGTGCATACCCCGCCCCACCCCCTGCTTCTCTGTCCTCCTCTGTTATAGATGCAGGGAGAGCAGGGAGGGTTGTGTGTGCTGCAGGGAGAGAAGCCACAGAGAAGCCACAGTCGCTGCAAGCAAAAAGTTTACTGGGAGCCGGAGTTAGGGGGCGGAGCTGGAGCAGCCTTTTTCCTCCCCATATGCATGCTTGCATAACTACAAAAGTGTGTCATCGGTTGTTAGGACAATCAATCATTGTGGCGGCTGGGGGGGGGGGGGGGGGGGTGGTGTCAGGCGTGGGAGAAAGCAGAGAGTACAGACAAGCAGTCGACAGACAGAAGCCCTCCCTGGATCTGCACTGGCTCCATCCCCAGAGCAGATTTCCGTGACTGTTGGGACTGGAGGTATGCTGTGTGTCTGGGTTTCAGGCAAACCCGGCCATAAGTGTCAAAACCCGGACTGTCAGGGTCAATCCCATACAGGTGGTAATCATAGTTCACCCGGCAGTGTTGGCTGTCGAATGTGAAAATGGAAGTCAGCCAAGTGAGAAGGTTTCTGGATCAGGCAAGTCAGTAGATCTGCATTTTCTTAAAAGGCTATATGTATGTGTATATTTGTGTATGTATGTATGTATGTACAGTATGTGTGTATGTATATGTGTATATATGTAAAGTATGTGTATGCGGATGTGTTTGTATGTACTTTATGTATATGTGGGTGTATGTACAGTATGTGTGTGTGTGTATGTGTGAGGCTAAATGTATGTATGTATGTATTTGTGTAGGCCATAATTGCCAACATTTCCAAAACATTTTTTTTTTCAAATATATGTTTTTATTAGTGCCCAAAAAGGGCAAATGTAACAAATACAGTTTATGCAACAATTTACATCAAGGTATAATGGGGGAAGGAAGGAGGGGGAAAAAAAAAGGGGGGGGGGGTCCTCCTGATGATCAACAAACATATGCCGGAGGGCAACATTCAACAAGTCAGTACAACACTTTTACTTTGCTTTGCATCACCTGCCCAGGCCTCTAAAGTCATTAGTGTAGGGTTCAAGACCCTTCCTAGTGGTAAGATCCTAAACCGAGGCTGCTGGTCTCGAGAGGACGATCTAATAACAGCTCTTTTCCCCCTCCTCTCAACCGCCCCCCACCCTTCAGGGTGGGATTCAATAAGCGGAAGGGAGGAATGGGGCAACTATTCTCAACCGGTGGAGGCCTCCTGGACAGAAAAAAAAAACACACCGAAGGGGTAGGGTAAAGGGGGGAGGGTGGGGTGGGGTGGGGGGGAGAAGGGGGGGGGGGGGGAACCCCCGGCTGGGCATAGACAGCTTCCAAAACATTTTTAGGGACACTTTTTCAAGAAGGCCAGTGTAAGCAGAGCAGTATGTAAATTAGGGGTGTGGCTTTCATTTTGTGGGTATGACCAATGAGTTAAATTTTGAGGCAAGCAGAGTGCGCTGTGGCAAAAAATGGGCGTGGTTTAAATTACGCTAAATATTGGCTTAAATGGGGCGTGGTTAAATAGGGTTTGAGATTTTCTTGGGCCCCCATGCAATTTTGCTCTCCATCCCAAAATCCCAAAAAGAAATAAACACACACATAGACTTGTCTCAAAAAACGAATGTAAACATGAAGAACTGGTCCATACCCACTGATGTGGGCATAGCACAAGACTGGGTCAGAGACTGCTGACGTAGTACAAGACTGGGTCAGAGACTGCTGGCGTAGAACAAGACAGGGTCAGAGACTGCTGGCATAATACAAGACAGGGTCAGAGACTGCTGGCATAATACAAGACAGGGTCAGAGACTGCTGGCATAGTACAAGACTGGGTCAGAGACAGCTGACATAGTACAAGACTGGGTTAGAGGCTGCTGGCATAGTACAAGACTGGATCAGAGACTACAGGGTGTAGTACAAAACAGGGTCAGTGACTGCAGGGCCTAGTACAAGACTTGGTCAGAGACTGCTGACTTAGTACAAGACTGGGTCAGAGACTGCTGGTGTAGTACAAGACTGGGTCAGAGACTGCTGGCGTAGTACAGGAAAGGGTCAGAGACTGGTGGCGCAGTATAGGAAAGGATCAGAGACTGATGGGGTAGTACAGGAGAGGGTCAGAGACTGATGGCGTAGTACAGGAGAGGGTCAGAGACTGCAGCCTTAGTACAGGAGAGGGTCAGAGATTGCTGGCGTAGAACAAGACAGGGTCAGAGACTGCTGGCATAATACAAGACAGGGTCAGAGACTGCTGGCATAATACAAGACAGGGTCAGAGACTGCTGCCGTAGTACAAGACAAGCTCAGAGATTGCTGGCGTAGTACAAAACAGGGTCAGAGACTGCTGGCGTAGTACAAGACAGGGTCAGAGACTGCTGGCGTAGTACAAGACAGGATCAGAGACTGCAGGCATAGTACAGGAAAGGGTCAGAGACTGCTGTCATAGTACAAGACAGGGTCAGAGACTGCTGACGTAGTACAGGAGAGGGTCAGAGACTGCTGGCGTAGTACAAGACAGGGTCAGAGACTGCAGCCTTAGTACAGGAAAGGGTCAGAGACTGCAGCCTTAGTACAGGAGAGGGTCAGAGACTGCTGGCGTAGTACAGGAGAGAGTCAGAGACTATGTATGAATGTGTGTTAGGGACCTTAGGTTGTAAATTTTTGTTTATTAAAAATCTTACAAACATAATAAAAACATGTTTACATATATACAAAATAAATAAATATATATATATATAAACAAAAATAGCTTACATCAGCATAGCAAAAAGAAAAAGAAAACTAAATATACCAACCTAAACAAAGCCATAACCTCCACCTAAAAACACCCTCAGGATAAGAAACCATTACACATGTAACCCATGCATGCAGCCTTTTTCCAAAAATACAATCTAATATAAAAATATAGGGTACATGAAAGGACAGAAAGAAAGCTGCACACCCAGACAGCAGCTACGGAGACCTGACATTCCACCACGCCTATGCCCAGGCCCCCGGCCACCACCTGTAATTCTCAAGATCCCAAATCTTCCCAACCTCACCTAGAATGTCGTGCACCACCACCTCAACAGGAAGGACTTTTTTCCGAATGGAGACCTGACACCGTGCATTCCAAGTGAAGAAACGGACTACTAAGCTAATCTTTCCCTTGGCATTAATACAGCGATCAATGCTATAAAATTGCATTGATTACTGTAAAAATGTCACTGGCAGTGAAGGGGTTAAACCACTAGGGGGAGGGGAAGGGGTTAAGTGTGTCCTAGGGAGTGATTCAACTGTCTGGGGCATAGGCTAGCAGTGACACAACACTGATCGCTGCTCCCGATGAGAGAGAGCAGACGATCAGTGTCCTGTCACTAGGCAGAACGGGGAGATGCTGTGTTTACACTGGCATCTCCCCGTTCTTCAGCTCCGTGACACGATCGTGGGCACCTGGCAGACATCGAGTCCACGGGTCCCGCAGGCACGGCCATGGAGCTTGCGGTACGCGCAAATTCAAAGTAATGTACAGGTACGTTACTTTGCCCAGCCGTGCCATTCTGCCGACGTATATCGGCGTGAGCCAGTCCTTAAGTGGTTAAACTCCCTTCCATCCCTATGGTGGGGTCACCAGTACGGTATTTATAAATTAAAATCATATCCCCTCTAAGCATCTCCTCTCCAGAGAGAATAAGCTCAGTGCTCGCAACCTTTCCTCATAACTAATATCCTCTATTAGCTTAGTTGCCCTTCTTTGTACTCGCTCCATTTCCAGTACATCCTTCCTGAGGACTGGTTCCCCTCTATTCATCTAAACCAGGGGTCTCCTAACTTTTGATAGGGAAATCCCAGAACTTAGGAGTTTCCAATAAGATTTTGACTGCTGAACCACATTCAAGACGATGTATTTAATATTTCAAGCTTGTAGCTAGCCACAATCAGGGACAACAACCAGTTGATGGTGACATAATATAATTGTTCTGACTTAGGCTGAGGGCCTAAGTAAATTTATACATTCTACAAGGGGGGGGGGGGGGGGGGGGGGGGGGGGGGGTACCTTGTGAGCCTCTTTAAAGTCCTAATCATGGTCATTTAGCACCTATACATCACTTCCAGAGTTCTCTGGGAAAATGTCTTTTCACAGCTGGAGGTGTGAATGGCATTTGACCACAAACAGCTTCTAAATACATCTTGGGCCTTTGTAACAAGTATATCTGCTTAATCAAAATACATGTTTTGATAATCATAACTAAATGTTTGATAAATAAATGCCTATTCCATTTACCCAATCAATCCCATCTCTTGGTCAAATTAAAAATTGACCACATAACTAGCAAAACATAACATAACAGCACTATAACAAACAATTCATACACTGGTTGTGGACAGTTGGGTTCTTGACTATTCAGTGTAGAAACTCTTTTGGTGACAGTTAAAGCTGCGTAGGGCCTAACTAGATGTGAATATTAATTGTCATGATAATGGAGAAGATGGAAAAAAACGGAGTCTCATAACACAACAAAAATGACATTTTAAAGAAAAGCAGATACAATTACAATTCCTATCAATCGCATCTAAATTCCAACATCTCCCTCCAAGTGCCTAATCTTAGTTTAAATATCTATTTTTCTAGTTCATATTCCTCCTAATTTATGTACCCAATTTACTTCTGCAGAAAAATCTAATTTTGCTTTGTCAAGGCTAAACAAAAATATAAAAAAGTCTAAAATAAAAATGACATGTTGGTCTAACAATGTATGAACGCCAATTCTTTAGTTGATTCTCCGCTGTAACTCTGACAGCTTGTCCATAAGACTCCACTGCAACACCTTAAGAACGCATACAATGTTCATATATAATCTTCTTTTCTTCAGGACTATCACAGTTCACATGACAAGAAACTTCCAGTAGGTGTGCAGATCTTTTTGCAATTATAATAAACTGAGTTTTGATTTTTTTCAGACAGCTGACATGATAAGTATCAAAGTTCTTCAGACATCTAAAAAAAAACTTTTGAGAGCACTCTTTTGCATCAATGCTGTTTGTGGCTGATGTCATAAAGCCAAGGAATGAGGGAGGATATTTTTGAAGATGGTGTCACTCAGATTGTTAGTCCAACATTAGATCAATAACAAAAATGCCCATAAAGCCGTTGAGTTTTTTTTACTGCTGAAGTAAACTTATGTTCTAGTGGTAATAAGACCTAGAAGAAAAGAAAAATGTCTTAATACAAGGAGAAACCATTCTCATTTAGTATAAAATATTATTCAACTGTCATTTAAGCTAAACTGTCTAGACTATCCTGAATTCAATGAAACATTTATCATGAACAATAGACTTCTCAGAGGGGGGCCTATCACGTAGGACTTGGATCAGTGATCCTACAGGAACATAGACAAGAGAGCACAGAATACAGGATTTACAAGAATGACAGGAGTATAGTGCAGTACTGGGGTTCAGGGTTCACAGGAAGTCAGGTACACAAGATACAGTTGATGTGTACAAGGATTCTAAGGCCGGAAGGATACCTAATGGTTCTATCTGGGGAGAACGCAGCATGTCCGCACATGCAACAATGGTGAGGGCCCTTGAAAGGGCTGAAGCGCAGAGTCTAAGGAACTGCCTTGTCTTTTCCAGAGCTCTTGATGATAGAGATGGTTTGTGCTGCAGACAGTTCCCCAGTTGCGGCCCTCTTACTCACCCAGGCAGGCAGATACCTAGAACTAAGGGCCAATGGACAAATGAGAATCCCTTGCATTGCTGAGGTGCTGGGATCACTAAACAGTAGGGAGTAAAATTCAAGCTAACAGGACACACACAGACATTGGGGACAGATACACTTATGCCACGTACACACGATTGGACTTTTCGGCCGGACTATTCATCGGACTTGTAACGCCGAGCTCTCCGGGTGTCCCATCCATCCCGGAGCGCTCACGGCGTCTTCCACCCTGCAGCGCCCCGGTCAGCTCCCCTGACCGCAAGCGCTGCCCCAGGAAGCGACCCACTCGGCGCCCCCTGTCCGCCCGGGGTTCGCATCCCGTTCTGCGTACCTGTCCCCGCCTGCCTCCTCCAGCGTGCGCGTCCCCGCTCCCCAGGCGCGCGCGCGCGACACTACTGCCTCTTAAAGGGCCAGCGCACAATTAATTGGTGCCTGGCCCAAATTATGGTCACCTGTATCCCTATTTAACCTACTTCCCCTTCCTGTCCTTTGCCGGATCTTGTGTTGCCTTAGTGCCCAGTGAAAGCGTTGTGTTGCTCCTGCCTGTGTTCCCTGATCTCTGCTGTTGCCCCTGTCTACGAACCATTGCCGCCTGCCTTGATCTATTTGCTACGTTTGACCTCGCCTCTGCCTTGTCCCTGTGTACCTCGCCTGTCTCAGCTGTCAGTGTGGTCGAGTTGCTATTGGAAGATACGACCTGGTTGCTACCGCCGCTGCAAGTCCATCCCGCCTTGCGGCGGGCTCTGGTGAAGACCAGTAGCAACATTAGAACCGGTCCTCCAATACAACCCGTGCTATCGCCTCACTGGCATAGGGGATCCTCCCCGCCGTACCCAGAACGTGACAGTAGATCCGGCCATGGATCCCGCTGAGGTCCCGCTGCCAAGCCTCTCGGATCTAACCACGGTGGTCGCTGAACAGGGACAGCAATTGGCGCAGTTGACTGCTATGCTACAGCAGCTTCTGCCATCTCCACCGCCGGCTCCGGCATCTCCTCCACCACGAGTTGCTGCTGCTAGAGTCCGCCTGTCCCTTCCTGACAAATTCAATGGGGACCCCAAGCTGTGCCGAGGGTTTCTATCCCAGTGTTCCCTCCATCTGGAGATGTTGTCGGACCAGTTCCCCACAGAACGGTCAAAGGTGGCGTTCGTGGTTAGCCTACTATCTGATAAGGCCCTAGCCTGGGCTACACCACTTTGGGACCGTGTCGATCCTGCCACAGCTTCAATTCCAGCCTTCTTTTCTGAAGTTCGCAGTGTCTTCGAGGAGCCAGCCCCGGCCTCCTCTGCCGAGACGGCTCTCCTGAACCTTGTCCAGGGGAATTCTTCAGTGGGCGATTACGCCATTCAGTTCCGCACCCTGGCATCTGAACTCTCTTGGAACAATGAGGCCCTCTGCGCGACCTTCAAAAAAGGCCTATCCAGTCATGTCAAAGACGTGCTGGCCGTACGAGAGATTCCTGCTACCCTGTCTGAACTCATCCAGCTGGCCACCCGCATTGACATGCGTTTTACCGAAAGACGCCTAGAGCTACGCCAAGAAAAGGACTTTGGTCGCGTCAGGCGGTTTCCTCGCCTGGCACCTCTCTTCCAGAATCCTCTGCAACCCGTTCCTGTACCCCCCGCTGAGGAGGCTATGCAAGTGGATCGGTCACGCCTGACCACACAAGAGAGGACTCGCCGCCGAGACCATAATCTGTGCCTGTATTGCGCCAGTCCTGACCATTTCTTAAAGGATTGCTCTATCCGCCCTCAGCGTCAGGGAAACGCTCGCACCTAGCTAACGTGGGAGAGGCGTTGCTAGGTGTGGATTCTTCCTCTCCACGTCTGACCGTGCCAGTGAGGATTTCTTTACCCAAGAAGTCCTCTTTCTCCGCTGTGGCCGTTCTGGATTCTGGTTCTGCAGGAAACTTCATTGAAGCCTCACTCATCAACAAATTTAATATTCCAGTCATCCGTCTTGTCAAGCCATTTTTCATCACCTCTGTAAATGGTCAAAATTTGAACTGTATCGTGCGTTATCGCACCGAACTTCTCCTCATGAATATTGGAGTTCTCCATCATGAAAAGATTGACTTTTTTGTGTTACCCAACTGTACCTCTGAGATACTTTTGGGCCTACCCTGGCTCCAGTTACATTCTCCTACCCTCGACTGGGCCTCGGGGGACATCAAAAGTTGGGGTCCTTCCTGCCACAGGCATTGCCTCAAAGCGTGGTGCACACTAAACGAGTTTTCATCGCTACCTCTCTGCCTAGTCTCCCCAAGCCTTTGATTGCCCTATCGATCTTCTTCCTGGGACCACTCCGTCCCGTGGCAGGATCTACCCTCTCTCCATCCCGGAGACACAAGCTATGACAGAGTACATCCAGGAGAACCTCAAGAGAGGTTTCATCCGCAAGTCTTCTTCCCCTGCTGGAGCAGGATTCTTCTTTGTTGCCAAAAAGGACGGGTCCTTACGTCCCTGCATTGACTATCGTAGTCTTAATAAAATCACTGTGAAGAATCGCTACCCACTGCCTCTTATCTCAGAACTTTTTGACCGTTTGCGAGGAGCAAGCATTTTTACCAAACTGGACCTCCGGGGTGCATATAATCTCATCCGTATCCGTAAAGGCGATGAATGGAAAACCGCCTTTAACACCCGTGACGGACACTTTGAATACCTGGTCATGCCTTTTGGTTTATGCAATGCCCCTGCGGTCTTCCAGGACTTTGTGAATGAGATTTTCAGAGATTTGCTGTACTCCTGTGTTGTTGTCTATCTGGATGATATCCTGATTTTCTCCTCTAGCTTAGAGGAGCACCGTCTTCATGTCCGTCAAGTGCTCCAACGGCTCCGTGATAACCATCTTTTCGCCAAACTAGAGAAATGTCTCTTTGAACGTTGCAGTCTCCCCTTCCTGGGTTACTTGGTCTCTGGACAAGGTCTCCAAATGGACCCGGAGAAACTTTCTGCCGTCCTGAACTGGCCACGACCTACTGGACTACGGGCCATCCAGCGTTTCCTCGGATTCGCCAATTACTATCGCCAGTTCATCCCTCACTTCTCCTCCATTGTTGCGCCTATTGTGGCATTAACCAAAAAGGATGCGAATCCAAGGTCCTGGCCGCCTCCAGCTGAGGAGGCCTTTAACCACCTCAAATCTGTCTTTGCCTCTGCACCCGTTTTGTCCAGGCCTGATCCTCTCAAACCATTTCTCCTGGAGGTCGATGCCTTCTCTGTGGGAGCTGGAGCTGTGCTTCTTCAGAAAGACTCTAAGGGCAAGAACATCACCTGTGGGTTCTTTTCTAAGACCTTTTCTCCCCCCGAAAAGAACTATTCCGTCGGAGACCGTGAATTACTGGCAATTAAGCTAGCACTTAAGGAATGGAGACATCTCCTCGAGGGATCCGTTCATCCCATCACGATCTTCACGGATCACAAAAATCTCTCTTACCTCCAGTCGGCCCAGCGATTAAACCCACGCCAAGCTAGATGGTCGTTGTTTTTTGCCCGCTTCGACTTTGAGATCCATTTCCGTCCTGCGGACAAGAATGTCAGGGCTGACGCCCTGTCACGTTCCACCGATACTTCGGAGTCCGAGTCTCCTGTACAACACATTATACCTCCTGAGTGTCTGATCTCTTCTGCACCTGCCTCCTTGGTGCAAGTTCCTCCTGGGAAGACCTTGGTCCCTCCACGTCTTCGTCTTCAGATCCTTAAATGGGGCCATTCCTCTCATCTGGCTGGTCATCCTGGAGTTAAAAAGTCCTCCCAACTGATTTCCAGGTATTACTGGTGGCCCCCCTTAAAAAAAGATGTGACGGACTTCGTACAGGCCTGTACTATATGTGCTTGAGACAAGACCCCTTACCAAAAGCCTGCTGGTCTTCTTCACCCTCTGCCTGTGCCTGAACGACCTTGGGCCCACATAGCTATGGACTTTATCACGGACCTTCCTCCTTCCCACGGCCATACAGCCATATGGGTGGCCGTTGATCGTTTCTCTAAAATGGCACATTTTGTCCCCCTTCCATGTCTCCCTTCTGCACCTAGTCTCGCTAAACATTTCTTCCTCCAGATTTTTCGTCTTCATGGACTTCCATCTCACATCGTCTCGGATAGAGGCGTTCAGTTCGTGTCTAAGTTCTGGAGAGCTCTCTGCAGTCAATTGAAAGTCAAATTGGACTTCTCCTCTGCCTACCATCCACAGTCCAATGGACAAGTGGAGAGAGTCAACCAAATCCTTGGGGTCTACCTGCGACACTTTGTCTCTGCTCGTCAAGACGACTGGGCTGACCTTCTGCCCTGGGCCAAATTTTCTTACAACCTGAAGGAGTCTAAGTCCTCCTCCAAGTCACCCTTTTTTGTAGTATACGGCCGCCATCCTCTTCCCCCCCTACCCATCCCCACTTCTTCCGGAGTCCCTGCTGTAGATGAAGTCACCCAAGAGCTGTCGTCCATCTGGAAGGAGACCCAAAAGGCGCTTGCCCTGGCCTCTTCTCGCATGAAGAAACATGCTGACTGTAAAAGAAGACCTCCTCCTGTCTTCTCCCCGGGTGATAGGGTGTGGCTGTCCTCCAGGTACATCAGGTTCCGCATCCCCAGTTACAAGTTGGGTCCCCGCTACCTCGGCCCATTCAAGGTCAAGGCCCGGATCAATTCCGTGTCCTACAAACTGCATCTTCCCCCTTCCCTCCGCATCCCCAACTCTTTCCATGTTTCCCTCCTCAAACCCTTTATTCTTAATCACTTTTCCCCCAAGGTTTCCACTCCTGCTCCTGTCACCGGCTCCTCCGACATCTTTTCCGTTAAAGAGATCCTTGCCTTTAGAACCATCCGAGGTAAGCGATTCTATCTTGTTGATTGGGAGAATTGTGGTCCTGAGGAGAGGTCCTGGGAACCTGAGGGTAACATCATTGACAAGGGTCTCATCCTCAGGTTCTTGAGCTCCAGGAGGAGGGGGAGACCCAGGAAGAGGGGGAGACCCAAGGGGGGGTACTGTAACGCTGAGCGCTCTGGGTGTCCCATCCATCCCGGAGCGCTCACGGCGTCTTCCACCCTGCAGCGCCCCGGTCAGCTCCCCTGACCGCAGGCGCTGCCCCGGGATGCGACCCACTTGGCGTCCCCTGTCCGCCCGGGGTTCGCATCCCGCTCTGCGTACCTGTCCCCACCTGCCTCCTCCAGCGCGCGCGTCCCCGCTCCCCAGGCGGGCGCGCGCGACACTACTGCCTCTTAAAGGGCCAGCGCACAATTAATTGGTGCCTGGCCCAAATTATGGTCACCTGTATCCCTATTTAACCTACTTCCCCTTCCTGTCCTTTGCCGGATCTTGTGTTGCCTTAGTGCCCAGTGAAAGCGCTGTGTTGCTCCTGCCTGTGTTCCCTGATCTCTGCTGTTGCCCCTGTCTACGAACCATTGCCGCCTGCCTTGACCTATTTGCTACGTTTGACCTCGCCTCTGCCTTGTCCCTGTGTACCTCGCCTGTCTCAGCTGTCAGTGTGGTCGAGTTGCTATTGGAAGATACGGCTGGGTTGCTACCGCCGCTGCAAGTCCATCCCGCCTTGCGGCGGGCTCTGGTGAAGACCAGTAGCAACATTAGAACCGGTCCTCCAATACAACCCGTGCTATCGCCTCACTGGCATAGGGGATCCGTACCCAGAACGTGACAGGACTTAGTCCAGGGGACAATCCATCGGACTTAGTCCGGCGGACAATCCGCCGGACTTTCCAGCAGAGGTCCGCCGGACTTTTGGAACGTGCGGACTTGCCCACACACGCCTGACGCAGTGGTCCGCCGGACTTTTACACGGAGTAAAGTCCATTCATTTAGAACGTGACTCCAGGTAGATGGGACTAGCGAAGGAAGTCAATGCCGCCGCCTTGATTGGCGAGATTGACACCTCACTAACCCAGTCACCTGGTATGGATTTAAAGGGGAATCCCTACGCCGAAAAAACGGCGTGGGGGTCCTCCCCAAAATCCATATCAGACCCTTATCCGTGCACGCAGCCCGGCCGGTCAGGAAAGGGGGTGGGGACGAGCGAGCGCCCCCCCTCCTGAGCTGTACCAGGCAACATGCCCTCAACATGGGGGGGTTCTTTGGGGAAAGGGGGCCCTGCGGCCCCCCCACCCCAAAGCACCTTGTCCCCATGTTGATGATGACAAGGGCCTCTTTCCGACAACCCTGGCCGTTGTCGGGGTCTGCGGGAGGGGGTCTTATCTGAATCCGGGATCCCCCTTAAATAAGGGGGCCCCCAGATCCCGGCCCCCCACCCTATGTGAATGACCCATTCACCTGGTGAAAAAAGTGTAAATAAAAACACAACACAAGTTTTTAAAATACTTTATTACACAGCTCCGGGGGTCTTCTTCCATCTTGGGGGCTCTTCTCGCCGGACCCCTCCGATATCTTCTGCTAGCTCTTTTACTAGCGGAGGAGCCCGGCTTTCTCCTTCATCGCCGCTGCCGTCTGGGGGTCTTGTTCCGACTTCGGGGGTCTTGTCCCGCTCTTCTGTTCTTCTTGCCGGACCTCCGCTATCTTCTTATAGCTCTTTTACTAGCGGTGGCCCAGGCTTCTGTTGCCGTCACCTTCTTCTTCTCCTCCTTCTTCTCTTCTTCTTCGTCTTCCTTTTGATGTTGACACGATGCTGTCTCTGGCCGTAATGGCAGAGACAAGTTGTGCTGTGACTTATATAGGGACAAGGGGTGGGGCCACTGGCTCATGTCACATGGTGACCCTGCCCCTATGATGTCACAGTCCCGGAGGATGCTGGGACTGTGACATCATAAGGGTGCAGGGCCCCCCTTTCCCCAAAGCACTCCCCCATGTTGAGGGCACACGGCCTGGTACGGCTCAGGAGGGGGGGCGCTCGCTCGTCCCCACCCCCTTTCCTGACCGGCCCGGCTGCGTGCTCGGATAAGTGTCTGATAAGGATTTGGGGGGACCCTCACGCCGTTTTTTCGGCGTAGGGATCCCCCTTTAAATCCATACCAGGTGAGGGGGCTAGCGAGGTGTCAATCTATCCGATTGAGGTGGCGGCATTGAATTCCTTTGCTAGTCCCGTCTATCTGGAGTCACGTTCTAAATGAATGTGGGGCAAGTCCTTTCATTTCAAAAGTCCCGCGGACTAGCACACAGACGGCCTGATTGTCCGCCGGACTGCCGAGTCCGGTGGATAATTTTAAGTCAAAACCTCTCACTAAGTCCGCCGGACTTTTGAGAAGAAAAAGTCCGCCGGAGCTCACACACGGGCAGATTGTCCGGCGGACTCTAGTCTGGCGGACAATCCAGCCGGATAGTCCGATCGTGTGTATGGGGCAAAAGACACATAACACAGCTAGAAATGAGTAGCCATGCAAACAGTCACACAGTAATCTATAAGAGTAGTGAAGTTGCATGGTGTCACCTGTAGTGATATATCACTACATCACCGAGCAGGAAACTAGCTTAAAATAGACTTGGAGACACAAAGGCAGACTTGCTTGGGACATTATTATTCAAAGCCTAAGGCAATCTACTTCAGCTTGAAAAGGCAGTACTGGCTGAGCATGTAGCTAATTCAATTAACAGGAGGTCTAGACTAGTCTTAAAACAAGTTTTGTGGGACAAGATACAACTGCAGACCTTATAAGTTAAAGCATTGGAACTAAATGCCAATACCAATACATTAATCGCAAACATAGGTTGGACTCGACGGATTTGTGTCTTCTTTTTTTTTTCAACCTCACCTACTATGTAATACCAGCATACCTGCTAATCTTTGGAAATAGAGGAGACAGATCTGTAGAAAAGCTGAAGATCTGTGATAGGTCTAATTTAAAATCGTATTAATACCCAAGTAATCTTAACACTCAATGTAGTAACACTGACATACATGTAGTAATACATTCATTACTTTTTTTTTATCATCATGGGTGTTTAAACTAGAGCAGCAATGATTCAATTCAATCTTAATAACTTTTTTTTATAAAATAATATACAAAAACTATATAAGGCTCAGTTCCCACTATTGCAACTTAAAGTTTAAAAAGGTTCTTGCACTACCTTGATGCAACTCGGATCTAGAGACTGTGAAGATGAATCAAACTCATATGAAAAGGGTTTTTCCATTTAGGGCACCACTCGAAAAAAGAGGGTGTCCCCAGATGGCAAAAGATGGCTACTATGGCTATAGTGGACAAATAAGATATTGGAGAAAATATATATCCAAATAGTTTATTAAATTGCAAAAAAGTGTGTACATATAAAAATTGACCTAGCCCAAATGGCTTTCCTAGACGTCAATCCTATGTGCCCCAACATGCATGTATAAATTACCCCAAAATAATCATCAAATCTCACAAGAACACATTACAAAAAAGACAAACATATAACATACATACAACAATGAACGGATGAGGCGCCTCTGTAACCACCCATATGTTGATATGCCGTCATGCATATAACGATATGCTGCACTGATTATATTTATTATAATGACCGGAAGTCGACATATGTGTGGTCCCTAGGGTTGCGGAGATCTATAGCATGAGTGATTACTTCCAGCTAATAGATTAAATGATCAGACAATTCTGGCTGTCAAACAGATGACCTGGATCAGTTCATGCTAAATAAATTGAAGCTGGTATGAGATTAAAAAGTTCATAGGAGTAATAATCCATATACCTCTATACGCTCAATAGATTTAAATTTCACTGTGTGCACATTGTATCAAGGATCGTCCGTTTTTTCAGGAGCAGTGATTTTAATAATGCTTAAATTGAAACAATAAAAGTGTAATTTTCCTTTAAATTTCGTACCTGGGGGGTGTCTATAGTATGCATGTAAAGGGGCGCATGTTTCCTGTGCTTAGAACTGTCCCTGTAAAAAGTGTCATTTTTGCAGGAAAGAAAGCTATTTAAAATCACTCGCGGCTAATGTGAATTGACGGCTCCCGTAACACAGAGAACAGTCATTCATTGAAAGTCATTCATAAAAAAAAGGTCATTGATAAAAAATTCAAAAAATTTCAAAAAAAAGCGTGGGGGTCCCCCCAAATTCAATAACCAGGCCCTTCAGGTCTGGGATGGATATTAAGGGGGACCCCAGCCAAAAAAAAATGGCGTAGGGTCCCCCTCAAAATCCATACCAGACCCTTGAGGTCTGGGATGGATTTTAAGGGGAACCCCAGCCAAAAAAAATGGCGTGGGGTCCCCCTCAAAATCCATACCAGACCCTTATCCGAGCACGCAACCTGGCAGGCCGCAGGAAAAGAGGGGGGGGCGAGAAACCCTGGCCGGTGGCTGTGGGGGTCTGCGGGCGGGGGGCTTATCAGAATCTGGAAGCCCCCTTTAACAAGGGGACCCCCAGATCCCGCCCCCCCTGTGTGAAATGGTAAGGGGGTACAAAAGTACCCCTACCATTTCACCAAAAAAGTGTCAACAATTGTAAAAATGACAGGAGGCGGTCTTTGACAATTCCTTTATTAAAATCTTCTTTCTTCTTTCTTCATCCTTCGGTTTCTTCATCTTCTCCTTCCGTCATCTTCTTCCATCTTCTTCTTCCATTTTCTTCTTCCTCCGATTCGCTTCTTCTTGCGCTGGTCTTCTCGTCCTTCTCGTCCGGCATCTTCTTCCATGGCGTCGGCATCTGTTCTTCTGTCGGGCCGCTCCTCGCAATGGGAGGCTCCCGCTGTGTAAGGCTTCGCTCCGTCTGACAGGTCTTTTATAACAGAGGGCACCTGGTGACCTCGCCCCCTCTGACGTCATGGGGAAAGCCATAGGGAATTCCCCATGACGTCCCCGTGCATCAGAGGGGGCGGGGTCACCAGTGCCCTCCATTATAAAAGACCTGTCAGACGCAGCGAAGCCTCACACAGCGGGAGCCTCCCATTGCGAGGAGTGGCCCAAGAAGAGACACCGACGCCATGGAAGAAGATGCCGGACGAAAAGGACGAGAAGACCAGCGCAAGAAGAAGCGGATCGGAGGAAGAAGATGATGGAAGAAGAAGATGGAAGAAGATGCCGGAAGGAGAAGATGAAGAAACCGAAGGATGAAGAAAGGAAGACCAGAAGAAAGAAGAAAGAAGATTTTAATAAAGGAATTGTCAAAGACCGTCTCCTGTAATTTTTAAAATTTTTGACACTTTTTTGGTGAAATGGTAGGGGTACTTTTGTACCCCCTTACCATTTCACACAGGGGGGGGCGGGATCTGGGGGTCCCCTTGTTATCTGGGGGTCCCCTTCCGATAAGCCCCCCGCCTGCAGACCCCCACAACCACCGGCCAGGGTTGTGGGGAAGAGGCCTTTGTCCTCATCAACATGGGGACAAGGTGCTTTGGGGGTCTCAGACCCACAAAGCATCCTCCAAATGTTGAGGGCATGTGGCCTGGTACGGTTCAGGTGGGAGGGGGGGCCGCTCTCGTCCCCCCCTCTTTTCCTGCGGCCTGCCAGGTTGCGTGCTCGGATAAGGGTCTGGTATGGATTTTGAGGGGGACCCCACGCCATTTTTTTTGGCTGGGGTTCCCCTTAAAATCCATCCCAGACCTCAAGGGTCTGGTATGGATTTTGAGGGGGACCCTACGCCATTTTTTTTTGGCTGGGGTCCCCCTTAATATCCATCCCACACCTGAAGGGCCTGGTTATTGAATTTGGGGGGATCCCCACGCTTTTTTTTTTTTTTTTTTATCAATGAATGACAGTTCTCTGTGTTACGGGAGCCATCAATTCATTAGCCGTGAGTGCTTTTAAATAGCTTTTTTCCTGCAAAAATTACACTTTTTGCAGGGACAGTTCTAAGCACAGAAAACCTGCCCCCCTTCACAGGCAACCTATAGACACCCCCCAGATGTGATACTGCAATGCTGTACTAACAGCACGCACACACAAATCCCCAGAAATACAGCACATATTCTCAGCAGTCAGCAGCACACTGACACGCTGACACTGAAACACAATATGCAATGCCGCCGCCGCCGCGGCGGCCTCTTATACCGTGGGGCGTGTACTAAAGCCCCTGAGCTATAATTGGCTACAGGCATCCTGCCTGTAGCCAATTATGGCTCTCCTCGCTGCCGGCGCTGTGATTGGTCAAGCATGCGGGGTCACAGTGCATGCTTGGCCAATCATCAGCCAGCATTACACTGCGACTGGCGCAATGCATTGCGGGCCGCTCGCATCACACGAATTTGATGCGAGCGGCCCAAATAGTTCTGGGCTTGCCGAGCGGGCGAACGCCCGATGTCGATTCGAACATGGGTTTGAATCGAACACCGGGCCCATCCCTAGCTGTAACTGGAATTTCACTCATTGCTGTGTTTTACATTACCGCTCCTGGATGCCTTCGGGCGGACGTTGATCAGCTGCAGTTAATTCAGCAAGCGAAGAGTTGAAGTTTCTTAAAGTCCTTTCGCATTGCTGCTGACAAACAGTGAAAATAGCTGTCGTATCCGCGTAGTGTGATTCCAGTTATCGGACCTTCTTGTCCTGGGATGTGCTGCTGGTTATGATGTTATTCGGTAAGGATTCAGGCAGTTTAGAAGTTAATTAGCCGGTCCATTTTCTAGAGGAGGTCTGCCGTTGCCAGATTGTTCGCCGCTCTTCCAAGTGGAGGTTACCCTGTGAGGGCCTGCTGTCCGTGCCTACGTCTACTACGTGCCTATGAATCAAAGTCACACTCCAGAGTCTCTGAATCACGTGACTTTGGGGGTCATTATAGTGGAGACGTAGTCTAAGATAGGAGATGCTTAATTATCTAGGGCAGGGGTGTCAAACTCAATTTCATCGTGGGCCGCATGAGCATTAATAATGTCCTCAAAAGGGCCGGTTGTATCTGTAAGATTAGATGTCCAGCGCATCCCCTCCCCTTACATTAGATGTCAAGAGCTACCCCACCATCAGAAGTTGAGTCCCCTACTCTCCCTAACATCACAGTGCACCCCCTTTCATTATGCTGCAGCTGGGAAGAAGCTGGATGCATTGCTTGAAAGCAGAAAGTAGGGGTCTGGAGGAGGACCAGAGGAGGGCTGGAGCTCTCCTGCAGCTGCAGGAGAGGTGCGAGGGCCACATGAGGGCCTTGTGTTTGACACCTGTGATCTAGGGCATTGAAACTCGTTAAATTTCAAAACTCATGCATGTCAGATCATAACACAACAAAAAAGATTTAGCACTTTATACTGTAAATAGGAACAAGAAACTGGGCAGCACAGACTCAGATGGCTGCACCGATATGTAGCTAGTGGGGGGAGTGAAACCCATAAATGTTAACATATGAAAATAGAAACACTTTAGAACAATACTTCCATTGGTGAATTGTCTTTGAAGGCTGTGGTCTCCTTCTGTTCTGACCTTAACCACTTCAATACCCGCCCATAGTCATATGACACCCACAAGGTGGATCTCCCATCCTGGGTGGGCGTCATATGACGTCCTCCCATTCCCGGCCATCTAGGGGGCGTGCGTGCTGCGGCGTCGCTTGGGACCCGGTGCGCGTGCCCGGCGTTATCCCGATTTTTGACCTGGCTGGTCACCCCTGACTCAGGAACTGCAAAAATCCTGGCTAAGCACACATTGCACCTGAAATAGGGCAAGCCATTTACACAGAACACACACATGCAAGAACAGTAATAAGTACAGATAGTATGGAAAATAAAAAGAAACGTAAAAAATTAAAATAACAAAATTCAACAGTCAAGGTTCTTGGAAAGAGTACTCCATGACACCAACTTACAGAAATAGGCACAGCACAAGGGGAAGTCACAGTAAGCAAAAAGTTAGCTTACCTTCACCAGCAGAAGTGAATTCCCAGCTTGTGTTGTTCCATTTCTTAGTGATGTCTGTAGAGTTATCATTTCCGGCTGCGAAGGACCAATTGATAGGGAAATCACAGAACTTAGGAGTTTCCAATAACATTTTGACTGCTGAACCACATTCATGGCATTTGACCACAAACAGCGTCTAAATACATCCTGGGCTTTTGTAACAAGCATATATGCTTAATCAGAATACATGTTTTGATAATCATAACTAAATGTTTGATAAATAAATGCCTATTCCATTTACCTGATTACTTTCAAAGCAAAGGGCCAGTTTACTGTCCTTCAGGCTTTGGGGGGATGAACTTTGACCAGTGGTAGTAGAAAATATCCTGGCATCAGTGTCCCATCATTGGTTTTAATGGGAGTAATAGTGCCCCATTGTTGATATTAATGAGAAGAATAGTGCCCCATTGATGGTGTCAGTAGGGGGAATGGTGCTCCATCATTGGTGTCAGTTGGTGGTATAGTGACCCAAGGGCCAAAAAAAGGAAAGCAAAGAGCCACATCTGGCCCCCGGGCTGCAGTTTGGAGAGCACTGATCTAATCCTAAAAGAGCAATCTTGAAAAAACAAGTTTGGACTACATCTAATGTCCAAAAGTATTTCTAGTATACCAAATAGGTTACCCATAGATGTGAATCAATATATGGGTAGGTGAGAGGAGATTTAAAGCAAAGTTTCCTTTTGTGAATATATGATGTGAGGAAAATAATAATTTTGCTTTTTAAAACACTGCTTAATGTGTATGTAAAACCCTATCAATTAACTTCTCTTGTTTGTTACCTTTCGTCTGTCAAATACAGTAGGCCATTAAAAGTGTTTATCCCTCTTTTTTTTGGGCGGGGGGGGGGGGGTTAAGGGAAATCTCTTTACCCAAACAGGATAGTGCAATAAACCTGTATGTAAGTCAGAAAACCTGAATGTTTGCTAAGTGACAGATTAGATTTGATAGTAAAGTTAGCAGTGCCTCCACCCAAACAGGGAAATTAACCAGTAATCTAATCAGAGTAATTGGGAGCAGAGGAAATACTGCAACCAGCATATAATATTAACCATACGTATATAGATGTACATCAGTATAGCAATTAGGGATGAGCCGAACACCCCCGGGTTCGGTTCGCACCAGAACCTTCGAACCGAACGAAAGTTCGCGCGAATTTTCGAACCCTATACGTTATAATGGACGCGAACGTTCGAAATCAAAAGTGCTAATTACAACGGCCAATATGCATGTTAATGTCATAAAACAGGTTTGGGGACCCGGGTCCTGCCCCAGGGGACATATATCAATGCAAAAAGAACTTTTAAAAACTAACGTTTTTTCGGGAGCAGTCATTTTAATGATGCATAAAGTGAAAAAAAAAAAAGTGAAATTTTCCTTTAAATATGGTACCTGGGGGGTGTCTAAAGTATGCCTGTGAAGTGGCATGTGTTTCCCGTGTTTAGAACTGTCCTTGCACAAAATGACATTTGTAAAGGAAAAAAAAGAAGCCATTTAAAACCACTTGCGGCTTTAGGTTTGTTCTTAAGTAGAATCTGAACAGGTACATTATGAAGTGTAGCTCCATCCCAAAAAAATCTATTTTTAAGCTTTTTGGAGAACATAGGGAGGGGTTATCACCCCTGTAACATTTGCTGTCTTTGCACATCTGTTCAGAACATGTCACCTCACTTTCCGTCCCAATGACAAATGTTTTTGGAAAAAGTGGGGTTTTAATTGAAACAAGGATTGGTGATAAAGTATCAGTAGAGAGGAGATACCTTTTTCCCAAATTAAATCTAACAGGATAGAATTTCCCTTCCTAGGGGTAGATTTCCTCTCACTTCCTGTTTTCTCTTTCCATTTGCAAGTAGGAGTCGTTTGTAAGTTGGATGTTTGAAAGTAGGGGCCTGGCGTATATACTCTGCAGAAATTTGCCCTATTAGATGTTGGTGTAGCCACAAGACTGGTGGGCACAGGAATGGGCCCTGCTGTGAGTTAATAGATCAAGATTTGTAATTGCATGCACCTGTTGAACTGGGCAGAAAAATTGGGGGGGTGGTGGTGGTGGTGGTGGACGGTTTTGCCACAAGACTGTAAGCTCTCACAGTTACTCTTGGTGGGCGCAGGAATGGGCCCTGCTGTGAGTTATTAGATCAAGATTTGTAATTGCAAGCACCTGATGAACAGGGCAGAAAAATTGGGCCTTTGGCGGTGGTGGTGGACGGTGTTGCCACAAGACTGTAGGCTCTCACAGTTACTCTTGGTGGGCGCAGGAATGGGCCCTGCTGTGAGTTATTAGATCAAGATTTGTAATTGCAAGCACCTGATGAACAGGGCAGAAAAATTGGGCCTTTGGCGGTGGTGGTGGACGGTGTTGCCACAAGACTGTAGGCTCTCACAGTTACTCTTGGTGGGCGCAGGAATGGGCCCTGCTGTGAGTTATTAGATCAAGATTTGTAATTGCAAGCACCTGATGAACAGGGCAGAAAAATTGGGCCTTTGGCGGTGGTGGTGGACGGTGTTGCCACAAGACTGTAGGCCCTCATAGTTACTCTTGGTGGGCGCAGGAATGGGCCCTGCTGTGAGTTATTAGATCAAGATTTGTAATTGCAAGCACCTGATGAACAGGGCAGAAAAATTGGGCCTTTGGCGGTGGTGGTGGACGGTGTTGCCACAAGACTGCAGGCCCTCATAGTTACTCTTGGTGGGCGCAGGAATGGGCCCTGCTGTGAACTATTAGATCAAGATTTGTAATTACCCGCCCCTGTTAAACAGGGGCTGAAAAATTGTGCCTTAGGCACTGGTGCTGGTGCCACAACACTGCAACCCCTCACAGAGACTGTACTTGGAGCACAGCAGTCACACGTGTTGCGAAGCATTTTTTTAAAAAATTGTAAGTACACGCCCCTGTTAAACAGGGGCTGAAAAATTGTGCCTTAGGCACTGGTGCTGGTGCCACAACACTGCAACCCGGCCCTCACAGATACTGTACTTGGAGCACAGCAGTCACACGTGTTGCGAAGCATTTTTTAAAAAATTGTAAGTACACGCCCCTGTTAAACAGGGGCTGAAAAATTGTGCCTTAGGCACTGGTGCTGGTGCCACAACACTGCAACCCGGCCCTCACAGATACTGTACTTGGAGCACAGCAGTCACACGTGTTGCGAAGCATTTTTAAAAAAAATTGTAAGTACCCGCCCCTGTTAAACAGGGGCTGAAAAATTGTGCCTTAGGCACTGGTGCTGGTGCCACAACACTGCAACCCCTCACAGATACTGTACTTGGAGCACAGCAGTCACACGTGTTGCGAAGCATTTTTTTTAAAAAATTGTAAGTACACGCCCCTGTTAAACAGGGGCTGAAAAATTGTGCCTTAGGCACTGGTGCTGGTGCCACAACACTGCAACCCCTCACAGATACTGTACTTGGAGCACAGCAGTCACATGTGTTGCGAAGCATTTTTTTAAAAAATTGTAAGTACCCGCCCCTGTTAAACAGGGGCTGAAAAATTGTGCCTTAGGCACTGGTGTGGTGGCATGGATCATTGAGGAGGAGGAAGAGGATAGTCAGTGAACATAAGAGGACAGTAACTCAGCATCAGCATAGGCAGTCTTGAAGGGATGTGACATTAAAAATTATTCGGTTATATCCGCCTCAGGTGCCTGGTAGCTGGTGGTGATCCAAGACTGATTCATTTTGATGAAGGTCAGTCGATCAACCGAGGCGGTGGACAGGCGCACCCTATGATCAGTCACAAATCCTCCAGCAGCACTGAATGTGCGTTCGGAAAGAACGCTGGAGGCAGGACAGGCCAGTAGCTCAATTGCATACTGTGCAAGCTCTGGCCAGTGATCCATCCTCAGGACCCAGTAAGCCAGAGGATTTTCGGTGGGAAAGGTGTCCAAGTCTGACCTTGCCCCAAGGTATTCCTGCACCATGTATATCAGACGCTGGCGATGGTTGCTGGAACCGATCATACCTTGGGGCTGCGGACTAAAAAATTGTCTGAACGCATCGGTCAGACGTCCACCTTCCCCACCGCTCCTTCTGCCACTGACCGAAGCCTCAGCAACTCGTCGCCCAGGACCAGGAGTTTGTAGCCTCCCAGTTTCTGGGAACGCGTTGCACAGACCTTTCTGCAAGGCCTCCCTGAGATGTCTCATCCTCTGCTCCCTCTGCGACGGCAAGATAAGGTCCGCAACCTTACCCTTGTACCGCGGATCAAGGAGAGTGGCCAGCCAGTAATGGTCCCTCTCCTTGATCCGAAGAACACGAGGATCCTTCCGCAGGCTTTGCAGGATCAGGGAGGCCATGCAGCGTAGGTTAGCTGAGGCATTCGGTCCGGAGTCTTCTGGGTCACTGAGGATGACATGATCGCCAGCCACCTCCTCCCAGCCACGTACAAGTCCACTGGTTTGTTGGGACTGTACATCATCCCTAAAAGACTGCTGCTGCTGATGCTGAGTGCCAGGCTCCACCTCCATGCTCACACAATCCTCCTCCTCCTCCTCCTCCTCATCCTCTTCCTGTGTGATGGGTGGGACAGAAGGAACACTGTCCGGATAAAGGGGGCCTTGAGAGGCAAGGAAGTCCTCCTCTTCCTGCCTCTGTTCTGCCTCAAGTGCCCTGTCCATTATCCCACGCAGCGTATGCTCCAACAGGTGGACAAGAGGGACAGTGTCACTGATGCATGCACTGTCACTGCTCACCATCCTCGTGGCCTCCTCAAATGGTGAGAGGACAGTGCATGCATCCCTGATCATGCTCCACTGACGTGGGGAAAAAAAACCAAGCTCCCCTGACCCTGTCCTGGTGCCGTAGTCGCAAAGGTACTCATTGATGGCCCTCTGCTGCTTGTGCAGTCGCTGCAGCATGGCCAACGTTGAGTTCCACCTGGTGGGCATGTCACATATTAGGCGGTTCTTGGGCAGGTTCAGCTCCTTTTGCAGCTCAGTCAGCCGAGCACTGGCATTATAAGATCGGCGGAAATGCACACAGACTTTCCTGGCCTGCCTCAGGACATCCTGTAAGCCTGGGAACCTGCCCAAGAACCGCTGCACCACCAGGTTGAGGACGTGAGCCATGCAGGGCACATGGGTGAGCTGCCCCTGTCGCAGGGCGGAGAGGAGGTTGGTGCCATTGTCAGAAACGACCATTCCTGGCTTAAGCTGACGTGGCGTCAACCAACTCTCGGCCTGCCCCTGCAGAGCTGCCAGAACCTCTGGCCCAGTGTGGCTCCTGTCCCCCAAACACACCAGCGCAAGCACGGCATGGCATCTTTTTGCCTGCGTACTTGCGTAGCCCCTTGTACGCCTACGGAGCACCGCTGGTTCCAAGGACAGAGCACTGGAGGAAGAAGAAGAGGAGGGGGTGGAGGAGAGAGGTGTGTCACAACCAGTAGCAGTAGTAGCGTTTTGGAGGCGTGGTGGCGGAACAACCTCCAAAACTACTGCACCTTGTCCTGCATCCCTCCCAGCTGCCAATAGAGTGACCCAATGGGCCGTGAAATAAAGGTACCGTCCCTGTCCATGCCTGCTGGACCATGAGTCAGCGGTAATATGCACCTTACCGCTGACCGCCCTGTCCAGCGAGGCATGGACATTGCCCTCCACATGCCGGTAGAGAGACGGAATCGCCTTCCGTGAGAAAAAGTGGCGTTTGGGAACCTGCCACTGAGGAACCGCACATTGAACAAACTCACGGAAGGGGGCCGAGTCTACCAACTGAAAAGGCAGCAGTTGAAGTGCTAGCAATTTAGCCAGGCTAGCATTCAACCGCTGGGCATGTGGATGGCTGGGAGTGTACTTCTTTCTACGGTCCAGCAGCTGGGGCAGGGAAATTTGCCTGCTGCAATCGGACGTCGGTGTACTGCAAGTACTTGGTTGTGACACACCTAATTCTACACCTTCAGTCCTCTCAGAGCAGCTTTCAGAGAGGACTGAAGGTGTAGTGGGGATGGAGATCCCAGCTGAGGAGGAGCAAGGAGAGGTCCGCTTAGTTCTTTGGTGTGGGTCTTTTATGTGTGCCTGCCAACGAGCTGCATGGCAGGTCGCCATATGTCTGGTCATGCTTGTGGTTCCCAAGCGGCTGATGTTTTGGCCACGCGAGATACGCTTGAGACAAATATTGCAAATAGCAGTGGTGCGATCTGCTGCACTCGTCTCAAAAAAGGCCCACACCAAAGAACTTTTCTGATAACGTGCAGAGGCAGCGCCCTGCACAGGCGGAGCTCTGCGGTGTTGTACAGTTGCTGTGCTGGCCTCTACCTGGCCTCCAGGGGGCATCCTGCCTCGTTGGACATGTGACGCCGCATCCTCCTCCTCCTCGTCCTCCTCCTCATCCTCTCTCCCTTCAGGCACCCACGTGGAGTCAGTGACCTCATCATCCCCTCCCTCTTCACCACTAGAGCAAACCTGGCAGTAAGCTGCAGCTGGTGGAACAGTACTGCCAGATTCCTCAAGCTGGGTATCATCATCCGAGCCTTCGAATCGTTGGGCATCCTCCTGGAGCATGTACCCAACACTGTGCTCAAAGAGTTCGGGGGACTCCTCAGGAGGACATGGTGGGTCTAGGGAAGGGGTGGCTGATGATGCTCTGTCAGTACCCTGAGCCTGGGTGAGAGAGGATGAGGAGGATGAGGAGGGCTTGGTCATCCATTCTACCAAGCCTTCAGCATGATGCGGCTCCACATGTCCAGCTGCCGAAAACAAAGACGCGCGTGTCCCATGGCCACGTGCTGATGACGATGCACGACCACGTCCACTAGAAACAGAGCCTGCCTGCCCTGTGTTCTTGGCTCTGCACGCTCTGCCTCCCCTTGGCGGTCTTCCAGCCATTGTAGTCGGTAGTCCTGTGGGTGCTGCTGAGAAGAATATATAGGAGCTCTGTGTGATGCCACTAACACACTAGAAGTCCTGTGGGTGCTTCTGCAAAGAAAATAGAGGAGCTCTGTGTGATGCCACTAACACACTAGAAGTCCTGTGGGTGCTTCTGCAAAGAAAATAGAGGAGCTCTGTGTGATGCCACTAACACACTAGAAGTCCTGTGGGTGCTGCTGAGAAGAAAATATAGGAGCTCTGTGTGATGCCACTAACACACTAGAAGTCCTATGGGTGCTTCTGCAAAGAAAATAGAGGAGCTCTGTGTGATGCCACTAACACACTAGAAGTCCTGTGGGTGCTTCTGCAAAGAAAATAGAGGAGCTCTGTGTGATGCCACTAACACACTAGAAGTCCTGTGGGTGCTTCTGCAAAGAAAATAGAGGAGCTCTGTGTGATGCCACTAACACACTAGAAGTCCTGTGGGTGCTGCTGAGAAGAAAATATAGGAGCTCTGTGTGATGCCACTAACACACTAGAAGTCCTATGGGTGCTTCTGCAAAGAAAATAGAGGAGCTCTGTGTGATGCCACTAACACACTAGAAGTCCTGTGGGTGCTTCTGCAAAGAAAATAGAGGAGCTCTGTGTGATGCCACTAACACACTAGAAGTCCTGTGGGTGCTTCTGCAAAGAAAATAGAGGAGCTCTGTGTGATGCCACTAACACACTAGAAGTCCTGTGGGTGCTGCTGAGAAGAAAATATAGGAGCTCTGTGTGATGCCACTAACACACTAGAAGTCCTGTGGGTGCTTCTGCAAAGAAAATAGAGGAGCTCTGTGTGATGCCACTAACACACTAGAAGTCCTGTGGGTGCTGCTGAGAAGAAAATATAGGAGCTCTGTGTGATGCCACTAACACACTAGAAGTCCTATGGGTGCTTCTGCAAAGAAAATAGAGGAGCTCTGTGTGATGCCACTAACACACTAGAAGTCCTGTGGGTGCTTCTGCAAAGAAAATAGAGGAGCTCTGTGTGATGCCACTAACACACTAGAAGTCCTGTGGGTGCTTCTGCAAAGAAAATAGAGGAGCTCTGTGTGATGCCACTAACACACTAGAAGTCCTGTGGGTGCTGCTGAGAAGAAAATATAGGAGCTCTGTGTGATGCCACTAACACACTAGAAGTCCTGTGGGTGCTTCTGCAAAGAAAATAGAGGAGCTCTGTGTGATGCCACTAACACACTAGAAGTCCTGTGGGTGCTGCTGAGAAGAAAATATAGGAGCTCTGTGTGATGCCACTAACACACTAGAAGTCCTATGGGTGCTTCTGCAAAGAAAATAGAGGAGCTCTGTGTGATGCCACTAACACACTAGAAGTCCTGTGGGTGCTTCTGCAAAGAAAATAGAGGAGCTCTGTGTGATGGGACTAACACACTTCAAGTCCTATGGGTGCTTCTGGGAAGAAAATAGAGGAGCTCTGTGTGATGCCACTAACACACTAGAAGTCCTGTGGGTGCTTCTGCAAAGAAAATAGAGGAGCTCTGTGTGATGCCACTAACACACTAGAAGTCCTGTGGGTGCTTCTGCAAAGAAAATAGAGGAGCTCTGTGTGATGGGACTAACACACTTCAAGTCCTATGGGTGCTTCTGGGAAGAAAATATAGGTCTGTGTGATGGGACTAACACACTTCAAGTCCTATAGGTGCTTCTGGGAAGAAAATATAGGTCTGTGTGATGGGACTAACACACTTCAAGTCCTATGGGTGCTTCTGGGAAGAAAATGTAGGTCTGTGTGATGGGACTAACACACTTCAAGTCTTTTGGGTGCTTCTGGGAAGAAAATATAGGTCTGTGTGATGGGACTAACACACTTCAAGTCCTATAGGTGCTTCTGGGAACAAAATATAGGATCTCTGTGTGATGGGACTAACACACTTCAAGTCCTATGGGTGCTTCTGGGAAGAAAATGTAGGTCTGTGTGATGGGACTAACACACTTCAAGTCCTATAGGTGCTTCTGGGAACAAAATATATGATATCTGTGTGATGGGACTAACACACTTCAAGTCCTATAGGTGCTTCTGGGAACAAAATATATGGTCTCTGTGTGATGGGACTAACACACTTCAAGTCCTATAGGTGCTTCTGGGAAGGAAATATAGGTCTGTGTGATGGGACTAACACACTTCAAGTCCTATAGGTGCTTCTGGGAACAAAATATATGATCTCTGTGTGATGGGACTAACACACTACAAGTCCTATAGGTGCTTCTGGGAACAAAATATATGATCTCTGTGTGATGGGACTAACACACTTCAAGTCCTATAGGTGCTTCTGGGAAGAAAATATAGGTCTGTGTGATGGGACTAACACACTTCAAGTCCTATAGGTGCTTCTGGGAACAAAATATATGATCTCTGTGTGATGGGACTAACACACTTCAAGTCTTTTGGGTGCTTCTGGGAAGAAAATATAGGTCTGTGTGATGGGACTAACACACTTCAAGTCCTATAGGTGCTTCTGGGAACAAAATATATGATCTCTGTGTGATGGGACTAACACACTTCAAGTCTTTTGGGTGCTTCTGGGAAGAAAATATAGGTCTGTGTGATGGGACTAACACACTTCAAGTCCTATAGGTGCTTCTGGGAACAAAATATAGGATCTCTGTGTGATGGGACTAACACACTTCAAGTCCTATGGGTGCTTCTGGGAAGAAAATGTAGGTCTGTGTGATGGGACTAACACACTTCAAGTCCTATGGGTGCTTCTGGGAACAAAATATATGATCTCTGTGTGATGGGACTAACACACTTCAAGTCCTATAGGTGCTTCTGGGAACAAAATATATGATCTCTGTGTGATGGGACTAACACACTTCAAGTCCTATAGGTGCTTCTGGGAACAAAATATATGATCTCTGTGTGATGGGACTAACACACTTCAAGTCCTATAGGTGCTTCTGGGAACAAAATATATGATCTCTGTGTGATGGGACTAACACACTACAAGTCCTATAGGTGCTTCTGGGAACAAAATATATGATCTCTGTGTGATGGGACTAACACACTTCAAGTCCTATAGGTGCTTCTGGGAAGAAAATATAGGTCTGTGTGATGGGACTAACACACTTCAAGTCCTATAGGTGCTTCTGGGAACAAAATATATGATCTCTGTGTGATGGGACTAACACACTTCAAGTCTTTTGGGTGCTTCTGGGAAGAAAATATAGGTCTGTGTGATGGGACTAACACACTTCAAGTCCTATAGGTGCTTCTGGGAACAAAATATATGATCTCTGTGTGATGGGACTAACACACTACAAGTCCTATGGGTGCTTCTGGGAACAAAATATATGATCTCTGTGTGATGGGACTAACACACTTCAAGTCCTATAGGTGCTTCTGGGAAGAAAATATAGGTCTGTGTGATGGGACTAACACACTTCAAGTCCTATAGGTGCTTCTGGGAACAAAATATATGATCTCTGTGTGATGGGACTAACACACTTCAAGTCTTTTGGGTGCTTCTGGGAAGAAAATATAGGTCTGTGTGATGGGACTAACACACTTCAAGTCCTATAGGTGCTTCTGGGAACAAAATATATGATCTCTGTGTGATGGGACTAACACACTTCAAGTCCTATAGGTGCTTCTGGGAAGAAAATGTAGGTCTGTGTGATGGGACTAACACACTTCAAGTCCTATAGGTGCTTCTGGGAACAAAATATATGATCTCTGTGTGATGGGACTAACACACTTCAAGTCCTATAGGTGCTTCTGGGAACAAAATATATGATCTCTGTGTGATGGGACTAACACACTTCAATTCCTATAGGTGCTTCTGGGAACAAAATATATGATCTCTGTGTGATGGGACTAACACACTTCAAGTCCTATAGGTGCTTCTGGGAAGAAAATGTAGGTCTGTGTGATGGGACTAACACACTTCAAGTCCTATAGGTGCTTCTGGGAAGGAAATATAGGTCTGTGTGATGGGACTAACACACTTCAAGTCCTATAGGTGCTTCTGGGAACAAAATATATGATCTCTGTGTGATGGGACTAACACACTTCAAGTCCTATAGGTGCTTCTGGGAACAAAATATATGATCTCTGTGTGATGGGACTAACACACTTCAAGTCCTATAGGTGCTTCTGGGAAGAAAATGTAGGTCTGTGTGATGGGACTAACACACTTCAAGTCCTATAGGTGCTTCTGGGAACAAAATATATGATCTCTGTGTGATGGGACTAACACACTTCAAGTCCTATAGGTGCTTCTGGGAACAAAATATATGATCTCTGTGTGATGGGACTAACACACTTCAAGTCCTATAGGTGCTTCTGGGAACAAAATATATGATCTCTGTGTGATGGGACTAACACACTTCAAGTCCTATAGGTGCTTCTGGGAAGAAAATGTAGGTCTGTGTGATGGGACTAACACACTTCAAGTCCTATAGGTGCTTCTGGGAACAAAATATATGATCTCTGTGTGATGGGACTAACACACTTCAAGTCCTATAGGTGCTTCTGGGAAGGAAATATAGGTCTGTGTGATGGGACTAACACACTTCAAGTCCTATAGGTGCTTCTGGGAACAAAATATATGATCTCTGTGTGATGGGACTAACACACTACAAGTCCTATAGGTGCTTCTGGGAACAAAATATATGATCTCTGTGTGATGGGACTAACACACTTCAAGTCCTATAGGTGCTTCTGGGAAGAAAATATAGGTCTGTGTGATGGGACTAACACACTTCAAGTCCTATAGGTGCTTCTGGGAACAAAATATATGATCTCTGTGTGATGGGACTAACACACTTCAAGTCTTTTGGGTGCTTCTGGGAAGAAAATATAGGTCTGTGTGATGGGACTAACACACTTCAAGTCCTATAGGTGCTTCTGGGAACAAAATATATGATCTCTGTGTGATGGGACTAACACACTTCAAGTCTTTTGGGTGCTTCTGGGAAGAAAATATAGGTCTGTGTGATGGGACTAACACACTTCAAGTCCTATAGGTGCTTCTGGGAACAAAATATAGGATCTCTGTGTGATGGGACTAACACACTTCAAGTCCTATGGGTGCTTCTGGGAAGAAAATGTAGGTCTGTGTGATGGGACTAACACACTTAAAGTCCTATGGGTGCTTCTGGGAACAAAATATATGATCTCTGTGTGATGGGACTAACACACTTCAAGTCCTATAGGTGCTTCTGGGAACAAAATATATGATCTCTGTGTGATGGGACTAACACACTTCAAGTCCTATAGGTGCTTCTGGGAACAAAATATATGATCTCTGTGTGATGGGACTAACACACTTCAAGTCCTATAGGTGCTTCTGGGAACAAAATATATGATCTCTGTGTGATGGGACTAACACACTACAAGTCCTATAGGTGCTTCTGGGAACAAAATATATGATCTCTGTGTGATGGGACTAACACACTTCAAGTCCTATAGGTGCTTCTGGGAAGAAAATATAGGTCTGTGTGATGGGACTAACACACTTCAAGTCCTATAGGTGCTTCTGGGAACAAAATATATGATCTCTGTGTGATGGGACTAACACACTTCAAGTCTTTTGGGTGCTTCTGGGAAGAAAATATAGGTCTGTGTGATGGGACTAACACACTTCAAGTCCTATAGGTGCTTCTGGGAACAAAAATATATGATCTCTGTGTGATGGGACTAACACACTACAAGTCCTATAGGTGCTTCTGGGAACAAAATATATGATCTCTGTGTGATGGGACTAACACACTTCAAGTCCTATAGGTGCTTCTGGGAAGAAAATATAGGTCTGTGTGATGGGACTAACACACTTCAAGTCCTATAGGTGCTTCTGGGAACAAAATATATGATCTCTGTGTGATGGGACTAACACACTTCAAGTCTTTTGGGTGCTTCTGGGAAGAAAATATAGGTCTGTGTGATGGGACTAACACACTTCAAGTCCTATAGGTGCTTCTGGGAACAAAATATATGATCTCTGTGTGATGGGACTAACACACTTCAAGTCCTATAGGTGCTTCTGGGAAGAAAATGTAGGTCTGTGTGATGGGACTAACACACTTCAAGTCCTATAGGTGCTTCTGGGAACAAAATATATGATCTCTGTGTGATGGGACTAACACACTTCAAGTCCTATAGGTGCTTCTGGGAACAAAATATATGATCTCTGTGTGATGGGACTAACACACTTCAATTCCTATAGGTGCTTCTGGGAACAAAATATATGATCTCTGTGTGATGGGACTAACACACTTCAAGTCCTATAGGTGCTTCTGGGAAGAAAATGTAGGTCTGTGTGATGGGACTAACACACTTCAAGTCCTATAGGTGCTTCTGGGAAGGAAATATAGGTCTGTGTGATGGGACTAACACACTTCAAGTCCTATAGGTGCTTCTGGGAACAAAATATATGATCTCTGTGTGATGGGACTAACACACTTCAAGTCCTATAGGTGCTTCTGGGAACAAAATATATGATCTCTGTGTGATGGGACTAACACACTTCAAGTCCTATAGGTGCTTCTGGGAAGAAAATGTAGGTCTGTGTGATGGGACTAACACACTTCAAGTCCTATAGGTGCTTCTGGGAACAAAATATATGATCTCTGTGTGATGGGACTAACACACTTCAAGTCCTATAGGTGCTTCTGGGAACAAAATATATGATCTCTGTGTGATGGGACTAACACACTTCAAGTCCTATAGGTGCTTCTGGGAACAAAATATATGATCTCTGTGTGATGGGACTAACACACTTCAAGTCCTATAGGTGCTTCTGGGAAGAAAATGTAGGTCTGTGTGATGGGACTAACACACTTCAAGTCCTATAGGTGCTTCTGGGAACAAAATATATGATCTCTGTGTGATGGGACTAACACACTTCAAGTCCTATAGGTGCTTCTGGGAAGGAAATATAGGTCTGTGTGATGGGACTAACACACTTCAAGTCCTATAGGTGCTTCTGGGAACAAAATATATGATCTCTGTGTGATGGGACTAACACACTTCAAGTCCTATAGGTGCTTCTGGGAAGAAAATGTAGGTCTGTGTGATGGGACTAACACACTTCAAGTCCTATGGGTGCTTCTGGGAACAAAATATAGGAGCTCTGCCTGCCTGCCACGAACACACTACAAGTCCTATAGGTGCTTCTGGGAACAAAATATAGGAGCTCTGCCTGCCTGCCACGAACACACTACAAGTCCTATAGGTGCTTCTGGGAACAAAATATAGGAGCTCTGCCTGCCTGCCACGAACACACTACAAGTCCTATAGGTGCTTCTGGGAACAAAATATAGGAGCTCTGCCTGCCTGCCACGAACACACTACAAGTCCTATAGGTGCTTCTGGGAACAAAATATAGGAGCTCTGCCTGCCTGCCTGCCACGAACACACTACAAGCCCCTCTTTCTAAATCAATCTAAATGAATGAATCTATCTAACTCAATCTCTCTAAGTAAATCTCTCTAACTAACTAAATCCAGCAGAGTGTCACAGATCTAGCCTGCTCTATCTGCGCCGGAACAGCATGTGACCGGCGCAGACGGCGTGGCGGCCTTTTATAGGGGGGGGGCGTGTACTACAGCCCCTGAGCTGTAATTGGCTACAGGCGTCCTGCCTGTAGCCAATTATGGCTCTTCGAGTTTCTGGGGCTGTGATTGGCCAAGCATGCGGGTCACAGTGCATGCTTGGCCAATCATCAGCCAGCAATGCACTGCGCCGGCCGCGCCGGCCGCAATGCATTGCGGGGCCGCTCGCATCACACGAACGTGATGCGAGCGGCCAAAATAGTTCTGGGCTCGCCGAGCGAGCGAACGCCCGGTGCTCGATGCGAACGTGGGTTCGCATCGAGCACCGGGCCCATCCCTAATAGCAATAATACAAGCTTTACATAAGAAAATATAATTAATAATATGTACAGTACCTCCAATGTACAAACATGTACAGTGGTGTGAAAAAGTGTTTGCCCCCTTCCTCATTTCCTGTTCCTTTGCATGTTTGTCACACTTAAGTGTTTCGGAACATCAAACCAATTTAAACAATAGTCAAGGACAACACAAGTAAACACAAAATGCAATTTGTAAATGAAGGTGTTTATTATTAAAGGTGAAAAAAAATCCAAACCATCATGGCCCTGTGTGAAAAAGTGATTGCCCCCCTTGTTAAAACATACTATAACTGTGGTTGTCCACACCTGAGTTCAATTTCTCTTGCCACACCCAGGCCTGATTATTGCCACACCTGTTCACAATCAAGGCATCACTTAAATAGGAGCTGCTTGACACAGTAAGGTCCACCAGAAGATCCTTAAAAGCTACACATCATGCCGAGACCCAAAGAAATTCAGGAACAATTGAGAAAGAAAGTAATTGAGATCTATCAGTCTGGAAAGGGTTATAAGGCCATTTCCAAAGCTTTGGGAATCCAGCGAACCACAGTGAGAGCCATTATCCACAAATGGCGAAGACATGGAACAGTGGTGAACCTTCCCAGGAGTGGCCGGCCGCCCAAAATTACCCCAAGAGCGCAGCGACGACTCATCCAAGAGGTCACAAAAGACCCCACAACAACGTCCAAGGAACTGCAGGCCTCACTTGCCTCAGTTAAGGTCAGCGTTCATGCCTCCACCATCAGGAAAAGACTGGGCAAAAATGGCCTGCATGGCAGAGTTCCAAGGAGAAAACCACTGCTGAGCAAAAAGAACATCAAAGCTCGTCTCAATTTCTCCACAACACATCTTGATGATCCCCAAGACTTTTGGGACAACATTCTGTGGACCGATGAGACAAAAGTGGAACTCTTTGGAAGGTGTGTGTCCAAGTATATCTGGCGTAGAAGGAACACTGCATTTCAGAAAAAGAACATTATACCAAGAGTAAAATATGGTGGTGGTAGTGTGATGGTCTGGGGCTGTTTTGCTGCTTCAGGACCTGGAAGACTTGCCGTGATAAAAGGAACTATGAATTCTGCTGTCTACCAAGAGATCCTGAAGGAGAATGTCCGACCATCTGTTCGTGTACTCAAGCTGAAACGAACTTGGGTTCTGCAGCAGGACAATGATCCTAAACACACCAGCAAGTCCACCACCGAATGGCTGAAGAAAAACAAAATGAAGACTTTGGAGTGGCCTAGCCAAAGTCCAGACCTGAATCCTATTGAGATGTTGTGGTATGACCTTAAAAAGGCCGTTCATGCTCGAAAACCCTCTAATGTAACTGAATTAGGACAATTCTGCAAAGATGAGTGGGCCAAAATTCCTCCAGGACGCTGTAAAAGCCTCATTGCACGTTATCGCAAACGCTTGGTTGCAGTTGTTGCTGCTAAGGGTGGCCCAACCAGTTATTAGGTTTAGGGGGCAATCACTTTTTCACACAGGGCCATGATGGTTTGGATTTTTTTTTTCACCTTAAATAATAAACACCTTCATTTACAAATTGCATTTTGTGTTTACTTGTGTTGTCCTTGACTATTGTTTAAATTGGTTTGATGTTCCGAAACACTTAAGTGTGACAAACATGCAAAGGAACAGGAAATGAGGAAGGGGGCAAACACTTTTTCACACCACTGTATTATCTGCAAAGGGCCTAACAATATTGCCTGGTGGAATTGTGCATATATACCTAGGCAGATATAGTTATTAATAAAGATACCTCCTGATGAATGTTGCAGCAAGGTTCAGTTGAAGGGGCCCCTGAGGATGATCTCCATGAGGCTTCTGTCTTTGTGTTGGAGACCTGAAGACAAGATCAGCAGTGATGGGGTGATCGTTCAACCATTGTCCAGCCAACTTGGAACAAAGCTTCTTACGTACAGAAACTCTGGTGTAGCACTGAAAGTTAGAATCAACTTATTTACTCTGCACTTTAGTCCTTCCCTAGTAGCTTCTTATCTGACATGCAACTAGCCCTCTAACTAACATAAGTGGCCATCGGATGCCTAACCTGGCTCTAGCCTATGCTAGTGTTTGAGCCGTAAGCTAAAACTAGCTATAGTACCCCAGACCAGAAGGAACAGGGTTAACTAAAATAACAGAAGCTGGATATAAACTCTATTGCAATAAACATGTTCACCTATTAATATACTGGAAGGTTACAAATACACACAAATAGTTGCATGTGAGATAATAATAATAGGACAGAGATAGGTCTGTCACAAGGATTTAGATATACTGTACACTCAAAAAGCTATGGCCAGCTAGCTGCAGTTAAACTAATAATCATAAAAATACTTGCTTAATAGTCTCTGCTTCTGATCTCGGTGAAAATACAGCAGCAGTAATTCCATGGACAGGACATGTGGACGAAGCTCTCTCTCTTTCTCTCTCCCTCCACTTCCTCCAGAAACAGGAAGTGCTAATACATAATTATACATAACATTCTGGTATTAGCAGTTACCAGCACAGAACAGATCCCTCCAAGTGTTTGTTACAACTATTTTATAAGTGCAAAAATTACCTGTTGACCATGTCAGAATCTCAGGGCTGTCATATGTCCAGTGCTCTTTCAGAGTCTAATTAGCCCTCCTACCTATAATCTTGGGACTACGGAATGATAATGTTTGTGCTGTAGGAATAAGAAAAGTGGTAGTGTTGAGTTATTTAGCAAAAGACAACTGGAAGGGCTGACACAGTCAACAAAAAGGCTCTGTGTTGTCAGCCCACAATATAACGTAGAAGCTCAATCTCTAGCAGAATAACATGTATTTTCTGTACATGCAGGATCTTTAGAGGGATTAAAACATTAAGAAATCTACATGTATTGCAGAGAAGTGCTGCAAAGGTTTTTTTTTTTTTTTTTTTTCCCGACACTTAAAGGATAAGTTCACCAAATTTTTTTTATAAATGCACATCTTTTTGCAGGTTAAAAAAAAGTGAATTTATTATATATATTTTTTAACTAGGAGTCTTGAAAGCATTGCTCATGCGATCAGCAGATCCTGGGAGCAATGCAGGGCTCTTGCAGGCTGTCTACACATACACACTAACAGGAAGCATCAATGAACTACCTAGAGTGCTTAACAGCACCCTGGTAATTTAACCTGGTTGTTGTCGATTTATGGTGAAATTATGTTCTTTCCACTTCCGGGTTATGGCCCCAAAAGTGCTCACTGGAACATTCAGAAGTTTAGAAAGCTTAAACTTTTCTGGGAATTCTGTCTGCAAGGTTTAAGAGTGTGTCTATGGAAATATTTGACCAATCTTCCAGAAGTACATTTGTGAGGTCAGGCATTGATGTGGATAAGAAAGCCTGGCTTGCAGTCTCCACTCTAATTTATCCCAAAGGTGTTCTATCGGGTTAAGGTTAGGTCAAGTTTCTCCACCCCAAACCTGCTCATCCACGTATTTATGGACCTTGCTTTGTGCACTGGCCCAAATCATTTGGTGGAGGGGGGATTATGGTGTGGGGTTGTTTTTCAGGGGTTGGGCTTGGCCCCTTTGTTCCAGTGAAGGGAACTCTTAAGGCGTCAGCATACCAAGACATTTTGGATAATTTTTTGCTCCAAACTTTGTGGGAACAGTTTGGGGATGGTCCCTTCCTGTTCTAACATGACTGAGCACCAGTGCACAAAGAAAGGTCCATAAAGACATGGATGAGCGAGTTTGGGGTGGAGGAACTGACTGGCCTGCATAGAGTCCTGACCTCAGCCCTATAGAAGACCTATAGTCCCTTGGACCACCTCCCAGCACCCCAAACGCAGGTCTCTTCACACATTCAGCTTTCTGCCAACCTGGCCCACTCCCTGGCCTGGGTAGGGAACCTCCTGTTTGATCTGCTACAGACTATACCTGTACTGTGCAGACATGCACACTTCTGGCTGCTCCCTTGCAGCCTCATGGATTCCTGGGGAGGCTGAAGCCCTGAACTGCTTTCAGGCCTTAAATTGTAAGGGCTATGCACACCTGAGCACCCACCCTGTTGATCTCTGGTAAGACCTAGACACAGGGTTGAAGGTTTTGTCGCTCCCAAGCCTCTTTGAAGCATTCAAACTCTGGAACCCAATCCAGGAATATCATAACCTGGAGAAAACTGTAAAACCACTTTGTTGCACTTTGCAAAGGGATTTTTTCTCAGAGCTTTGTAAATTAGGTGAAGATCATAGTAATGGTAACTGGCCATCATCCAATCACGTGAAAGCAGAACTGCTGTTCTTTAAATGTCCTTTCACATGGTTGGGCATAGTTGTAAATTAAAATTTCACCGCATTCACTAAGCTCAAGGCTGGCTTGAATTTCAATTGAAAATGTGCAGAATGTTTCTTCATGCAAAAAATGGATACAGCAAACAGAACATTATAGGAGTGCAAGAGTCTCTGGGTCAGCAAAAACATAATAAGATACTGTACATGTATTAAAGGATGCTCACTTCAATCAATGCAAAGCAAAATCCTGTATATGTTTGGGTATTAACACTAAACAGCTTTGCTCTGCTAAGTGCACAATCTCTGCTTTAACAGATTAAAATTAATTAACTAAAATATGTTTTAATAAACTGCAGTCCCTACATGCTACTAAATGGTTGCAAAATGTGATCTTTAACCACTTCCCAACCAGCCTATAGCAGAATGACGGCTGGGCGATGGTTCTGTTATCCCGACTGGGCGTCATATGATGTCCAGCAGGATAAAATGTCGGCGTGTGCCCGCAGGGGCATGCAGCGTGGCGATCGTTGGTGCTGTGTGTCACTCTGATGGAGGCTCTTTGCCATGTGATCAGCTGTAACCAATCACAGCTGATCACAGCGTGAACCAGGAAGTGCCGGTAAACGGCACATTGATTATAAGCGCAGCCCCCATGAGAAGTGCCCATCAGCTGCCAGTCTGTGCCCCATCAGTAACACCTGTCAGTGCCCATCAAAGTGCCAATCAGTGCCCATTAATGTGCCAATCAGTGCCCCATCAGTAATGCCTGTCAGTGCCCTTCAGAAGCTCCTCATCTGTAGCTCCTCATCAGTGCTGCCTATCCAGTGCCATCTATCAGTGCCACCTATTAGTGCCCATCAGTGCCGCCTAGCAGTGCCCATCAGGGCTGCATATCAGTGCCGCTTATCAGTGTCCATCAATTCTATATATTCCACATTCCACATCCAAAAAATTATTTTTTGGCCTCACAAACCCAGCATTTCTATGGCTGGACAGAAGTAGATGAGAATGATCCGATACAAGCATTATTACTCCCACTGGGTAAAGGATACTCATTGATGTCCCTACTAGAGACAAAAACTTTTCAAAAAGATAAGAAATTCATAACAGGCGGACTATTTAATAAGGTATGGCTAGCAATAAAAAAGATTACTAGTATTGCTGGCTATACCTCCTATACACCAATATGGAATAACGCAAATTATGAGGAAGTACAGAGATTGGAGGGATTTGGGTTTTGGCAAACTCAGGGGCTGAGATTTGTGGAACAACTGTTTTGGAATGATAATATAAAATCATTTGCGCAAATATCTGAGGAATTTAGGATTCCAAGACAGAGGTTCTTTCAATATCTCCAGCTTAGACATGCCTTTCATGACCAGGCCCGTACATCTGTATTTATGCTTAACGAATCCAAAATAACAACACTGTTGAAGAAAAGGGACCAAAAGAAGGGACTTATATCTAAAATTTATGAGATAATGCAGAAAAAATTTGAGGAAGAGGTAGAGGTGCCGGCTAGGAAGCAATGGGAGCGAGACCTGGGAGCACTGACTGATGCTCAGTGGTCGGAGGTCTTGTCTGCGATCCCAAAGGTATCACTGTCGGATACTCGAAAACTAACACAAATCTTTATTACGCATAGATCATACTATACACCTGAGAAATTATTTAAGTGGAAACGCAGAGAGTCCCCTTTATGCCCTCGATGTAGTGGCGCACCGGCTAATTTAATACACATGTTGTGGAGATGTCCCAAACTCCATCGATATTGGCAGGATATAATCCAAAATATAAATAGTGTACTAGGAATAGAAATGCTATTAGATCCAAATCTATGCTTATTAAATATAGTGGCGGAACCAAATATCTCAAAAAATATCCATACCGCACTGACGAGAGGCCTATTTCAGGCACGAAAACTAATAGCCCAGAAATGGATATCTATATATCCTCCGACGGTTGAAGAATGGAGAACACAAATAAAAGAAACTATATTAAAGGAGGAATTTATTTATACACATAGAGGGAGTCGAGACAAATTTGATGCTATTTGGAAAAGATGGGTAGAGACCTGGGATAATGAAAATAAAAGATGAACCAACATGGGTAGAGGTTGATATTTGGAGGGGATGGGAGGATGGGGGGAGGGCTGAGGGGGCTGGAGGAGGTGAATACAGGTGGGGGCGGCAGAGGAAAAAATTCTCCCCTTTTTTTTTTTTTTTTTTTCTTATTATTATTTTATTTTAGTATTATTATTATTATTATTATTATTTTTTATTTTTTGTCTTTTTGGGGGGGGGGGGGGGGGGTGAGTGGGTGGCTGGTGTGGCAGATGAATGCTAGAAGTTTATGTATCTGGGATGAAATGTATGCTTAAATGTATAACTTGTATTGTTAAGAAAAGAATTAAAATAAAAAAAAGTACTGAATTAAAAAAAAAAAAAATTCTATATATCAGTGCCTCCTCATCAGTTTGTTTAACAAAAAATAAAAATGTCAGGAGGTGATCAAATACCACCAAAAGAAAGCTCTATTTGTGGGAAGAAAATGTTAAAAATTTAGTTTGGGTACAGTATTGTATGACCACGCAATTGTCCTTCAAATTGAGACAGCACTGAAAGCTAAAAATTGTCCTGGGCAGGAAGGGGGAAAAGTGCCCGGTATTGAAGTGGTTAAGAATACTTGCTGTATGGATATATACATGTACAAAAAAAGGACCTCCCTTTTTTTTTAAGTCCAGTGCAGGTAGGTTCCTAACCACCACCCAATGATCTGGCAAAGCTACTGAATGAATTAACTAGATCATTGCAGGCTCTTAAAGTGATTGTAAAGGCTTGCTTTTTTTTTTTTAAATAACAAACATGTTATACTTACCTCCTCTGTGCAGTTGGTTTTGCACAGAGCAGCCCAGATCCTCCTCTTCTCAGATCCCTCTTTGCTGCTTCTGGCCCCTCCCTACTTTGAGTGCCCCTCAACCAGCAGCTTGCTACAGGTTGTCACCCAAGCCGAGTCAAAGCTCTGTGTATCCATTCAGACACGGAGCCCTGGCCTGACCACGCTCCCTCTCTTCCCCTGATTGTCAGACGTGGGAGCCAATAGCGTCGCTGCTCAGCCAATCAGGAGGAGTGTACTGGAGGGCTCAGGGGATCGTTGACATTGCTGGAGAGAGAAGGAGCTTAGGTAGGTAATTGGGGGGTTGCTGGGGAGGCTGCTACACACAGAAGGTTTTTTATCTTAATGCATAGAATGCATTAAGATAAAAAAAACCTTCTGCCTTTACAACTCCTTTAATGTAAGCGCACAATGGGGTTGTTTTGATTCACTAACGGTAAATTGACTGTTCATTCTGCAAGGGAGGTGACACTTTGCAAGTGAATTTTCACCAAGGCTTAGTGAATGAGGCGAATTTCTGCTGACTTCCACATTTTCCTTGCATGTGATTAGGTATTTTTTGCAAAGTGAAATGTGACCACATTCACTAAGCTCTGGGAAAAAAAATTCCCTTGCAAAGTGCAACTTTTCTTGCAAATTGAACAGCCTATTTGCCTTTAGTAAATCAACCTCATGGAAAACAATTATTTGCTATGTGCCATGTTTACATCTCACCAGGGGCGGCCCGTCTATTAACCACTTGCCTACCAGGCACGAACACCTCCTTCCTGACCAGGCCATTTTTCAGCTTTCAGCGCTGTCGCATTTTGAATGACAATTGCGCGGTCAGGCAACGCTGTACCCAAATACATTTTTTATCATTTTTTCCCCACAGATAGAGCTTTATTTTGGTGGTATTTGATCACCTCTGCGGTTTTTATTTCTTGCGCTATAAACAAAATAAGAGCAACAAGTTTGAAAAAACATAATATTTTTTACTTTTTATTATAATAAATATCCATTTTTTTTTTTTTTTTAAACAAATTTTTTCCTCAGTTTAGGCCGATACGTATTCTTCTACATATTTTTGGTAAAAAAAAAAAACGCAATTAGCGTATATTGATTGGTTTGCGCAAAAGTTATAGCGTCTACAAAATAGGGGATAGATTTATAGCATTTTTATTATTATTTTTTTTTTACTAGTAATGGCGGCGATCTGCGATTTTTATCATGACTGCGACATTGCGGCGGACATATCGGACACTTTTGACACATTTTTGGGACCATTCACATTTATACAGCGATCCGTGCTATAAAAATGCATTGATTACTGTATAAATGTGATTGGCAAGGAAGGGGTTAACACTAGGGGGCGCTGCAGGGGTTAATGTGTTCCCTATATTAGTGATTCTAACTGTGGGGGGAGGGGACTGACTGGGGGAGGGGACCGATCGGTGTCCCTATGTACAAGGGACACACCATCGGTCTCCTCTCCAGTGACAGGACGTGGATCTGTGTGTTTACATACACAGATCCATGTCCTGCTCGATTACCGGACAATCGCGGGTGCCCAGCGGACATAGCGGCCGCCGGGCACGCGCATTGGCTCCCCAGCTACGCGGCGGGCGCGCGCGCGCCCCCTAGTGGCCAAAGTGTAGACGACGTCATATGACGGCGTCCCGCCACAAGAGCCGCACCGTCCCGCCGTCATTTGACAGTGGGCGGTCGGCTAGTGGTTAAGGGTGCACGGGCGCTGCCCCCTCTGTCATGCCACCCCCTATATGACTAATGAATAGATCCATGCATTGCATGAATCTATCTATGGCCCTCGCTGCCAGGCGTCTCACCCCTTTTCAGATACCGGGCTCCTGAATTCCAGCGGCAGGGGTGTTTTTCTTGAAGCACCTGATTAGAGCCATAGGCTCTAATATGTTTCATAAAAGGTGGACTTGGAGCGCAGAGCAATTCGCTCGCAGTCCACCCAGATGTGTTAGAAAAGCAAATTAATATTTGCTTTTCTAACACTGAACCACCTCTCCGCCAATCATAAAACGAAGGATTCGCCCTGGGACTTTGAATGAAATGGGTACCGTTTCCACCAGTAAACATAACAGTACTAAATACAGTATATGGTTTATTCAAGTTAAATTGTTTACATGCATAGATATCACCAACAGTTGCCAATTTAAAAATGATACATAAACAAGGAATATTGGTACATAAATGTAATAGCAGTCATAGTACAAGGGCATCATACTACACGATTAGTTTTGCGAGATCCAGCTCGCTCTTCGGGGGTGGATGTGTGTAACAATGTACCTAGGATGAAAAAGTATATATTTGGCAATAGGGCACAGTATTAATTCTAAAGACACAGGGTAGGAGGGGTTATGGGTCCCCATACTCACCACACAGCTTGACCGTGGCTACAGGTGTGCGGCTCCAAGGCGGCGGCAGCAGGTGCCTCACCAGGGAGCTAAGGGGGCGGAGTCAGATGGGACCCTGCCAGGGGCCAAATGGAGAGCAGGCATGGCATGGGTGTAGTGATGTATCCCTAGGGACCTCGTTAGTCCATAAAGAGTATAGGCTGTGAACATAAGTATGTTTGTCAGGCATCTAAAGTAATGAAGTAGAATAAATAAGTATTAGCATAAAAATATGTATGCATGAATGAAAGGCCTGGGCCAAAGATGGTAGGGACATGGAGATGGTTAGAAACATAGGATAGCAGAGGGATACTAGCAAGGGTCTAATACTCGTTACCTGATTGGCTGAAGGCCAATTGGTTGCCTAGTAGAACGGAACAACAGAGGAGGATGAAGTATGGAGGATGGGCACAAGTCGCGGCAGATGATGGGCATAAGGAGCTGCATTTGATGGGCACAAGTGGTGACATATGATGGGCAAAAGTGGCGACATTTGATGGGCACAAGTGGCTACATATGATGGGGCACAAGTGGCTGCATATGATGGGCACAGGTGGCTACATATAATGGGGCACAAGTGGCTACATATGATGGGGCACAAGTGGCTGCATATGATGGGCACAGTGGCTGCATTTGATGGGCACAAGTGGCTGCATATGATAGGCACAAGTAGCTGCATATGATGGGCACAGTGGTTGCAGTTGATGAGGCACAAGTGGCTGCATTTGACGGACACAAGTGGCTGCATTTGATGGGACACACGTGGTGGCATTTGATGGGGCACAAGTGGTGACATGTGATGGGGCACAAGTGGCTGCATTTGATGGGGCACAAGTGGCTGCATTTGATGGGCACATGTAACTGCATATGAAGGACACAAGTGGCTGCATATGATTGGCACAATGGCTGCAATTGGTGGGGTTTTTTTCAGTATTTTTCAGTTTGTTTGCGCCCCCCCCCCCCAAAAATAAATTTGAGCACCCGCCGCCACTGCGTCCTACAGCAGCATACAATGTTCTAGAATACATATCAACATGTTACAATGCACTGCTGTGCATAGAGTAAAGTACAATACCTTCATTATGACAATGAAGACCATTCAATTCCTATCAGCAGCGCAGTTCATTTTTCTAGTAGGTTCGTGTGAGAAGAAGCCTGGAAGCTGTGTGGTGAACTGTGGCGTGGCTTTATCACTCCTGACCAGAACAGTGATAAGTGAACATTCAGATAGACTTATAGTGAGCTAGAAGGTACTACCTGGAGAGCTGCTGATTGGAGTGAGAAACTTGTGAATGACATTTGTGCATTTGTGCACAGCAGTCATGTCAGAAGAAAAAGAAAAAAGTGCACAAAGCAATAGAACAACTTGCATTGTACTACGGTGCAATTTACACCACCTGACAGGCCATGTGCAATATGTGCTATGTATTGCTGTGTGATGTGGTTTTAACAAAAGTCTTGGAATCAGAGCTAAGTAGTGTTGGACGAACAGTTCACACCGAGCATGTTTGGCCCTAACATCGCCTGCTTGCCCATTCGGTGAACACCTGAATTTGTGGGGCACTCGGCGGGATGTTCGCCTGTTGAGCGCCCCACAATGCACTGCTTGCTGCACAGTGCATTCTAGGGCCCTAATTAAATGAAGCCTTGCACCTGACCGCTGACTGACCTCAGGTACAAGGCTTTGCCAATTAGGGCACAGAGCACTGTCAGAATCTTGATTGGACAAAGTGATGATGACTTTGTCCAATCATGGCTCAGTGCTCATAGTCCCACCCCACCCTAGTTGGAGTGGAGATCGATAGAGCAGTGCGCAGTTTGCTACTACCGAGTTTGTGTGTTCACTTATTGTGACTTAGTGTAGAGTGTTTGTGTAGTGTTAGTATAGTGTGAGTATAGTGTGTCAGTATAGTGTAGTGTGAATATAGTGTGTCAGAGTAGTGTGTCAGTATAGTGTAGTGTGAATATAGTGTGTCAGAGTAGTGTGTCAGTATAGTGTCAGTGTAGTGTGTTAGTGTTAGAACCTTTCCTTTCAGAAGTCCTATGGGGAGGATGACACGTAGGACGTAGGGGAGGGGCCTGACAGCGGCGTCTGTGAGAGGAGATGGATGATGTCTCGGGTTACCAGCTGGAGCGGATCGTGGTGAGAGCACGCTAGGCTCCGAGGGACGCTCTCTCTCTCTCTCCCCTGACCTTGCAGGCAGCTCTGGTAGCAGCTCCACACTCGGAAGGCGGTGAGTGAATGGAGCTAGTCGCAGTCTGAGCGTTAGGAAAAATTAAGTGATAAATAGAACAGCGGCCTGTATGGGGACGGGGGCACTCGAAGAAAGTTCACTCCCACCCCTGTCTGCACTTCTTTTCAGGTGCAGATAGGGATGGGACTGTTACAGATGGCCGCAGTCAGAGCCATACCCTTGGACATATGGTTCAGTGGTTGGGCAAAGATTGGGTGTCCACCTATAGAGCCAAGGCCGGGAGATGGCCAGGGAAGGGGGGGGTGGGAGAGGGGGGAGGAGGGAGGGGGGGAATATAGGGGAAAGGGAGGGAAAGGACCCACCTTGCAAAAAAGACCCACCATGAAAATTCAAAGGAGTTTAAATAGAATAAGGCCGGAACTAGGAAAAAAGCGGAGCATTTTACGGAGAGGATTTAGATGACAGAGGTAAATTTGGTAACCTATAATGTAAAGGGTTTGAATTCCTTACTAAAGAGGTCCAAATTAATAAAAGAACTAAAGGAGCTTAGAGCAGATGTGGTGTTTCTTCAAGAAACCCATTTATCCCTGGAAACAAACATTAAATTGAACTCTGAAAATTACCAGACGTGGTATTATGCGGATTCTCCTATAAGCAGGGCAAAGGGGGTAGCAATTGGTTTTGAGAAACAAATCAGGTTCACATTGATCGATAGGATAACAGACCCCGATGGGCGTTTTTTGTTTTTAAAGGGTAAAGTAGGCGATAGGACTCTGACCTTAGCAAACGTATATTGCCCTAATAAAAATCCTATAGGTTTTCTGATACAGATTCTAAATATGGGGGAGGTTATTTTGGCCGGGGACTTTAATTTCTGTTTTGACCCAGAGCAGGATTGTACGTCCCGGGCACAGGGGACAGGTAAGGGTTTACTAAGAAAGCTCAAATGTAAGATGAAACAATGTCAACTGATTGACGTGTGGAGGGTACAGCATGAGAAAATACGAGATTATACTTTCTTCTCCCCTGTGCACGGGACGTATTCGAGATTGGATTATATAGTAATGGAACATAGAACGTTGGACCAAGTGAAGTCCACACAGATAGGAATCTCTACACTGTCAGATCATTCCCCGGTGTCGATGAGGATTGAGATGCCCGGGATACAAAGGCAACCGTCTAGCTGGAGATTAGATGAAAATCTCCTGCAGGATGGAAAAACGGTGGAACAGATTCAGAAGGAAATTGAATTTTTTTTCAGTATCAATGAAACAGAGGGAATCTCTAGTGCCACCCTATGGGAGGCGCACAAAGTGTTTATTCGGGGTGTTCTCATTTCCATCGGCGCCGGGAAAAAGAGGGAAAAAAAAGACAAATGCAGACGGTAATTAACGAGATTCAAAGACTAGAACAAGAACACAAGAGACAAAATGGGCAAAAGCAGGAAGTCTTTCATCTACTGGTTAAAAAGAGAGACGAACTCAAAGATTTGACAGAACAGGAAATAAATAGGACACTCAGTAAAAGGATGAGGGAGAGATATCGCTGGGACAACAAGACAAGTAAATATTTAGCAGGAAAGTTAAAAAAGCAGAAAGCATTAAATTACATTGAAAAAATACAAAATAAGAGGGAGGGGGGGATGGTGCACACAACAAGGGAGATAGCCGAAGTGTTTAAAAATTATTATGAAGCTCTATATTCGGTAGGCCAGAAAGAACCACAGGATAGTAAGAGGTCAGAGAAAATGAAAGTGTTCGTTGATAAAAGTACACTGCCCCGCTTGTCAGAAGAGGAAAGGTCTTACATAGATAGTCCTATCACTGAAGAGGAAATATACAAAGCCCTGAAAGACACGGAGCTAGGCAAAAGTCCGGGCCCAGATGGCTTCACCGCTATCTACTTTAAAAAATTTAGCAAAATCCTAGTACACAGGCTGACTAAGTACATGAACGGTCTTGGGACAGAATTTAAGATGGGAGCGGAGGCCCTACAGGCCTCAATAACGTTAATACTGAAAGAGGGTAAAGACAGCACACTCTGTTCAAGTTACAGGCCTATAGCACTCCTGGATGCTGATACTAAATTATACGCTAAGGTGTTAGCAACCAGGCTGAAGGAGAGGTTGACCGACCTGGTCCACCCGGACCAGGTCGGATTCATCCCGGGAAGGGAGGGGAGAGACAATGGGGTGCGCTCTCTCCTCTTGCTTCGGGTGCTGGAGGAAGGTGGGTCCCCAGGTCTACTCCTGTCAATGGATGCCGAAAAAGCATTCGACAGGGTAGACTGGGGACTCATGGTTGGAGCCTTGGAGACTATGGGAATTGGCCCCCGGATGATCAAATGGATTGGGGTTCTTTACAATGAACCCCAGGCATTTGTGAAAGTTAATGGTATTCCTTCTTCAAAATTTACAATGAAAAACGGCACCAGACAGGGTTGCCCGCTATCTCCCTTGTTGTTCATACTTTCCCTTGAGCCCCTGCTATCCGCTATCCGAAAAAACCCGGATATTAAAGGGATTATGGTCGGGACAGATGAACATAAGCTAGCAGCGTTCGCGGACGACGTTCTGTTCTACATTACTAATCCAAGGATAACGATTCCGAGCTTACTAAAAACGCTAAAAGAATATGGGGAGATTTCAAACTTAAAAATAAATCCCAGTAAGTCCGAAATATTAAATACCAACATTAGTAAGCAGGAAGAAGCCAAATTGATAAAAGAATTTAACTTTCCCTGGAAAAAAGAGATCAAATATTTAGGAATCAAATTAGCACCCACAATCAAAGAAATATATAATATTAATTTTATCCCCTTACTAGATGAAATTAAAACTGAAATTAAAAAGCTCTCAGGAACTTCATTATCCTGGATTGGCAGGATCAATGCGACGAAGATGGTGCTGGCCCCAAAGATTCTTTATAAGCTACAGATGCTCCCCATGTCACTCCCACAAATATTTTTAAAAACATTGAAAAGGTTAATATTAAAATACATATGGAATAATCAAAAACCGAGAATAGCTTTCAATGTTTTAAGCAGGGGAAAGAAACAAGGGGGGTTAGCGGTGCCGGATTTTCAAAAATATCATAATGCGATTGTTATTACTCGGGTGATTGAGTGGGCGAAAGAGGCCAATGAAAAAAGATGGGTTAGACTAGAAAAAGAAATGAGTGGCACACAGTTGGGAAGAATAATTTGGAACCCCCCACAATATAGAAATATGGGACTAGGTACACATGAAATTACACATACAGCGTTAAAAATTTGGGATCGGATTCACGCACTAAAAAAATGGACATATAATTCTCCACTAATTTATTTGAGTCAGAATGATTTTTTTACACCCGGGAAAAAAGAAGTGGGGGGGAAATTGGATAAAAAAAGAAAATGCACAAATTAAGGATATAATTCACCAAGGTAAAATTAAAACGTTTCAAACACTGAGTAGGGACACTGGGTTAATGAAGGTAGATGTATGGCGGTTCCTCCAATTGAGTCACTTTATCGAAAAATTGCCTCATCCATTAAGAGAGAAAGAGGATTATAGACCATTAGAAAAGCTTTGTTTAAAGGCCCACTCAAGAAAGCACATAGGGCGAATTTACAAAATCCAGATGGGGGGTGACGGTTTGGAGGACCCGCCCTACATAAAAAAGTGGGAAAGAGAATTAGGAGCACGATGTAGTACACAGAAAGTGAAGACAATTTTAAAATTATTACACAGTTCAGTGGTGGACAATAGGTCGATAGAGACAAATTTCAAATGCCTCGCAAGGTGGTACATTACACCTGACATAATCAGTAGATATACTGTAGATCAATCCGCGGAGTGCTGGCGTGGGTGTAAACAATTGGGTAATGCCGCTCATATCTGGTGGGAGTGTCCCGTTATTAAAAAGTATTGGAATGAAGTCCGTCAGCTAATAAAGGAGGTCATGGGGGTAGAAATAGCAGACGACCCATGGACATGTCTGTTCAATGGAACAGACCTCCCTGTCAAACAATACAAAAATACGTTAATTCCCATGGTTTTAAATGAAGCAAAAAATCTAATCCCAAAAAATTGGAGAGCAGCAGAGAGCCCGAGAATCAGGGATCTAATTTTCCAGATAAGCAAAATTCAAAACCTGGAGAATATAGATGAGAATGGGGAAGTGAGGGAATTGTGTGGTAAAGTGAGGGATAAATGGACAGCCTGGAAGGAATTTAAAAATACATGGAAATATGTAGAAGAGGTTACACGATAAATTAGCCTATAGAATAGACAGCAACAGAATAAGTAACAGTAACGGCCTATTCAAAACGATTGCAAGGTGGGGGGGGAGGGGGGGGGGGGGGGGGGGAAGGGGGAAGTAGTATATGTTTTGATTTATAAAAAAAATAAAAAATACCACAATGATGTGACTTAAAGAAAGAGACAGAAATGAACGTTAAGTTGAATAAAAGTCTCTTTAATGTTCGCTGAGGTGGAAAAAAAAAAAAAAAGAACCTTTCCTTTCCCCTTTCCTTTTAATTTTTAAAAATATCCTTAAAATAGCCATAATCCAATATCCACATTCTAAAAGGTCAAATCAGAACCCTGACACATTACACAGTTATAAGATCTAATTTATAGGTTTTAAAAAGAGGGTATGTGTGCCTTGAATATAAAATGAGAGCCACAACACTAAGCATAAACACATACCGTATTTGTGTCACAAAACACACATTACCCTATTTTTCCCTTTTTCCTTCACAGAACAGGACTGGTGTATGTGTTGCGGTGTGTTGAGGGCCATGTACTTTTGCTGCAGGATGCACATTGGGGGTTCATCACAAATGAATAGATGCAAACTCAAAATGCACGCAACAACGCATGTCAATGTGTATTGCAATGTGCATCAACATGCGCTGTAATACACACGCTTAGGATTAGGGCTTAAAGTTTTTTTTCTTAAATCTACAGATGTCCAAAGAATTTAACTTAACAGGCAATCAGAAGCTCTGCATGTGTACTTGGAAAGAGGTAGAAGCCATCAACTGTACTTTGACACTATAAAGTTTGAAGACTGAAATTCAATAATTGTCTATTTTTTTAGAGTCTAGTTGCAGACTGTTTGTTTGTTCTGTTCTATTTTTCCCCTTTTATTTTAAACAGTTTTTCTTGTATGTATGTTTTGTTGAACCTGTAATGTTTGTATATCTGTACCACTCACTTTTTGGAATTTATATAAGAAAATAATTAATTGGTATTTATTTTGTATAACTCTTAATTACATACAAATTCAAAAAGACAGAATGAGCCCATTGTACAATATGTGCTTGCACTAACCCTGTTGGTGAAATCACTGTCTGAGGTCATTTTTAATTGTGTGTGCTTGCACAAAACTGTATACTGGTCTGTTATCTGGTAGAGAAGAGATTTAGAATAGAAGTGTCTTCCCAAGCTCAAAATTTGTGGGTAGTGACAGCCTGGGTATGTGTGTTTGTTTTCCCATGTACAGAAAAGCACAAAAATAATTCCTTCTTTCTGGATGCCTCCATGACAAGATTTATATAAAAAGACAGTGGTAGACATCTAGAATAAATGTGTAACATTAAGATTCATCCTCCTTGGTCCCATAGTCCTGGGGAACGGCTGCTGTGGCTAGCAGTTTAGTGCTGAAGGTGCCAATATGTTGGGTTGCATTTTGATGCAACGAAAAATAATAGAACTATAAAAAAAACAGAACTAAAATGTAATGACTGCCAGTATATGAGTTTGGATTATACACCTAGATACACATATACAAGTTACATTTTGTACTGACTGTCATTAAAGTCCAATTTTTCTAGCAAGGTGATTTTGTGCTGTGTCTATGTTCAAATCACTTTTGGTGCAATAATTGGATTTGACATTGATCAGGCTGTTTGCTAATTTCCTTACTTCACCAAGAAAATAATGACTTTGCTTATTGTTAATGAGTCTTCTCCAATCCAATATATTCTAACAGATACAGATAAATACCAGTTTTACAATTCAGTGCATACACCAGCTCAAAATTAGGTGCAGCTTCAATATTATTATAAATTATATATACTATATGCTTATGGGTGTGTTTTCATCAAGTAATGACTAATTATCTTCTGAATTCAGTAATGACTGAATCTCTCAACATCTCCCAACAACTGATATATTTTTTGTGGATAAAAACATTCTTTTTGAAAATATGTACACCTGTATAATCTATATATTATATTTTATATATAATTTATATATATTTTTATATATATATATATATATATATATATATATATATATATATATATATATATATATATATATATATATATATATATATATATACAGTGGCTTGCGAAAGTATTTGGCCCCCTTGAACTTTTCAACCTTTTGCCACATTTCAGGCTTCAAACATAAAGATGTAAAATTTTTATTTTTTGTGAAGAATCACCAACAAGTGGGACACAATTGTGAAGTGGAACGAAATCTTTTGGATTTTTGAAACTTTTTTAACTAATAAAAAAAATGAAAAGTGGGGCGTGCAAAATTATTCGGCCCCCTTGCGTTAATACTTTGTAGAGCCATCTTTTGCTGCGATTACAGCTGCAAGTCACTTGGGGTATGTCTCTATCAGTTTTGCACATCGAGAGACTGAAATTCTTGCCCATTCTTCCTTGCAAAACAGCTCAAGCTCAGTGAGGTTGGATGGAGAGTGTTTGTGAACAGCAGTTTTCAGCTCTTTCCACAGATTCTCGATTGGATTCAGGTCTGGACTTTGACTTGGCCATTCTAACACCTGGATACGTTTATTTGTGAACCATTCCTTTGTAGATTTTGCTGCATGTTTGGGATCATTGTCTTGTTGGAAGATAAATCTCCGTCCCAGTTTCAGGTCTTTTGCAGACTCCAACAGGTTTTCATCCAGAATGGTCCTGTATTTGGCTGCATCCATCTTCACCTCAATTTTAACCATCTTCCCTGTCCCTGCTGAAGAAAAGCAGGCCCAAACCATGATGCTGCCACCACCATGTTTGACAGTGGGGATGGTGTGTTGAGGGTGATGAGCTGTGTTGCTTTTACGCCAAACATATCGTTTTGCATTGTGGCCAAAAAGTTAGATTTTGGTTTCATCGGACCAGAGCACCTTCTTCCACATGTTTGGTGTGTCTCCCAGGTGGCTTGTGGCAAACTTTAGACGAGACTTTTTATGGATATCTTTGAGAAATGTCTTTCTTCTTGCCACTCTTCCATAAAGGCCAGATTTGTGCAGTGTACGACTGATTGTTGTCCTATGGACAGACTCTCCCACCTCAGCTGTAGTTCTCTGCAGTTCATCCAGAGTGATCATGGGCCTCTTGGCTGCATCTCTGATCAGTCTTCTCCTTGTCTGAGCTGAAAGTTTAGAGGGACAGCCAGGTCTTGGTATATTTGCAGTGGTCTGATACTCCTTCCATTTCAAAATGATCGCTTGCACAGTGCTCCTTGGGATGTTTAAAGCTTGGGAAATCTTTTTGTATCCAAATCCATCAGTCATTTAGGACAACATTGGATCATTCAGAGATCCTCGCTGAACTTCTGGAGTGAGTTTGCTGCACTGAAAGTAAAGGGGCCGAATAATTTTGCACGCACCACTTTTCAGTTTTTTATTTGCTAAAAAAGTTTAAAATATCCAATAGATTTCGTTCCACTTCACAATTGTGTCCCACCTGTTGGTGATTCTTCACAAAAAATTAAAATTTTATATCTTTATGTTTGAAGCCTGAAATGTGGCAAAAGGTTGAAAAGTTCAAGGGGGCCGAATACTTTCGCAAGCCACTGTGTATATATATATATATATATATATATTCCATGCTATCAGATTTTCAAGACAATATCCAAATGCACAATTGCCACCAAGTGTATAACTAAGAAAGAATACAGTAATGAAGGAAAAATGTATCTAGTAGAGATGGACGAAATTCTGACGGGACGTTTCATGAACGTGATCCACGAACGTGCCCAAATGTTCGCGAAACCGCAGGTTTGCGGCGGGGCCCCATTGATTTTAATGGCAGGCAAACCTTAAAAACCTCCAGCTCATATTTGCAGCCACAAAATACTTACTAGCTGTGCACACATAGTCCCACAACATGGACACTGACATACCAGAAGTATTAAGTGAATCTGGGATCGACAACGACAAGCATTCTTTTTTTATCTGTGAAATTTTGTCAATTCAGGAGCGCATGAAAGCCATGGAGGAGAGGCAAGGTCAGGCCAGGCTATGAAGGGGGTGCAGTAGATGATCAGTGCCACAGTCAGGGCAGCGCAGTCCTGTGCCAGTGTCCCAGTGTGCCAAAATGTGCTTGAGCCCCTGACCCCTCCCTCTGCCCGGCACTTACCCCCCATCTATGCAGGGCTCCACTGCGGTGGTCCGGAGGTGCCAGTCCAGTGCTGATCCTCAGCCATGGTGCTGGCACTGCCTGCTGATTGGCTTCTCCGCTGCTATCTCCCTCACTGACACCAGCACCGAGATAGAACACTGACACCAGCACCGCGATAGAGAGCACTGACACCAGCACGAGATAGAGAGCACTGACACCAACACTGAGATAGAGAGCACTGACACCAGCAACTCGCTGCAGGACCCAAAAATATGACACCACTCAACCTCTTCAAACAGGAGGGTACGGGCATATAGTACGGTGTGCTTTTTTTCTACAAGTGAGCCAAAGGTAGAAAAAAGATCTGTGTGCTAGATCAGTGGTCATTATCAACCCTGTCCTTAGGGCCCACTAACATGCCAGGTTTGCAAGATAACTGAAATACATCACAGGTGATATCATTTGCTGCTCAGTGATTGCAGTATTCTAGTCTGCATCTCCCCAAGGTAATACATAAAACCTGGCCTGTTAGTGGGCCCTGAGGACAGGGTTGATGACCACTGTGCTAGTTTATATAAATCGTTTATACAGTTATGCATATACATGGTCTACTGGTCAGTGGTCACATGTGTTGAATTCCTCCGAGATCCATGCCTCATAAATTTTTATAAATGTGAGGTAGTCAACACTGTCGTGAGCTAGGCGAGTGCGCTTATCGGTCACGATCCCTCCTGCTGCGCTGAACGTCCTTTCAGACAGGACACTGGACGAGGGGCAAGCCAACAGTTCCATTGCAAATTGTGCAAGCTCTGGCCAGAGGTCAAGGCTGCCCACCCAGTAGTCCAGGGGTTCATCACTCAGTATGGGGGGGTCTCAGTACGTTGCCACCCAGTACTGGTCCTTGTCCTTTATGCTTTTTATACAGGGGTCCCTGTTAAAACACTGGAGCATGAAGGCCCCCATTTGCACTAAACTTGACGCGTTGTGGTGGCCTGGCTCCTGCTCATCATCCAGGATAATGTTGTCCTCCTCGTTCTCCTCCCCCCATCCACGGACAACAACAGGGATCCCAGAAAGGTTTAAAGCATGCTCTTCTTGCTCCTCCTCATCCGCCCTGGCACCATCCTCCTCTGACTCCTCTTCAGACTCCTGTTGTTGACTTGTCTCAGATAGAGTAGCCCCCCCCTGGGAATTCATCCAACATTGCGACTTCCTCATCTTCCTGCGTCCCGCATGAGCAGCCACTGGCGCGGTAAAAAATAAACAAGCTCCCAGAACCTGTTCTGCTGCAGAGTTCTTACAGATAGTCGTTAACTGCACGTTTCTGCTGGAGCAGCCTATCAAGCATATACAAGGTTGAGTTCCATTGCGTCGGGCAATCACAAATAAGACGTCTAAGCGGCAGATTGTGTCGCCGCTGAATGTCAGCAAGGTGAGCCATGGCCGTGTAAGATCTTCTGAAATGGGCCGAGATTTTCCTTGCCTGCCGCAAGATGTCCTGGACCCCAGGGTATTTGACAACGAATCGCTGCACGACCAAGTTTAAGACGTGTGTCATGCATGGCACATGTGTAATTTTGCCCTGTTTCAACGCGCTCAGCAGATTGGCACCGTTGTTGCACACCACTTTACCAACTGTCAAATTGAGCGGTGTTAGCCACTGATCTGCCTGTGAATGCAAAGCTGAAAGGAGTGCAGGGCCAGTGTGGCTCTTGGCTTCCAGGCACAACAGACGCAGCACAGCATGGCAACGTCTCACCTGGCATGTCGAATAGGTTCTGGGGATCTTGGGCGGCGCAGCAGAAGAGACGCTAGCAGCGGAGGAGTCAGCCGAGGAGGAGAGGGAGGATGCAGTAGGTGGAGGAGAAGAAGAGGCAGGCCTGCATGCAATCCGTGGCGGTAAAACCAAATCTACATGGGTGCCACGGGTTACATGCTTGACGGCCGTCAGAAGGTTCACCCAGTGGGCAGTAAAAGTTATATACCTTCCCTGCCCGTGTTTGCTAGACCACGTGTCTGTGGTTAGATGTATCTTGGCACCGACACTGTGTGCCAGAGATACATTCACTTGCCGCTGAACATGACCAATTAGCTCTGGGATGCCCTTCTGTGAGAAATATTTCCTTCCTGGGACCTTCCACTGTGGTGTTCCAATGGCCACAAAATTAAAAAGTAGTTGGCGGGCTATCAGTTCTGACAAGCCAGTGGTCAACCGTTGGGCAAGAGGGTTATCCGGCGTCATCATTTTTTTAAACTCGAACATTTGGCTCACGGAAGCCTGCCTTTTTCCAGAAAAACGTGAGGACGGCATGATGTAAGGTGGAGTGGAGGACAATTCTGAGGAGAGAGGAGAAGTAGAAGAGGCTGGACGGTGAGAGCCTGGAGTGTGGCTTTGTGGGTTCTGACGGTGTTGCTCCCACTGGGCTTGGTGATGGCGGCTCATGTGCCTTCTTAAGGCGGTCGTCCCTAGGTGAGTGTTGGGCTTACCGCGACTTATGCATTGACTGCAAAGGCTGCAGATGGCAACACTATTGTCAGCAGCGGACATGTTAAAAAAAGCCCACACTGCGGAGCCATGTGCCATCGTCCTGGGAGTGCCAGATGTGACCATACATGGTTGATGCCTCACTCCTGATACATTAGCAGTCTGGTTTGTCCCTCCTGTGCAATGTAAGTTCCGCCTGCTTCTCCTCCCTATCTGCTGGTCCATCTCTCCCTCTGAACTCCCCTCCTCTTCCTCTCTTGTGGGCACCCACGTGACGTCCCTAGACACGTCATCATCGACGTCACCTTCCCCACCACTATAATTAGAGATCTCAGAGTAGGCAGCAACAGCGGGGACCAACCTCTTTGGGCTAATCTGGGTACTGTCGTCAGACTGCTGAGTGGCGGTTGTTGCTACCTCCTCTTCCTGATCCAATGCCAAGAATGGCTGGGCATCGGAAATGTCTTGTGATGATGAATCAGAAAATAATTCCTGTGACTCAAGCGGAGGGTATGTGGTGGTGTTGGTGGTAGTGTCTTTGGGGGGGGGGGGCACACAGCAGAGAGTGAAGAGGGTGCAGATAGAGAGAATGAGGAGGGTGCAGAAGAGTAAGGTTGAGTGAGCCACTCAACCAAGTCTGGTGCGTCCTTTAACGTAATCGAACGCACCTTCTGCAACTTCCCACTTTGGCTCAAGCCTGGTGCTCCTGCCCTACCCCTACCACCCCTGCGGAAGGGCCTGCCTCTTCCTCTGCCTGTCATTTTTTAAATGACCCTGTGACAAAAGTCTCTAGAGAAGTGCAGTATATGTGGAAGAAGGTATATAACACCCCGCTTCAATCTGTCATTTTGGGGGGCCACTGGTCTAACACACTAGTTATAATACTTTTTTCTAATTGCGTTTGTCACTCTTTGTAGTATCGCTGCAGAACCGCTCAGCAGTCACAATGCTGCACAGTCGAAATTCACTATACTATGCTTTCTATATTTGAAAGTATATAAGTGTATTACACCCCTATATACTGTACACCTATACCAGTCCTTAAAAGGACTTTTGTGGACCTAATAGTAGCTAGCTAGTGAATTACAGACTGTCCCTGCTCCAAACAGCAAACTGTCCTTACACTGAGAAAAGACAGCTGCAGAATCGGTCAGCACTGCAGTGAACTATAATATGCTTTCTATATTTGAAAGTATATTAGTGTATTACACCCCTATATACTGTACACCTATACCAGTCCTCAAAAAGAATTTTGGGGACCTAATAGTAGCTAGCTAGTGAATTACAGACCGTCCCTGCTCCAAACAGCAAACTGTCCCTACACTGAGAAAAGACAGCTGCAGAATCGGTCAGCACTGCAGTGAACTATAATATGCTTTCTATATTTGAAAGTATATAAGTGTATTACACCCCTATATACTGTACACCTATACCAGTCCTCAAAAGGACTTTTGTGGACCTAATAGTAGCTAGCTAGTGAATTACAGACAGTCCCTGCTCCAAACAGCAAACTGTCCCTACACTGAGAAAAGACAGCTGCAGAATCGGTCAGCACTGCAGTGAACTATAATATGCTTTCTATATTTGAAAGTATATAAGTGTATTACACCCCTATATACTGTACATCTACATCTACATCTTAAAAGGACTTTTGTGGACCTAATAGTAGCTAGCTAGTGAATTACAGACTGTCCTTGCTCCAAACAGCAAACTGTCTCTACACTGAGAGAAGACAGCTGCAGAATCGGTCAGCACTGCAGTGAACTATAATATGCTTTCTATATTTGAAAGTATATACGTGTATTACACCCCTATATACTGTACACCTATACCAGTCCTCAAAAGGACTGTTGTGGACCTAATAGTAGCTAGCTAGTGAATTACAGACTGTCCCTGCTCCAAACAGTAAACTGTCCCTACACTGAGAAAAGACAGCTGCAGAATTGGTCAGCACTGCAGTGAACTATAATATGCTTTCTATATTTGAAAGTATATAAGTGTATTACACCCCTATATACTGTACACCTATACCAGTCCTCAAAAGGACTTTTGTGGACCTAATAGTAGCTAGCTAGTGAATTACAGACTGTCCCTGCTCCAAACAGCAAACTGTCCCTACACTGAGAAAAGACAGCTGCAGAATCGGTCAGCACTGCAGTGAACTATAATATGCTTTCTATATTTGAAAGTATATACGTGTATTACACCCCTATATACTGTACACCTATACCAGTCTTTAAAATTACCTTTGTGGACCTAATAGTAGCTAGCTAGTGAATTACAGACTGTCCCTGCTCCAAAGAGCAAACTGACCCTACACTGAGAAAAGACAGCTGCAGAATCGGTCAACACTGCAGTGAACTATAATATGCTTTCTATATTTGAAAGTATATAAGTGTATTACACCCCTATATACTGTACACCTATACCTGTCCTTAAAAGGACTTTTGTGGACCTAATAGTAGCTAGCTAGTGAATTACAGACTGTCCCTGCTCCAAACACCAAACTGTCCCTACACTGAGAAAAGACAGCTGCAGAATCGGTCAGCCCTGCAGTGAACTATAATATGCTTTCTATATTTGAAATTATATAAGTGTATTACACCCCTATATACTGTACACCTATACCAGTCCTTAAAATTACTCTTGTGGACCTAATAGTAGCTAGTTAGTGAATTACAGACTGTCCCTGCTCCAAACAGCAAACTGTCCCTACACTGAGAAAAGACAGCTGCAGAATCGGTCAGCACTGCAGTGAACTATAATATGCTTTCTATATTTGAAAGTTTATAAGTGTATTACACCCCTATATACTGTACACCTATACCAGTCCTTAAAAGGACTTTTGTGGACCTAATAGTAGCTAGCTAGTGAATTACAGACTGTCCCTGCTCCAAACAGCAAACTGTCCCTACACTGAGAAAAGACAGCTGCAGAATTGGTCAGCACTGCAGTGAACTATAATATGCTTTCTATATTTGAAAGTATATAAGTGTATTACACCCCTATATACTGTACACCTATACCAGTCCTCAAAAGGACTTTTGTGGACCTAATAGTAGCTAGCTAGTGAATTACAGACTGTCCCTGCTCCAAACAGCAAACTGTCCCTACACTGAGAAAAGACAGCTGCAGAATCGGTCAGCACTGCAGTGAACTATAATATGCTTTCTATATTTGAAAGTATATAAGTGTATTACACCCCTATATACTGTACACCTACACCAGTCCTTAAAAGGACTTTTGTGGACCTAATAGTAGCTAGCTAGTGAATTACAGACTGTCCTTGCTCCAAACAGCAAACTGTCTCTACACTGAGAAAAGACAGCTGCAAAATCGGTCAGCACTGCAGTGAACTATAATATGCTTTCTATATTTGAAAGTATATAAGTGTATTACACCCCTATATACTGTACACCTATACCAGTCCTCAAAAGGACTGTTGTGGACCTAATAGTAGCTAGCTAGTGAATTACAGACTGTCCCTGCTCCAAACAGTAAACTGTCCCTACACTGAGAAAAGACAGCTGCAGAATTGGTCAGCACTGCAGTGAACTATAATATGCTTTCTATATTTGAAAGTATATAAGTGTATTACACCCCTATATACTGTACACCTATACCAGTCCTCAAAAGGACTGTTGTGGACCTAATAGTAGCTAGCTAGTGAATTACAGACTGTCCCTGCTCCAAACAGCAAACTGTCCCTACACTGAGAAAAGACAGCTGCAGAATTGGTCAGCACTGCAGTGAACTATAATATGCTTTCTATATTTGAAAGTATATAAGTGTATTACACCCCTATATACTGTACACCTATACCAGTCCTCAAAAGGACTTTTGTGGACCTAATAGTAGCTAGCTAGTGAATTACAGACTGTCCCTGCTCCAAACAGCAAACTGTCCCTACACTGAGAAAAGACAGCTGCAGAATCGGTCAGCACTGCAGTGAACTATAATATGCTTTCTATATTTGAAAGTATATAAGTGTATTACACCCCTATATACTGTACACCTATGTAAAAAATAAACTGCGCTAGACCATAAATATCTAAAAATCTATCAAAAAAGGCTGCTGCTCAGAGTGGGATACATACACAAATAATAAACATCAAAAGTAAAGAGCTGTGCCAATTACCCTAAACAATTAAGTATTTTAAAATCCTGAACTTATTTCTAGTGTAATATAAAAAAATATACCCATTATAGGAACATATGGTGTGCTTCTGAAATAAATGATGAACCTGAATCAAAAATTAGAGGCAAGTAGGCATTCAATAAAGTCCATGGAATAACATTAACTAATCAATAGATAAAATTGTCAATTCTTCCAATAGAGAAAGGTGATATTCCAGAATAAAGCAGTCCAAACGTGACTTGAAAGCAAACACCTCTGTGACTTTAAATATGCAAATGGTGAGGAGAAGTGCCCGACCACCTAGATGACAATATGCTTACCAGATGGTTAAGCAGATCAAGCATAAAATGCAGCCAATAGATCAGCTAACAAATGTGCCTCGGATCTCTCTCTCTCCCAGATCAATGACCTGCACCAGGTAGGTTATGGGATGTTCCGCCTTCACGAGCTACTTTGAGTGGTACTCAGAAAAGAAAGAAAGCCGCCCATAGCATAATACTGGTTTGCAAGATTTATTATAGAAAAAAAGTAATACACTTACATCAGAATGGTTTGTAAAAGTCGTTTAAAATCAAAACGCCGGCCGGCAAAATCAGGAGCCCGTCCTCCTTGTTGTAGCGTGGTGGTGTCACTGCGTACCCTCACAGACGCGTTTCGTCATAGGTGACGTTGTTAATTGAATGCCTACTTGCCTCAAATTTTTGATTCGGGTTCATCATTTATTTCAGAGGCACACCATATGTTTCTATAAGGGGTATATTGTTTTATATTACACTAGAAATAAGTTCAGGATTTTAAAATACTTAATTGTTTAGGGTAATTGGCGCCGCTCTTTTCTGTACACCTATACCAGTCCTTAAAAGGACTTTTGTGGACCTAATAACAATAGCTAGTGATTACAGACTCACTGTCCCTGCTCCACACAGCGTCCTATCCCTACACTGACAAAAGACAGAATGTAAAATGGCAGCCAGATCAGGTCTAGGTTGTAGATTCCATCTCCCACTATTCTCTTTTTCTTTTCGGCCTTGAGTCCGCCTCGGCATCCCCTCTTCTGTTTGGACTTCTTGTACTCTTAGTTTCTTAACCTCCTTGGCGGTAACCCCGAGCCTGGCTCGGGTCCAGCTTTTTGTGCTGGGAGCGGTAACCCCGAGCCAGGCTCGGGCTTGCGTTGCAGGATGCAGGGGGGGAAGTTACTTACCTTTTCCCCTGGATCCTGCGATGTCTCCCCGCTGTGTGAGCGAGCCGTCCGCTCGCTCGATTCACACAGTGCCGGGTGCCGCCGATCTCCGTTCCCTGTGACGTTACGACGCACGGGAGCGGAGATCGGCGCCAAATTCAAAAAAGTTTAAAAACACAGTACACATACAGTACTGTAATCTTACAGATTACAGTACTGTATACAAAAAATACACATCCCCTTTGTCCCTAGTGGTCTGTCCAGTGCCCTGCATGTCATTTTATATAATAAAAAGATTTTTTTTTCTGCCTGGAAACTGGAGATTGTCCATAGCAACCAAAAAGTGTCCCTTTATGTCAAAAGTGGTTTTAGACAGCTAGAAAACACCGATAAAAAAATAAAATCACAATTTATCATCAAACAATAAATTTAATGACAGCGACTATTCTGCAACTGAGCAAATTTCAGTGTTTTTGATTTGATTACATTATTGAATCATTTTTATATATATTTTTATTATATTATAATTTATTATTTTGTGTTTCAAACTTTATCATACCCGGGATGTCTACTAGACTCTGGTTCGGACAGATTTAAGTGAGTTATTCATAAGAATTGCATGCCTACAATATAAAAACGCCAAATTTCCATGCAAAATAATTGTACCACTTTCAGCACTAAATTCCAGCCAGAATCATACCGCCAGGGAGGTTAACAATGGTTTGGAGGAAACGGAATGATGGCCACAAACTGACTCCTGTCACTATGGCAACCGACGCTCTCTGAGCGACTATAAATCTCCCTACGAGCGTCACATGGCTCATTTCCCATGAATAAGTCACCTGTGTGACCTGTGACGTAACGCGTAGGGAGGAGGAGCCAGCGACGTCAGCCAGAGGAGTTTGCTACTAAAGGCGAGGCTGTGAGGAGAAGCAACCCTGACCGATCCCTGCATACCATACGATGACATTTGATGGGCGGTTTGTGAATGCATAAGTTGAGAGATATTGTCCTTGTTGTGTCCTTGCAGCATACGGGTGTACACTATTTTGTGTTTCTTTCTATCTACATATTCGGTGATTGAGAATATCTGAACCCGCGGCAATTGATCCACTATCTTTCAGAGAAGGTGGCCCCTAGCTTGTTTGGACTGATCAGTACAAAGCAGGGAGGATTTATTGTATTTGATTTTATGTTAGCTCTGCCATCTATGTATTTGCCACTGGTTGCACATATATATATATATATATATATATATATATATATATATATGAATGGATTTTTCAGGAGGTGATATCGATATTGCTAATTCTTGATGGAGTAGCACATTGGAGTGTCATTTATTTTGGTACACCATTTATTTATTTAATTTAATTTGTGCATTCATTTATTCACATTGCAGAGTTTTTTTTTGGATTTAATATATATTTATATATATTCTATTTTTTAAAAATATTCTATTCTATTTTTTAAAAATGGCACTTTGTATAGACACATTGTAATAGGTTGGTACCAGGCACAGGTTCATATAAATGAGTTTTTAGTTCTTCACTAGGGATGAGCCGAACACCCCCGGGGTGTGAATTTTCGAACCCTATTCGTTATAATGGACGCGAACGTTCGAAATCAAAATTGCTAATTACAACGGCCAATATGCATGTTAATGTCATAAAACAGGTTTGGGGACCCGGGTCCTGCCCCAGGGGACATACATCAATGCAAAAAGAACTTTTAAAAACTAACGTTTTTTCGGGAGCAGTCATTTTAATGATGCATAAAGTGAAAAAAAAAAGTGAAATATTCCTTTAAAAAAAGGTACCTGGGGGGTGTCTAAAGTATACCTGTGAAGTGGCATGTGTTTCCCGTGTTTAGAACTGTCCCTGCACAAAATGACATTTGTAAAGGAAAAAAAGAAGCCATTTAAAACTACTTGCGGCTTTAATGTCATGTCTTGTCCTGGCCGCCATATGGCTGAAAATCCTTGAGAAAAATGGCATGGCTACCCCATCACCCCCCCCCCCCCCCCCCCCACCCCAGCCCCTTTGGGTCTTGTATGGATATTAAGGGGGACCCCGCACCCAAAATAAAACCCTATACCTACAACCCTATATACTCTGAACAGCAGTATATAGGTGGTGCAAACAAGACACGGACTGTAGGTTTGTTCTTAAGTATAATCTGAACAGGTACATTATGAAGTGTAGCTCCATCCCAAAAAAATCAATTTTTAAGCTTTTTGGAGAACATAGGGAGGGGTTATCACCCCTGTAACATTTGCTGTCTTTGCACATCTGTTCAGAACATTTCACCTCACTTTCCGTCCCAATGACAAATGTTTTTGGAAAAGTGGGGTTTTAATTGAAACAAGGATTGGTGATAAAGCATCAGTAGAGAGGAGATACCTTTTTCCCAAATTAAATCTAACAGGATAGAATTTCCCTTCCTAGGGGTAGAGTTCCTCTCACTTCCTGTTTTCTCTTTCCGTTTGCAAGTAGAAGTCGTTTGTAAGTTGGATGTTTGAAAGTAGGGGCCTGCCGTATATACTCTGCAGAAATTTGCCCCATTAGATGCTGGTGTAGCCACAACACTGTAAGCCCGCACAGGGATTGGCCCTGCTGTGAATTATTAGATCAAGATTTGTAATTGCATGCACCTGTTGAACAGGGCAGAAAAATTGGGCCTTTTGGTGGTGGTGGTGGACGGTGTTGCCACAAGACTGTAAGCCCTCACAGTCAGGGCCGGTGCTACCACTAGGCAAACTAGGCAGCTGCCTAGGGCACACTGCTGCCTAGGGGCGCTCGGCCACTGGTTTCCCTCCCCGTCTGCATGCTCTGCAGGCTGCAGAATACAACTAACTAAGTCTGACCGGTAGTGTAATTAGAAGCGCAGCACTGGAGCCAGCGCTAGAGGAAGCAGAGCCAATGCTTTCTGTATAGAGCCGCCTTCTGTCACATGGACAGTGTAAAGGGGGGTGGAGCCGATGATGGTGAAAAAATTGGGTTTTGCCTAGGGTGTCAGAAACCCTTGCACCACCCCTGCTCACAGTTACTCTTGGTGGGCGCAGGAAGGGGCCCTGCTGTGAACTTTTAGATCAAGATGTGTAATTACACGCCCCTGTTAAACAGGGGCGGAAAAATTGGGCCTTTGGTGGTGGTGGTGGTGGTGGATGGTGTTGCCACAAGACTGTAAGCCCTCACAGATACTGTACTCTGAGCACAGAAATGAGACCTGTTGCAAAGCATTGCCTAAAAATTGTAATTACACGCCCCAATAGGGGCTGAAAAATTGTGCCTTAGGCACTGGTGCTGGTGCCACAACACTGCAACCCCTCACAGATACTGTACTTGGAGCACAGCAGTCAGACATGTTGCGAAGCATTGCTTAAAAAATTGTAATTACACGCCCCTGTTAAACAGGGGCTGAAAAATTGTGCCTTAGGCACTGGTGCTGGTGCCACAACACTGCAACCCCTCACAGATACTGTACTCTGAGCACAGCAATGAGATCTGTTGCAAAGCATTGCCTAAAAATTGTAATTAAACGCCCCAACAGGGGCTGAAAAATTGTGCCTTAGGCACTGGTGCTGGTGCCACAACACTGCAACCCCTCACAGATACTGTACTTGGAGCACAGCAGTCACACCTGTTGCAAAGCATTTTTTTTTTTTAAATTGTAATTACACGCCCCTGTTATACAGGGGCTGAAAAATTGTGCATTAGGCACTGGTGTGGTGGCATGGATCATTGAGGAGGAGGAAGAGGATAGTCAGTGAACATAACAGGACAGTCACTCAGCATCAGCATAGGCAGTCTTGAAGGGATGTGACATTATAAATTATTCAGTTATATCCGCTTCAGGTGCCTGGTAGCTGGTGGTGATCCAAGACTGATTCATTTTTATGAAGGTCAGCCGATCAACCGAGTCGGTGGACAGGCGCACCCTGTGATCGGTGACAAATCCTCCAGCAGCGTTCGGAAAGAACGCTGGATGCAGGACAGGCCAGTAGCTCAATTGCATACTGTGCAAGCTCTGGCCAGTGATCCATCCTCAGGACCCAGTAAGCCAGAGGATTTTCGGTGGGAAAGGTGTCCAAGTCTGACCTTGCCCCTAGGTATTCCGGCACCATGTATATCAGACGCTGGCGATGGTTGCTGGAACCGATCATACCTTGGGGCTGCGGACTAAAAAATTGTCTGAACGCATCGGTCAGATGTCCACCTTCCCCACCGCTCCTTCTGCTACTGACCGAAGCCTCAGCAACTCGTCGTCCAGGACCAGGAGTTTGTAACCTCCCAGTTTCTGGGAACGCGTTGCACAGACCTTTCTGCAAGGCCTCCCTGAGATGTCTCATCTTCTGCTCCCTCTGCGACGGCAAGATAAGGTCCGCAACCTTACCCTTGTACCGTGGATCAAGGAGAGTGGCCAGCCAGTAATGGTCCCTCTCCTTGATCCGAAGAACACGAGGATCCTTCCGCAGGCTTTGCAGGATCAGGGAGGCCATGCTACGTAGGTTAGCTGAGGCATTCGGTCCGGAGTCTTCTGGGTCACTGAGGACGACATGATCGCCAGCCACCTCCTCCCAGCCACGTACAAGTCCACTGGTTTGTTGGGACTGTACATCATCCCTAAAAGACTGCTGCTGCTGATGCTGAGTGCCGGGCTCCACCTCCATGCTCACACAATCCTCCTCCTCCTACTCTTCCTGGGTGATGGGTGGGACAGAAGGAACACTGTCTGGATAAAGGGGGCCTTGAGAGGCAAGGAAGTCCTCCTCTTCCTGCCTCTGTTCTGCCTCAAGTGCCCTGTCCATTATCCCACTCAGCGTATGCTCCAACAGGTGGACAAGAGGTACAGTGTCACTGATGCATGCACTGTCACTGCTCACCATCCTCGTGGCCTCCTCAAATGGTGAGAGGACAGTGCATGCATCCCTGATCATGCTCCACTGGCGTGGGGAAAAAAAGCCAAGCTCCCCTGACCCTGTCCTGGTGCCGTAGTCGCAAAGGTACTCATTGATGGCCCTCTGCTGCGTGTGCAGTCGCTGTAGCATGGCCAACGTTGAGTTCCACCTGGTGGGCATGTCACATATTAGGCGGTTCTTGGGCAGGTTCAGCTCATTTTGCAGCTCAGTCAGCCGAGCACTGGCATTATAAGATCCGCGGAAATGCACACAGACTTTCCTGGCCTGCCTCAGGACATCCTGTAAGCCTGGGTACCTGCCCAAGAACCGCTGCACCACCAGGTTGAGGACGTGAGCCATACAGGGCACATGGGTGAGCTGCCCCTGTCGCAGGGCGGAGAGGAGGTTGGTGCCATTGTCAGAAACCACCATTCCTGGCTTAAGCTGGCGTGGCGTCAACCACCTCTCAGCCTGCTCCTGCAGAGCTGCCAGAACCTCTGCCCCAGTGTGGCTTCTGTCCCCCAAACACACCAGCGCAAGCACGGCATGGCATCTTTTTGCTTGCATACTCGCGTAGCCCCTTGTACGCCTACGGAGCACCGCTGGTTCCGAGGACAGAGCACTGGAGGAAGAAGAAGAGGAGGGGGTGGAGGAGAGAGGTGTGTCACAACCAGTAGTAGCATTTTGGAGGCGTGGTGGCGGAATAACCTCCAACACTACTGCACCTTGTCCTGCATCCCTCCCAGCTGTCAATAGAGTGACCCAATGGGCCGTGAAAGAAAGATAACGTCCCTGTCCATGCCTGCTGGACCATGAGTCAGCGGTAATATGCACCTTACCGCTGACCGCCCTGTCCAGCGAGGCATGGACATTGCCTTCCACATGCCGGTAGAGAGACGGAATCGCCTTCCGTGAGAAAAAGTGGCGTTTGGAAACCTGCCACTGAGGAACCGCACATTGAACAAACTCACGGAAGGGGGCCGAGTCTACCAACTGAAAAGGCAGCAGTTGAAGTGCTAGAAATTTAGCCAAGCTAGCATTCAACCGCTGGGCATGTGGATGGCTGGGAGTATACTTCTTTCGACGGTCCAGCAGCTGGGGCAGGGAAATTTGCCTGCTACTACAATCGGACGTCGGTGTACTGCAAGTACTTGGTTGTGACACACCTAATTCTACACCTTCAGTCCTCTCAGAGCAGCTTTCAGAGAGGACTGAAGATATAGTGGGGATGGAGATCCCAGCTGATGAGGAGCAAGGAGAGGTCCGCTTTGTTCTTTGGTGTGGGTCTTTTATGTGTGCTTGCCAACGAGCTGCATGGCAGGTCAACATATGTCTGCTCATGCTTGTGGTGCCCAAGCGGCTGATGTTTTGGCCACGCGAGATACGCTTGAGACAAATATTGCAAATAGCAGTGGTGCGATCTGATGCACTCGTCTCAAAAAAGGCCCACACCAAAGAACTTTTGTGATAACGTGCAGAGGCAGCGCCCTGCACAGGCGGAGCTCTGCGGTCTGATACAGTTGGTGTGCTGGCCTGTAGCTGGCCACCAGGGGGCATCCTGCCTCGTTGGACATGTGACGCTGCATCCTCCTCCTCCTCCTCCTCCTCTCTCCCTTCAGGCACCCATGTGGAGTCAGTGACCTCATCATCCCCTCCCTCTTCACCACTAGAGCAAACCTGGCAGTAAGCTGCAGCTGGTGGAACAGTACTGCCAGATTGCTGTCCTTCAGCATCCCCTCTCTCTGTGCACACACTACTGCCTTCCTCAAGCTGGGTATCATCATCCAAGCCTTCGAATCGTTGGGCATCCTCCTGGAGCATGTACCCAACACTGTGCTCAAACAGTTCGGGGGACTCCTCAGGAGGACATGGTGGGTCTAGGGAAGGGGTGGCTGATGATGCCATTGAGTACGCGTTGGCAGCTGCTCTGCCAGTGCCCTGAGCCTGGGTGAGAGAGGATGAGGAGGGCTTGGTCATCCATTCTACCAAGCCTTCGGCATGATGCGGCTCAACATGTCCAGCTGCCGAAAACAAAGACAAGCGTGTCCCATGGCCACGTGCTGATGACGATGCACGACCACGTCCACGGCCAGCACTGTTGTCTCTAGAAACAGAGCCTGCTTGCCCTGTGTTCTTGCCTCGGCACGGTCTGCCTCTCCTTGGCGGTCTTCCAGCCATTGTAGTCGGTAGTGTATATTGTATAAAAAATAGAGCTCCTATGTGTGCTCACAACACACTGTAGGTCCTATGGGTGCTGACACTAACACACTATAGGTACTATGTGTGCTGCTGACAAGAAAATATAGGACCTATGTGTGCTGCCACAAACACACTATAAGTCCTATGGGTGCTGCTGACACAAAGACACTATAGGTACTATATGTGTGCTGCTGTCAAGAAAATATAGGAGCTATGTGTGCTGCCACAAACACACTATAAGTCCTATGGGTGCTGCTGACACAAAGACACTGTAGGTACTATATGTGTGCTGCTGTCAAGAAAATATAGGAGCTATGTGTGCTGCCACAAACACACTATAAGACCTATGGGTGCTGCTGACACAAAGACACTATAGGTACTATATGTGTGCTGCTGTCAAGAAAATATAGGAGCTATGTGTGCTGCCACAAACACACTATAAGTCCTATGGGTGCTGCTGACACAAAGACACTGTAGGTACTATATGTGTGCTGCTGTCAAGAAAATATAGGAGCTATGTGTGCTGCCACAAACACACTATAAGTCCTATGGGTGCTGCTGACACAAAGACACTGTAGGTACTATATGTGTGCTGCTGTCAAGAAAATATAGGAGCTATGTGTGCTGCCACAAACACACTATAAGTCCTATGGGTGCTGCTGACACAAAGACACTGTAGGTACTATATGTGTGCTGCTGTCAAGAAAATATAGGAGCTATGTGTGCTGCCACAAACACACTATAAGTCCTATGGGTGCTGCTGACACAAAGACACTGTAGGTACTATATGTGTGCTGCTGTCAAGAAAATATAGGAGCTATGTGTGCTGCCACAAACACCCTATAAGTCCTATGGGTGCTGCTGACACAAAGACACTGTAGGTACTATATGTGTGCTGCTGTCAAGAAAATATAGGAGCTATGTGTGCTGCCACAAACACCCTATAAGTCCTATGGTTTCTGCTGACACAAAGACACTATAGGTACTATATGTGTGCTGCTGTCAAGAAAATATAGGAGCTATGTGTGCTGCAACAAACACACTATAAGTCCTATGGGTGCTGCTGACACAAAGACACTATAGGTACTATATGTGTGCTGCTGACAAGAAAATATATGAGCTATGTGTGCTGCCACAAACACACTATAAGTCATATGGGTGCTGCTGACACAAAGACACTATAGGTACTATATGTGTGCTGCTGACAAGAAAATATAGGAGCTATGTGTTCTGCCACAAACACACTATAAGTCCTATGGGTGCTGCTGACACAAAGACACTATAGGTACTATATGTGTGCTGCTGTCAAGAAAATATAGGAGCTATGTGTGCTGCCACAAACACACTATAAGTCCTATGGGTGCTGCTGACACAAAAACACTGTAGGTACTATATGTGTGCTGCTGTCAAGAAAATATAGGAGCTATGTGTGCTGCCACAAACACACTATAAGTCCTATGGGTGCTGCTGACACAAAGACACTGTAGGTACTATATGTGTGCTGCTGTCAAGAAAATATAGGAGCTATGTGTGCTGCCACAAACACACTATAAGTCATATGGGTGCTGCTGACACAAAGACACTATAGGTACTATATGTGTGCTGCCGTCAAGAAAATATAGGAGCTATGTGTGCTGCCACAAACACACTATAAGTCCTATGGGTGCTGCTGACACAAAGAAACTATAGGTACTATATGTGTGCTGCTGTCAAGAAAATATAGGAGCTATGTGTGCTGCCACAAACACACTATAAGTCCTATGGGTGCTGCTGACACAAAGACACTGTAGGTACTATATGTGTGCTGCTGTCAAGAAAATATAGGAGCTATGTGTGCTGCCACAAACACACTATAAGTCCTATGGGTGCTGCTGACACAAAGACACTATAGGTACTATATGTGTGCTGCTGTCAAGAAAATATAGGAGCTATGTGTGCTGCCACAAACACACTATAAGTCCTATGGGTGCTGCTGACACAAAGACACTGTAGGTACTATATGTGTGCTGCTGTCAAGAAAATATAGGAGCTATGTGTGCTGCCACAAACACACTATAAGTCCTATGGGTGCTGCTGACACAAAGACACTATAGGTACTATATGTGTGCTGCTGTCAAGAAAATATAGGAGCTATGTGTGCTGCCACAAACACACTATAAGTCCTATGGGTGCTGCTGACACAAAGACACTATAGGTACTATATGTGTGCTGCTGACAAGAAAATATAGGAGCTATGTGTGCTGCCACAAACACACTATAAGTCCTATGGGTGCTGCTGACACAAAGACACTATAGGTACTATATGTGTGCTGCTGTCAAGAAAATATAGGAGCTATGTGTGCTGCCACAAACACACTATAAGTTCTATGGGTGCTGCTGACACAAAGACACTATAGGTACTATATGTGTGCTGCTGACAAGAAAATATAGGAGCTATGTGTGCTGCCACAAACACACTATAAGTCCTATGGGTGCTGCTGACACAAAGACACTATAGGTACTATATGTGTGCTGCTGTCAAGAAAATATAGGAGCTATGTGTGCTGCCACAAACACACTATAAGTCCTATGGGTGCTGCTGACACAAAGACACTATAGGTACTATATGTGTGCTGCTGACAAGAAAATATAGGACCTATGTGTGCCGCCACAAACACAATATGGCTCCTATAAATCCCTGCCTGGGATGGGACAGAAGTTGGGGTGCAATGCTGTGCTAACAGCACTGCGGTTGGTGCTACTGCTATGCTGTACTAACAGCACGCACACACCAGACTAATCCCCAGCAGCAGCTAATATCACACTCACTGTGCAATCAGCAGCAATGAATGATCAGTATTCAGTAATGATGAATGACTCAGGTAGCAATGGTTTAGCAAAGAAATAGCAATCAAGCAAAGACAGAATCAGCAGACTGCTCTCTCCTAAAGCCGGAACACATGTGACCGGGTCCGACGGCGTGGCGGCCTTTTAAATGGTGGAGCGTGTACTAAAGCCCCTGAGCTTTAATTGGCTACAGGCGTCCTGCCTGTAGCCAATTATTGATCTCCTAGTTTCCGGCGCTGTGATTGGCCAAGCATGCGGGGTCACAGTGCATGCTTGGCCAATCATCAGCCAGCACTGCGCCGGCCCCAATGCATTGCGGGGCCGCTCGCATCACACGAATGTGATGCGAACGGCCCAAATAGTTCTGGGCTCGCCGAGCGAGCGAACGCCCGGTGCTCGATTCGAACGTGGGTTCGAATCGAGCACCGGGCCCATCCCTATTCTTCACCCAATGTTTTACACTGTTTGGATTATTTATTAGTATTTTAGTAAAATATTGGCATCAGCACTTTATTAACCCATACATATTTGGGTAACACACTTGCACTGTGATTGTACTTTATATCTATTAGCGCACTTATTAAAAATTTTATTCACATACTGTTTAAAGTGAGAGATCACCCATTGTTCGCTGCTTGTAGATTGATCTTACTCTGATGAGGATTTGACCACACCAGCCCTTGAGTATTTTTACAATTTAGTATCTATTCAATTATCTATTCTCACTTGAGCAGCAGGTATGGATATATTCAAATTCTTATGCCGCGTACACTTAATCGGAATTCTCGTCGGAAAAAGCTCTGAAAGTTTTCCAGATGGAATTACGTCTGAATTCCACTCACGATGTGTTGCCTACACACGGTCACACCAAATTCCGACCGACAAGAACGCAGTGACGTCCACCACATACGACGAAACTAGAAAAGGAAAGTTCAGCACCACGTCCGTCACCCTTTGGGCTCCTTCTGCTGATCTCGTGTTTATTGTGTGTTAGTAGAAGTTTGGTTAGAGACGATTCACGCTTTTCAGACTTCAGATCGTTCCTGCTCTACAGTTTGTGCTTGTCGGTGCGTATCTGCTTATCAGTGCGTGTAGTCAGTTCGTATTTGTTTGTCTTTGCGGCCTATATATATATGTATATATATATAGTACGCTTTGATTTTCAGTGCTTATTGTCCGCTCGTTGCTTGATTTGCATTTCGTTCTTTCAGGCCTTGCTGTTTATCAGTGCTTTCTTTAGTCCGTTCTGACCAGCCGACCGTTTTGAAGCCATGTCGTAGAGTTCGTGCTGTGCAGGGGCTTGGTGTTGGGGCTCTTACTTTGACACAAGCCCAGTCCATGAACAGGGCGAGGAGGAGCTCATGGACCAAGAATTGGTTGCTCCAGCGTGACCAATTCCCGCACATGCCTTTGCTTCGTGAGACCCGGGAGAATAATCGTGATGATTTCAGGAATTATCTCCGGATGACAGGCCCCATTTTTCACCGTCTGTTGGCTTTGCTGTCCCCTTATATTAGCAGGCAGGATACCTGCATGCGGCAAGCCATCACTGCGGAGCAGAGGTTAGTTGCCACATTGAGGTACTTGGCAACCGGGAGAAGCCTTCAGGACCTCAAGTTCTCGACAGGCATCTCCCCCCAGGCTCTGGGAATCATTATTCCAGAGACCTGTTCTGCCATCATCCAGGTCCTGCAGAAGGACTATATGAGGGTAAGTTTTATCCTTTAACATCACATTCTATGTATTTACTGTTTGCTAATGTGTCAGGAATGGATCCGTCCGCTGGTAAGATCCATCATTTGGCGTGCAGTACTGTGGTCCACCAGCAGGTGTCTCCTGGCAGTTTGTAACTGTCAGGAGAGGCTTTCCCTGCTGGTGTTATGTCATCCTTGGGCTGCAGTACTGGCGTCCACCAGCGGATGGATCCCGGCAGTGTGGAGCAGACAGCTCTTTCTGCGCTCAGCTGTCACATGAGGCCAATCACTGGCAGATTTATAAATACCCGGCCAGCCCTCACACGCTTGCCTTGGTATCTCTCTTCCATGCGCCCTGTGACCTGAACCTGTGACCTGATCCCATCCTGTGTTTCTGAGTTCCTGTTCCCTTGTTGCCTTTCCCATCCTTATTTTCCCTCTCCCATCCTGCCCTTGTTCATCTGCTGATCTCCCGTGTATGACCCTGGCCTGGCTAACGTTTGTGATTCTGGAACTGCCCTTGTTATCTATTGATCTTCCTGTGTATGACCCTGGCCTGGCTGATGTGTTGATTTTGGTACTTCCCTGTGCCTTTATATATTTATCTGTTGTCTGTGGGTTTCTGTTTGTGGCTGAGCACTGTTTGTATTTTGGGGTGTCTACTTATTTATATATCACTTATCTTAATAAACATTATTCTTATTTTACTTTCACATGCGTTTTGGGTTCCTCCTTTGTAGTCCACACAATCTGGTCACACCTGTTTATGACAGTATACCAAGGCCATCTCTGACCAGAAGTGGCTGCACAGGGGGACCATCTCGGTTCTGTTTTCCATTGCTGGAATGAATTCAGATGTAATTGTTTATTATGCTCTGCTGGCAACAGAGAGTTCTGACATTGGAAGGGTGGTCCAGTGATCAGCTGCTGGAGATTATCCGTTTAGCTCACTCTGTGGTCGATCAGGGCAGTATATTGTTTGAGGATGTTCAACCTTTCATTAGAATGTGTACAGAGCTGGCTCTGCCCTGTATCCGAAAGGGTCGTGATGACTTTTCTCCCCCCTTCAGCATTAACCAGGTTGCGTCCTTAGTATGGCTATTGGAGGATGACCCTGCATCCTTTTTGGAGCACTATTCAGTTTGTCCCAAACAGTTGTTGAAGGATTGTATAGATGAAGTGCAGTCCCTGGTCAGACAGAGGGTATGTGAGCCCACTTTTGTGCTACCTATACTTCAGGCATGGTCAGACCTGTTATGCCCAGCTTCTGTCAGCTCTCCTCAACCCAGACTCACTACTAAACACCTGCCAGCTCAGGCGTCCTTTCTCCCATCACCCCTGGCAACCTCAACTACCATCCAATATACCCTGCTTCCCACCAAGTATCAGTGCCCTGTTTCTACTCCCAGGCTGATGACCCACTGCCAGCTTCCCAGTGTGATGTCCCGCTGCCGGCCTTCCAGTCTGCCTTTAACCCGCCTGCCTCTTCTCCTCCACCTGTAACAAGCCCACAAAACCCTCCACACCAACCAACCTGTCCCAGCCTGACGTCCCAGTTTCTGCTACCCAGTCTGACGCTCCAGTACCTGCTACCTAGTCTGATGCTCCAGTACCTGCTACCCAGTCTGACGCTCCAGTACCTGCTACCTAGTCTGACACTCCAGTGCCTGCTACCCAGTCTGACGCTCCAGTGCCTGCTACCCAGTCTGACGCTCCAATGCCTGCCACCCAGTCTGATGTTTCAGTATCTGCCAACCAGTCTGATGACCTTGTGTCCATGTTCCAGCCTGAAGTTGCACTGCCAGTGTTCCAGCCTGACGTTCCAGCCTTCCAATCTGATTTCCTAGCCCTCCAGCCTGACGTCCCAGCCTTCCACTCTGATGTCCCGTTGCCTGCCTTCCAGCCTGATGCTCCAGCCTTCCAGCCTGACGTCCCAGCCTTCCAGTCTGATGTCCTGGTGCCGGCCTTCCAGCCTGACGTTCCAGCCTTCCAGTCTGATGTCCCGTTGCCTGCCTTCCAGCCTGATGCCCCAGCCTTCCAGCCTGACGTCCCAGCCTTCCAGTCTGATGTCCTGGTTCCGGCCTTCCAGCCTGACGTTCCAGTCTGACATCCCGCTGCCTGCCTTCCAGCCTGATGCCCCAGCCTTCCAGTCTGATGTCCCACTGTCGGCCTTCCAGCCTGATGTCCCAGCCTTCCAGTCTGATGTCCTGGTGCCGGCCTTCCAGTCTGATGTCCCGCTTCCAGCCTGACGTTCCAGCCTTCCAGTCTGATGTCCCGCTGCCTGCCTTCAAGCCTGACGTCCCAGCCTTCCAGTCTGATGTCCCGCTGCCTGCCTTCCAGTCTGATGTCCCGCTGCCTGCCTTCCAGTCTGATGACCCGCTGCCTGCCTGCCTTCCAGCCTGACATTCCAGCCTGACGTTCCAGCCTTCCAGTCTGATGTCCCGGTGCCGGCCTTCCAGGCTGATGACCCACTTCCAGCTTCCCAGGCTGATGACCCACTGCCAGCTTCCCAGTCTGATGTCCTGCTGCCGGCCTTCCAGCCTGAGTTCTAGCCTTCCAGTCTGATGTCCCCCTGCCTGCCTCCCAGCCTGACTCCCCAGCCTTCCAGTCTGATGACCCGCTGCCTGCCTTCCAGTCTGGTGACCCGCTGCCTGCCTTCCTGTCTGGTGACCCGCTGCCTCCCTTCCAGTCTGGTGACCCGCTGCCTGCCTTCCAGTCTGGTGACCCGCTGCCTGCCTTCCAGTCCGGTGACCCGCTGCCAGCTTGCCCAGGCTGATGACCCGATGCCGGCTTCCCAGGCTAATGACCCGCTGCCGGCTTCCCAGGCTGATGACCCGCTGCCAGCTTCCCAGTCTGATAACCCGCTGCTAGCTACCCAGCCTGAGGTGTTCCTGTCCGCTGCCCAGCCTGAGGTGTTCCTGTTTGCTGCCCAGCCTGAGGTGTTCCTGTTTGCTGCCCAGCCTGAGGTGTTCCTGTTTGCTGCCCAGCCTGAGGTGTTCCTGTCCGCTGCCCAGCCTGAGGTGTTCCTGTCCGCTGCCCAGCCTGAGGTGTTCCTGTCCGCTGCCCAGCCTGAGGTGTTCCTGTCCGCTGCCCAGCCTGAGGTGTTCCTGTCCGCTGCCCAGCCTGAGGTGTTTCTGTCCGCTGCCCAGCCTGAGGTGTTCCTGTCCGCTGCCCAGCCTGAGGTGTTCCTGTCCGCTGCCCAGCCTGAGGTGTTCCTGTCCGCTGCCCAGCCTGAGGTGTTCCTGTCCGCTGCCCAGCCTGGGGTGTTCCTGTTTGCTGCCCAGCTTAAGGTGCCTGCTGCCCAGCTTGAAGTGCCTGCTGCCCAGCTTGAAGTGCCTGCTGCCCACCTCGATGCCATGGACTTGTCCCAGCAGCAGCTAGTTGGAGCGTCCGGAGGCTACTCCTTTGAGGGGGGGTACTGTCAGGAATGGATCCGTCCGCTGGTAAGATCCATCATTTGGAGTGCAGTACTGTGGTTCACCAGCAGGTGTCTTCTGGCAGTTTGTAACTGTCAGGAGAGGCTTTCCCTGCTGGTGTTATGTCATCCCTGGTCCGCAGTACTGGCATCCACCAGCAGATGGATCCCGGCAGTGTGGAGCAGACAGCTCTTTCTGCGCTCAGCTGTCACATGAGGCCAATCACTGGCAGATTTATAAATACCCGGCCAGCCCTCACACGCTTGCCTTGGTATCTCTCTTCCATGCGCCCTGTGACCTGAACCTGTGACCTAAACCTGTGACCTGATCCCATCCCATCCTGATCCTATCCTGTGTTCCTGAGTTCCTGTTCCCTTGTTGCCTTTCCCATCCTTATTTTCCCTCTCCCGTCCTGCCTTTGTTCATCTGCTGATCTCCCGTGTATGACCCTGGCCTGGCTAACGTTTGTGATTCTGGAACTGCCCTTGTTATCTATTGATCTTCCCGTGTATGACCCTGGCCTGGCTGATGTGTTGATTTCGGTACTTCCCTGTGCCTGTATATATATATCTGTTGTCTGTGGGTTTCTGTTTGTGGCTGAGCACTGTTTGTATTTTGGGGTGTCTACTTATTTATATATCACTTATCTTAATAAACATTATTCTTATTTTACTTTTACATGCGTTTTGGGTTCCTCCTTTGCAGTCCACACAATCTGGTCACACCTGTTTATGACAGTATACCAAGGCCATCTCTGACCAGAAGTGGCTGCACAGGGGGACCATCTCGGTTCTGTTTTCCATTGCTGGAATGAATTCAGATGTAATTGTTTATTATGCTCTGCTGGCAACAGAGAGTTCTGACATTGGAAGGGTGGTCCAGTGATCAGCTGCTGGAGATTATCCGTTTAGCTCACTCTGTGGTCGATCAGGGCAGTATATTGTTTGAGGATGTTCAACCTTTCATTAGAATGTGTACAGAGCTGGCTCTGCCCTGTATCCGGAAGGGTCGTGATGACTTTTCTCCCCCCTTCAGCATTAACCAGGTTGCGTCCTTAGTATGGCTATTGGAGGATGACTCTGCATCCTTTTTGGAGCACTATTCAGTTTGTCCCAAACAGTTGTTGAAGGATTGTATAGATGAAGTGCAGTCCCTGGTCATAATGTATTGTATTTCTTTCCTCGTTCCCTAATTACCAGGATTTCAATATGCTGTGCCATTTTGTCCTCATGCATGTTGGATTTTTGTATGTTCCTTTTTTGTCCTTCATGCATCTTTGCCTTCACTAACCCCCCCAGCATGCTATCTGGGGCCCATATATACCTATAGTCTAGTCACTTAACAATGTATTTTGTCAGCTCCATTGTAATGCTTTACCCTAAACACCCCCTAAAATGTGTCCAAATGTTATAGTTGTCCTTAAATTCATGCAGAGTGCCTAAGGCTTTGTTTTGTGGTGCCCAAAATCTTTGGGAACCCCCCTCCCCCAACTGCTCAGTCAGCTGATACCAATCCTCTATCTGCTGACTTTGCCAAACCCAATACACACTATACCTACCTCTTTAGTGGTCATATTTATGGTTGAAATTTTCAAAGCATGTAGTGCAAGGGCCTGCCTCAATACTTTCAAATGGTACTGTTTTCGTTTTTCTTCTCCTATTATTATTGTGATAGGTAATTGCAGAATCAAAAAATGTGCTTCCAATTTTTTTTTTTTTAGGCCACTTCTTCTTACCTGTCCAGTGGGCTGCCAATAGTGTAATTAGGAGGGGCTGGCCAAAGTAACACACATTACTTTGTTACTCCATTACGTAGTGGAGAGGGTTACCTGTCCAAAACATAACTCCCCCCCCCTAAAATATTTACAAGGGGCCATCAGAGGGGGTGATGAATCTGATAAGTGGACCTTATATTTTAGCCTTTAAATACTACAAGAAATGTTATACTGATGTTTGCCAACAATGTTTCTGTAGAATCTGCTTGTAATGTTTATTATCAAAATTACTAATTATATTTTTCTTGTTCGACTCCACAGTTTCCATCCACGCCACAGGAATGGCAGACTGTGGCCTCCCAGTTTGCAAAGCCGTGGGTTTTTTCATAACTGCGGAGGGGCAATCGATGGGAAGCAGGTCCACATCGTCCCACCACCCCATTCGGGGTCATACTATTTTAACTATAAGGGGTTTCATAGTATCGTGTTGATGGCGGTGGTGTCGGCGACATATGAGTTTCTATATGTGGACGTGGGGAGGAATGGCCGGATGTCGGATGGAGGAGTCTTTTCCCGGACCGAGTTCTACCGACGTCTTGAGAGTGGTGGCTTGGGATTGCCACCCCCGGAGGAGAATGTTGAAGGACTGCCATTTGCCTTCATCGCAGATGAGGCTTTCGGTTTGGGAAACCATCTCATGAAGCCATTCCCCCAGAGGATCCTCACCACGGAGAAGAGGGTTTTTAATTACCGGCTGGCCAGAGCCAGAAGAGTCGCGGAGAACGCATTTGGGATTCTGGCCAGCTGGTTCTGCCTGTTTCAAACAGCCATTAGTATGGCGGAATACAAACTTAATACCATTGTGGTATCTTGTTGCATCTTGCACACATTTTTAAAAAGGAACAACCCAAATTATGTGGTCACAGTTGGGCCTGACGCTGGACTTCAGCAATCAATGACGTCCCTGGAAGCGGCCTGTCCTGGCTTGCCTCCCCAAAGCACCCGTGAAGTGCGACAAAATTATTTGGAACATTTTTCGGGGAGGGGGGCCATTACTTTGCCAGCACTTTTTGAATACATTTAAAATGTATTAATCTGGTAAAATCTTGTTTTGAATTTCCTGCTTGTGTTTCTTTTTTGTGTTTCCAAGTGCAGTTGTAGTACCAAGTGGTTTGTACATTATTATCTAAACACCCATTGTCACTGTAAACACCAATTTCAACACAAAAAAATGGTATTGATCATTGAAAGAAGAAGCCACACATTGTTGAGTAAAAAATCCTTTTACTCCATACACATTCACATGTGTTTTTGTTTTAATTTTTTATTTTTTTTTTAAATACAAATTTTTGCGTTTTAAAAATATATTTTTTGCGTTATGTTACATAAACAGCCATGTTTCCATACACAACTCTGGAACATAACAAAGTTCAACGTAGAAAAACTTTTAAGGCAAGATCACACATTATATTGTCCAAAATGTGTGGATCTTGCCTTTGACAGATGGGATGAAGTCACCCCTGTAAAAGCCTAATTTTGAAAATGCATACAAATTGGGAGTCAAACTGGGGATTTACATCCTGATCCAATGATAATGTCAACATGTGCTATCTCCCATGATGGGTGATCAATGGATGTGTTTTGGGGGTGCAACCTCTTCCTCTTACTGACTTGAGTTTTGAGGAAGGGGTTGCAGGCACAAAACGCATACATTGATATCCCCTGATGGCAGATAGCACATGTTGACAAAAGTAGGCTTTTTAAAATGTTCTACAAATTGTAAAAATGGTTTATATTTTAGCTAAATTTATATTCTTCCAAGGACATCAATCATGTTCTTAAGTTTAACTTCAATATCCATAGTTTTTTTTTCGAATAATGTCTAAATCCTGACTACACCACATAATGTCCTGGATTAGCCTTTGGGCACTGTCACTGGTGAAATTATCTGATTGTTCTTTCACAACCTGTACACCTAAAAATCAAAAAAACACACCATCTATTAGAAATATGCAGGCATACATGTCTTATTACCTGAATCTGGGGTGTCAGACACTCACCTGTTGTGGTCTCAATCTCGACCACCTCTCCTTCCTCCACATCCTCATATTGTGGTGACCTCTGTTCCCCTCCATATGAGAATAAAAAAAAAAGGTATACTTAGCACACAGATATTTGAGGCAACAAGTATGAATGATAAACATTGCTTGGAAGCGGGGGACAATTGTCTGTTTGGGCAGAATTCCAAGCTGAAGACATGATTTATTCCCTTAATTACTCAAGCTGGAATACTTACCTGTTTTGGACAAGTTTCCCACCTGGAGACACCCCAAAGTATCCACTGGAGTACCTGTGTTTGACCCTAAAAAGTTTGTTCTGGTGTCCCACACTAGTGCACCTGAGTCCAGATGTGTAAACAGCTGCAGAGTGTCCTCTACATACATTACACTGAATAAAGTTTGCTATTCCTTCTAGGTTCAAACACATCTAGACAACAATGTCCTAAAAGTTTCACGCATGCGCAGTGTATATAAAGCTTAAAACACGTGTGTGTCGTAACTACGTTCTGTGTGCAGAGGAAGGAGGAACGGAAGCGACGAACAGCAACGAACGTTATAACGAAGGTAAGATTTTAAGTTTGGAGACATGTGCGGCCTATACTGAATCTAGATTGATGCCTATATTGTGTTGAAAGATTATCCTGAGATGTTTTTTTTTATTTTGTTTGGTATTGCAGAGAAAATGTCTCCATTTAACCGCTTCCTGACCGCCTCCTGCACATTTACGTCGGCAGAATGGCACGGCTAGGCAAAAGCACGTACAGGTACGTCCCCTTTAGTTGCCTAGCCATGGGGTCGCTGGCGGCGCGCTCGCGACCCGGACGGGAGCTCCGTGACCGCGGCCGTGGGACCAGCGGACCCGATCGCCACTGGTGTCCCGCGATCGGGTCACAGAGCTGAAGAACGGGGAGAGGTCTGTGTAAACAAACCTCTCCCCGCGCCTCCTACACTGCCTGTCACCGATCGGCTGTTTCCTGTCATCGGGAAAGCCGATCAGTGATGTCAGACGTCAGCCACGCCCCCTACTGTGAAAAAAAAAAACACACACACGTCACACTAACTCCTCCCCGCCCCCTAGTGGTTAACTCCTTCACTGCCACTGTCATTTACATAGGAATCAGTGCATTTAAATAGCACTGATTTCTGTATAAATGACAATGGTCCCAAAAATGTCGGATGCGTCCGCCATAATGTCGCAGTCACAATAAAAATCACTGATCACCGCCATTACTAGTAAAAAAAAAAAAATATTAATAAAAATGCTATAAAACTATCCCCTATTTTGTAAACGCTAAAACTTTTGCGCAAACCAATCAATAATCGCTAATTGCGATTTTTTTTACCAAAAATATGTAGAAGAATACGTATCGGCCTAAACTGAGGAAAAAAAATGTTTTTTTTTATATATTTTTGGGGGATATTTATTATAACAAAAAGTAAAAAATATAGAATTTTTTTCAAAATTGTCGCTCTATTTTTGTTTATAGCGCAAAAAAATAAAAACCACAGGGGCGATCAAATACCACCAAAAGAAATCTATTTGTGGGAAAAAAAAGGACGCCAATTTTGTTTGGGAGCCACGTCGCACGACCGCGCAATTGTCAGTTAAAGCGACGCAGTGCCGAATCGCAAAAAGGGGCCTGGTCCTTTGGCTGCAAATTTGTTCCGGGGCTGAAGTGGTTAAAGACCAAGAATTCCTGGGGGAATTCCTGGATAAATACCGTGATATGTGGAATTTTAGGGCAGGTGAAAAACCCCTTATCTCATAACAAAGCAGTTATTAAGGCAACGCTGGAGAAATTGCTTGAATTTGTTCAGACTCGGGCCCCCAATGCAGACATGAGGTCTCTGGAAGCAAAAATTGGTAGCTTGAGAAGCACCTATAGGAAGGTGTACCAGAAGGTCCAGCAGTCCCTGAGGTCTGAAGCAGCAGATAAGGTGTATGTGTTACCCAGTCTGTGGTACTACAACAGGATGCGTTTTCTTGATGACCAGATTGAGGGCAGGGAATCGCTTTCAACTCTTCCGGCACCCCTTCCCTCCAGCCTTCCATCCAGCCTTCCCTCAACCCCAGCTGAGGCATCTGTGGACCAACCTGGGCCTTCCATACAGGAAGAGATTGAGGAGCCCAGATGGAGCCAGGTATAGGTTTTTTATACATATTTTTTATGTGAAAAAAAAATGATTGTTGGTAAGTAGATGTTATTATTGCTAATAAATGAATGAATTTACAAAAAGTGTTTCACATATAAATAGACAGAAGTGGCCAAAAAAGATTGTGACAAGAAGGAAAAATGCTGGGCTCAGAATGATAGTCTTTGCTATTGCTTTAAAATAAAATTTGCAACAGTCATGAGCTGAAAATTGTGTGTGTTTGATGAACAAAAAAATAAAACTATGTCCCTTTTTCATACACAGGATGACCTCAGCCAGGACGAGGCTCTGGCAAGAGGCACACAGGAGGAGGCAGGGGGTGGCAGTAACACCCAATCCCAGGTGCCTCCCCTCATCCTTCCATACAAAAGGCCCAGGAAGGGCACGAAAACAGAGGAGGCAGCACTGGCCCTCATCAAGGAGGCTGATGACGCCCTGAAATCCCCCCTCGATGCTGTAGAGGCCTATGGCATCTACATAGCCTCCAATTTACAGCAAATGGAGGAGGGCCAACGGCGCAAATGTGAGAAAATCATTTTTACTACCATCCACAAGGGGTTGAGTGGTGAAATTAGTGAAGACAACCACATGTGTTCTCTCCCCCATCCTCCTCCTCCTCCTCCTCCTCCTGCCACAAGTCCACCTCCAGAGCCACAGCCTCCAGGGAAGGCTGCACGGAAGACAAGAAAGTGATTCCATGCCTTCAGTCTGGTCTGACAGAACACACAGCCTGTTGTAGTACCACAATCTGGGTACATGTATCATCTGCTGCTGCTCCTGTTCTCTGGGATTCCTGGACCAGATTGGACTTCTCAAGTTTTTGATGTGTGCCTTGGGGGCCAAAGGCTGCGCAAATTCAAGCACTTTCTCCAGCGTTGCCTTTATCTTTATTTTGTTATTATGATGGAAAATTTTGTTTTTGGTTTCATAAAATACTTGCCTATGTGTTTTTCTACAAATAAATTTATTTTGGGTGAGTAGGCAGGTACATTTCAAAAATACAATGTCAAAATGAACAAGGGACACCAACAACAAACAGGTTTACAAATAATACATAATAATGGTGTTGTGGAAACCTAACATAAAAAATAAAAAGGAGAGCACGAGAAAATAATACAATAATACAAATATTGTTATTAAAGAAAAAAAAAACACTTTAAAAAAAATATATATATTATGGATATCTGGCTTAAATTCTTATATAAAGATTATTCAGGAGATACCTAGAAATAATAAAGAAACACTTTTGTGATAACTGTGTGAATTTGAGCAGCAAAACAACTTCATTCTTCTAGCATTATAAAGAATAGAATGCGCGGAATTGAGCAATTTAAAATATTGCAGTGTGAAGAATCTGCTATCTCCATTACGAACGCTAGTTTTACCAGACCGAGCGGTTCCGTCTCGTACTGGATTCTAAGCATGCGTGATTTTTGGCGTGTCGGAATTGCATACACACGATCGGAAAATCCGATAGAAAGGTTTTCCGTTGGAAAAATTAAGAACAGGTTCTCAATCCAAAGTCCGTCGGAAATTCCGACAGAAAAAGACCGATGGGCATACACACTGTTGGAAAATCCGATGAAAAGCTCCCATCGGACTGTTTCCATCGGTAATTCCGACCGTGTGTACGAAAAATCGCACAGTGGATCTTGAGGATGTTTACTCCATAAATAATACTATGGATACAGGTGATCTGGATTCAGAATTTAGAAAGTTTGGATACCTGATGGAGAAAAGAGTTAATTTATGGTGGGTCCTTACCACACATGAGCAGTATATTAAGGATAATATTGTACCAAGGAGGCTCAAGTGGGATGTTCCCATAAATGATGGTTTACTTGACCAGGAATTTTTAGATGAGTGGTACCAATTTTTTTTATGAAAAGGGGTTAGTTCTACAACTTTTGATTAAAAGGAAACAGAGGAAATGGATATGGGCCAAATAAACCATACAGAGAAGAGCACAATGGACCAAGAACACCCAAACCTTGGTGGAAGAACAAAAATAATAATTTTAAAAAGCCAAATTGGAAAAATGGTGGCAATAGAAATCAGCAACCATATAACCAATCTCACAACCAACACAATCAGTATAGTAATATGAATAATGGTGGTGGTAGTGGGCAGTACACCCAAGGAAATCAAGGGTACATGCATCAGGAGAGAAGGGAGACCATAACCATCACTCATATCCACAGGGAGACGGGCGTAACCAATATGATCAATACAACCAGGATAGTAGTAGGACCCCAATACTTGCAGAAAACAGATATGAAGTACTAAGAGATCAAAGAGAGGACACCTCACAGTCTTTTTTAGATCATCGCAGACGCGACAGAACATCCCCCTACAGGGAACACCCCAAGGAATCAACAGAATAAGGAGTACAAGAAGTCCAAACAGAAGAGGGGATGCCGAGGAGGACTCTAGGCCAAAAAGAAAAAGAGAATAGTGGGAGATGGAATCTACAACCTCAGTGGAATTGAGCTCACTAAATCTGAGTTAATGACATTGGATAAAGGCCTCAAATATGCACCCAAAAAAAGTCTCAACAAATTTAAAATGTACGTGGATTTACAGAAATACACCAGGAAATGAAATATTCAGAAGTATAGTTTAAACAAAGCGACAATATTAGACAAAAGACCAGAAAATGGGAACAGGAATGGCACCAGGGAAGAGAGAATTGAACATACTGGATTGAGAAACAAATCAGTATTCAATTCTCAGGTAGCTAATAATGAACACATTAAAGTTTTTAATAAAATGGTGGTTCAAGATATTGAAAAGTTGAAAATTAAAAGAATGCAAAACCCACAGGTGATACAAAGGGGCATCAAGGAATTGGAGAAAAATAAAAAAAGTTGTAATAAGACCAGCGGATAAAGGGGTAGCTATTGTAGTACTCTCCAAGGAGTATTACAATAATGAATTAATGGGCCAACTTAGTGATACTAACACGTATATCAAATTAAGAAGCAATCCAACCAAAGAATATAAAGCTGAATTGAATGAATTAATTCAAAAAGGAAAGATAAAAAACATACTGAACAAAAAGGAAGAAAAATATCTGGTACCAGACACTTGTAGAGTACCTGTTATATACACTGTGCCAAAGATTCACAAGAACCAAACCGGACCCCCAGGCAGACCCATAATAAATGGGACACAATCCATTAACTCCAGATTGGGCGAATATGTGGATAATTTTATTCAACCTTTAGTTCCACACACCAGATCCTATTTAAGGGACACTAAACACCTATTGCAAATCTTGGAAAATGTAGAAATCAAGCCACAAGATAGCTATCTGATCGCAACAGCAGATGTATCCTCTCTCTACACGAGTATTGCTCATACGGATGCCATAGAGGCCACAAAATGGGCCATGGATACCTATGGAAGTCTTATTTCTAAACAAAAGAGGTTTTTGCTGAGGTGCCTAGCATATGGGCTACAACACAATTATTTTTGGCACAATATGGAGTATTACTGGCAAAAGTGTAAAATTCCTGTATTTGGAAATCTCACTAGAAAAAGAGGGTTTCTCAACAAAAACTTTCTTTAAACCGGTAAAGAGGAATAGCTATATTCCAACCAGTGGCGGCTGGTGGTCAAAATTTTAGGGGGGGCGCAAAACAGACCTGGCCCCCTCACTCGCACATACACCCCCGCCCCCCCCGCCCCGCCCCAGGGCAGGCTCTTGCACTACCTAGTAGATGGCAGATCTACAGGAGATTGCACAGACTGTATTGTGTATGGTCTGGTGAAAAAGGGGATTGGACAGAGTATGGTCAGCTTTAGGACAATACCAAAAAATAAGCTGCTTTCATATAGGAAAGAGGAGGGATAGCCAAGATATACACAACCAGCAGGAAGGGGTGTGCAGGGATGGATTGACAAGTAGGTGGATGCGGTGGATGGAGTGAGTTAGATGGGGTGGATGGATGGATGAGGTGGATGGATGCAGTGGATGGATGGATGGGGTGAGTGGATGGATGGATGGGGTGGCTGGATGCGGTGGATGGGGTGAGTGGATGGATGGATGGGGTGGGTGGATGCGGTGGATGGAGTGAGTGGATGGGGTGGATGGATGCGGTGGGTGGATGCGGTGGATGGCGTGGGTGGATGGATGGGGTGGGTGGATGCGGTGGATGGATGCGGTGGATGGGGTAAGTGGATGGATGGATGGGGTGGGTGGATGCGGTGGATGGAGTGAGTGGATGGGGTGGATGGATGGATGGGGTGGGTGGATGCGGTGGATGGAGTGAGTGGATGGATGGATGGATGGATGAGGTGGATGGATGCGGTGGATGGAGTGAGTGGATGGGGTGGATGGATGGATGGGGTGAGTGGATGGATGGATGGGGTGGATGGATGGATGGGGTGGGTGGATGCGGTGGATGGGGTGAGTGGATGGATGGATGGGGTGAGTGGATGCGGTGGATGGAGTGAGTGGATGGGGTAAGTGGATGGATGGATGGGTGGATGGGGTGGGTGGATGCGGTGGATGGGGTGAGTGGGTGGATGCGGTGGATGGATGCGGTGGATGGGGTGGATGGATGGATGGGGTGAGTGGATGGATGGGGTGGGTGGATGGATGGGGTGGATGGATGGATGGATGGGGTGGGTGGATGCGGTGGATGGGGTGAGTGGGTGGATGGATGGGGTGAGTGGGTGGATGGATGGATGGAGTGGGTGGATGGATGGATGGGGTGGATGGATGGATGGAGTGGGTGGATGGATGGATGGATGGAGTGAGTGGATGGGGTGGATGGAGTGAGTGGATGGGGTGGATGGAGTGGGTGGATGGATGGATGGATGGGGTGGGTGGATGTGGTGGATGGAGTGGGTGGATGGATGGGGTGGGTGGATGGATGGATGGGATGGAGATATTTAATGATCAGGGGATGGTGGATCTGCCTGTCAGTGTTCTGATCCAGCACAGATCAGTGTAGAGTGAAGGGCTTGTCTTCCCCTCCAGCTGTCATCTCCTGTCCTCCCAGCACCATGTCACCATCCAGTATGATCAGACCTCCCCCTGCCAGGGAGAAGCTCTGATCTCTGCTATCAGACTGGATGTAAATACAGCTGGATGAGAGGAGATGAGGAGAGGACAGCCTGAACAACATAACATGTAGCATTATCCACTCGTGCCAGGCTGCCCCTCCCCCTACCTGACACACATTAAACAGTAGCAGCCCAGATGAACTGTCTCCGGAATGTGCCTCTCAAGTCTCAACTCTTCAGTGCACTCCCCTCCTCCCCCCCTGCTGCACGTCTAAGAGCACCTAAAACGTTTCCTAATCTTACCTGTCCCGATCACTGGTCGACTCCTCTGCTCCTGTTCAGAGACCTGCAGCCAGGATGAGTGATTCGTAAAACCGGAAGTGATTGGCTGGTCCGATAAAAGCACCGCCCTACATCCTATGGACCAGCCAATCACTATCCACCATCAGGACACAATGCAGAAGAATGCCCCAATGAGCGTCTTGTGGCACTCTGCATAGCGCCACAAAGCATAAAAAAAACCTGCAAATGAAGCGTTTTGCCGGCAATCACGGGATTGCATTGGCATGACGCTCCCATAGTGCACTGTGGCCGGCGCCCGCCCCGAACACAGTGCACTTACAGGAACCTTTTTAAAAAAAAATATTTTTTTTTTTTAAAGGGACATTTTTTTTTTTTTTTTTTTTTTTTTTTTGTGACTGGCTTTGGGGGGGGCGGCGCCCATGCGCCCCCTATGGACGGGCCGCCACTGATTCCAACAGATAGTTGTCATTATGACCCTTGGCTTATCAACATCCCGAAAGGTCAATTAATTTGTATCAGAAGAAACTGCAGCAGTAAAGATATCTATATGCAACAGGCTGATGCAATTGGGAAGAAATTCATGGAAAATGGGTATGTCGAAGAGTTTGTAAATTAAAAAAATCAAAGAGGTTTCAGAAATACCAAGAGAATCCTTGATAGTGGATAAAAGAAAAAAGAAAAGAGTGAAGGTATCCCATTGTTTTTTGTTTTTTTTTAAATATATTTTTATTGAATTATTAAGAACATAACAAAGAAAAACAAAAAGAGGAAAACAAACAGTTAAACATACATTGGTCTTACATGTCAGCAAGGCATCACAATTGTGTCAAATAAAGTTAGCAAGCACGTGGCATAGATTGTAATTACTCATATGGAGGTATAGTTCCCAGGGTCTTAGTTTACTTTAGTTAGCAGTTATATATGCTGGTACTACATCTGGTATAGTCATTGTGCACAGCGGGTACCCGCTTGAGGACTGTTCGTTGTGGGTTCTACTGAGAGGCCTCTGAAGCAGAGGAGGAGTCTGCCAGCCACTTAGACCAGACTTTGTCGTACTTGTTGGGACAGCCTCTATTGGCGTATGTGTCTTTGTACAGAGGTAGGCTATTGTTGATCAGTTGTTTCCACAGGGGGAGAGGAGGGGGAGTTGGTTTGCGCCAACTAAGGGCTATGGCTTTGCGGGCATAAAACAGCAGGAGTCCCACAAGTGTGCGTCCTGCTACCATGGGGATTAGTTGCTCAATCAGGCCTAGTATGCAAATTGCCATTGACTGCTGCAGGGGTATTGAGGTGATTTGTGTGATAAAGTCTAAAATCTCCTTCCAGTAGCTGGTGATGGCCGGGCAGGTCCAGAAGATGTGGGTGAAGTCACCTGGAGTCCCCCCACACCTCCAGCACCCAGGAGGGGAGTCAGGGTTCATTTTGTGTAGTCTATGGGGGGTGAAGTATGCCCGGTGAACTATCTTGAACTGGATCAGGCGGTCCCTCAGAGAGACCAGGGAACTAAAGGGGAAGTCCCATATGTCGTCCCAGTCGTCGTTGTCAAGATCAGGGATGTCATGGGACCATTTAGTTCTCAGCTTTTCCAACGCCGGGAGAGAGGTGATGATCAAATGTGAGTACAATTGAGAGGTGGGTTTTTTCGCACAACCTGACCTGAGGAGTTTCTCTAGTGAAGACTGGATCAATTGAGGAGGGGAGTTGGAGAATTGGCCACCGAAAGCATGAGAGAGTTGATGGTAACGAAAAATATAGTATCGTGGTACATTGAAGTCAGAGTTAAGTTTGGAAAGCGGAACTAGGGATTGGCTTGAGACAATCTGTGATATCGTTTTTATGCTAAACTTGGTCCAGGCATGGGGCTCTGGCAATTTGTAGATGTGTTCTAGGGTTGGGTTTCGCCAGAGGGGGGCATTGGGTGAGATTGCCTGTTTAGGGTATTTTTCGATTTTTAGACCTGCCCCCATGCACGTAATGTGGTGCGCATGGAGGGTGTCAGGGGGTAGGGCGCCCGAGGACCTCGAAAGAGCAAAAATTTGAGTGCTTCAAGGGATCCCAGCACTGCCGTCTCCATCTGAGTAGCTGGGTTGGAGATGTCCGGGTCGAGCCACCATGCAGCCGTGACTAGCTGGGTAGCTAAATAATACTTATAAAGATCTGGACATGCCAAGCCACCTTGAGAGGTCGGGCGTATCAGTGTGGTCCAGTTGTATCTGGGGGATTGGGATCCTCACAGGAAAGAGGCGAGGAGGCGGTGTAGTTGTGCGAAGAAAGATTTAGGTATCCACTGTGGGGAGTGGCGAAATAGGTAGGTGAACTTGGGTAGTATTTTCATTTTAAACAAGTTTATACGTCCCATCAATGAAAGTGGCAATGATTCCCATGCCTTTAGTCGTTGTCGTGTCTCCTGAACCACCGGGGACAGGTTTAGGGGTAGGTAGTCAGAGGCCTGTCTAGAGATCACCACCCCCAGGTATTTAAAGGTCTCGACCCATTGGAGAGGGATAGTAGGAGGGGCTGTGGCTCGGGCCGCTGGGTCTATGGGGAACAGAAGGGATTTTGTCCAGTTAACCCTGAGGCCTGTGATAGTGGAAAAGGAGTTGAGGATCTGTAGGGCACCCTCAAGCGATGGACCCGCGTCGTTGAGGAAAAGTAGGAGGTCGTCTGCGTAGAGGGCGACCCTCTCCTCCAGCCAGCCAATCCGCAGCCCCTTAACGCAGGGGGAGGTGCGGAGGGCCTCTGCAAGTGGCTCCATCGCAATGGCAAATAGGGCCGGGGAGAGAGGGCAGCCCTGCCGCGTGCCCCTGGATAGATGGAAGGACTGTGACAGGCCCCCTCCCAGCTTAATGGCGGAGGTGGGGTCTCGGTACAGGACCTTAATCCACTCAATGAAGACCAGGGGGAATCCCATGCGTCGGAGGATCTCCCAAAGAAAAGGCCATTCGACCGTGTCGAAGGCCTTTTCAATATCGAGAGAGGCCACCACCCTGGACCCCCCATTCAGATGTTGTGCGTGTATGTTTGTGAACAGGCGTCGCAAATTTACATCCGTTGCCCTGTTGGCCATGAAACCTGTTTGGTCAGTCTCAATGACAGAGGGGAGTAGGGGCTGTAGTCTCATAGTCAATAATTTAGTGAGGATCTTGAAGTCTGTATTAAGTAGGGCGATGGGCCTGTAGGAGGCACAGGATGTAGGGTCTTTAGGTGCTTTGTGAATAAGAATGACGTGGGCATGACTCATGGAAGCCGGGAGGGCACCATCAGCCAAGCAGTGGGTAAAGAGTTGAGCCAGTTTGGGGGCCAGTAGGTCCCCATGAGTCTTATAAAACTCAACGGGGAGTCCGTCCGGGCCCGGAGATTTCCCAGTAGGGAAGGACCTCATTGCTTTTAGTACCTCCTCCGGGGTAATCGGCCTCACCAGAGATTCCCTCTCCTTATCAGAGAGCCAACCAAACGCCAAGGGGTCCAACCAGGGTGCAAAGTCCTGTGGCTGGAAATCCAATGGCAGTACTGAGGTATAAAGGGAGGCGTAGTATTTACGAAATGCCTCCAGTATGTCTGGCAGAGAAGAGACCGATTCCCCCGAGGGGGACACCACACTGGGAATTACCGTCAGGGGATTGTCATGTTGTGACAGCATCGCCAGGAGGCGACCGTTCCGGTCTCCCTGCTCAAAGAACCGTTGCCTATTTCGGTAAAGGTCCAGTCTGGTAACCTCGGTAAGGTGGAGGTGTAGCTCACGTTTTGCTGCATTGAGGGAGTCATAATGTGCATCTGAGGGGTCGGCGGCATATGTATCGGACTGAGATTGCGCCGCGGCCTGTAGGACAGTGGTGGTAGCAGCTTGCTCCCTCCGGACTCCAGCAATAGAGGAAATATATTGTCCTCTAGTAAAAGCCTTGAAGGCGTCCCAGGTCACTGTTGTGAAGGAGGACCCTGTGTTAATATCCCAAAATTCCGCCAAACGCAGTGGAATGGCATCCACTAGGTCCGCATGGGAGATCCAATGTGTCCCCAGGCACCAAAGGGACGAGGAACGTGAGGATGGAGAATGAATGCTAAGGAGTAGGGGGCAGTGATCTGACAGTCCGCTAGGCAGGTAGGAGGCGTCCAATATGTCTGACAGCATAGTCGGGTTGGCAAAGGCGAGATCTATGCGGGAGGAGGTTTCATGCGTGTTGGAGAAGCAGGAGTATGCTCTGGTCGTGGGATGTCTCCACCTCCACACCTCAGACACTCCCAATGCCTCTGCCCATGAGAGCAAATCTGTGGAGAATCGTTTAGGAGGGATGGGTCTGTCAAGGTCTGGGGCTAGAATGGCATTGAAGTCACCCATGAGCAACAGTTTGGCTGGGCAGTATGGAGTGATTTTCTCTAGGATAGTGTATAGGGTGGCGGAGGAGAAGGGCGGAGGGATGTAAACACCCACCACAACATATCTGACACCCCAGACAGTAAACACTAATAGCACGTATTTTCCTTGGGGGTCTGTATGGACCTGTTCTATGACACATGGGAAGGATTTGCTGATTAAGATGGTGACCCCCCTGGCGTAAGTGGAGTAAGTGGCATGAAAGCCTCTCTGGATCCATGGTTTTCTTAATGCCAGTATCTTGTTGCCCATGAGATGTGTTTCCTGCAGAATTGTTATGTGTGGGGAATGTAATTTAAGGTATTTGAAGAGCAGTGCTCTCTTGAACTTGGAATTAAGTCCTCGGACATTCCAGGACAGTATATTGTATGTGTGGGTGTCACGTCCCGCCATTGTACAGAGATTTGGTGGGGGAAGAGAGGAGGACCGAAACTGGTGTGTTTTTACGTCTCAGGGGCAACAAAAACTCCGGGGACCTGCGCCAGATATACTTATGACCAATGGAAGACCAAAAAAGACAATAAACATAGACATTTACAAAACTTATAAACAATACCTGTAGTGACACCAAGGTGTCAGACCTGCCCTTACCTGATGGCATCCCGAAAACTAGGGAGCGATCAGATCGGGCCTATACCCAGAACTTACCAACAATAACCCTTTTAACTTTGGTTGCTTATGGTCACGTCCTGGACCAAACAAGGGGGGAGGGGGGTTGCCGTAACTGGCAAGGGTCCTCGCCGGGACCCAGGTGGAGGGGGGGTGGCTCAGTATGAAGAGTCTTCGTTGGGGGTTGAAGATAAAAGTCTGCATACAGGTTGCTGGAGCTCCTCTGGCAGGAGGAGCTGGACACAGTTTCATTGGCAGAGGATGCAGGATACAGGGTTAGGGTGATGGCGAGTAGTGCAGGAGGTCATAGGGGCAGAGAATAGGTAATGCTGAAAGTTAACAAGGGGCCGGAAGGCAGATCATCAGAGAAGAGTGAGGTACTTGGCTGGTCCCAGCCGGCTGCATGTCAATCACCGTTCCAGTTGGCGTCACGACACTAGCGGGTATCCAACCACACTGCAGCGGCCTCGGGGGTGTCGAAGAAACAAGTGTTGTCCCCATCTGTGACCCTCAACCTGCTAGGGTAAAGGAGGCCAAAACAAATTCCTTTTTCCCGAAGTCGACGTCTGACATCTGTAAACGATTTGCGGCGCTGCTGCACCTCTTGGGAGAAATCCGGGAAAAAGGACAATTTGGCGTTTTCATATTTGATTTCCGGCATGGATCTGGCCGCCACCAGGATGCGGTGACGATCGCGGTAGTTCAACAGGCGTAGTAGGAAGGGACGTGCGGGAGCCCCCGGTCTAGGAGGGAGTGGTGGGACCCTATGGGCTCTTTCCACAACAAATGTGGGTGGCGTATCGCCCAGATTGAACAGGGTAGCTAACAGCTGTTCGGTGAACTCGGCAGGTCTGGGGCCCTCCGCTCTCTCAGGAAGACCGAGTATACGAATATTGTTGCGCCTGAGGCGGTTTTCAGTGCCTATGGCCCGCTCCTGGAGCGCCTTCACTTGTATCTGTAGGGCCTTCAGCTCCCTGGAATCCGACCGAACCACATCTTCTACCGCGGAGACCCTATCCTCCACTTCCGCTACACGGGATCTGAATTTATCCATATCTTGACGGATGAGGCCGACATCTACAGTTAGGAAATCAATCTTGGTGGTTAGGGTTTCCTTACATGCTGTAATGGCCGCCAGGATCTCTGCTCCCATGGGGGACTCTGCTGCCCCCGATTTCTCTGCAGTTGACGTGCTTGCCGCCATTGCAGCCACTGGTTGTTGCTTGGGCAGTGTGGTCACCAGTGGAGAGGGATGAGGAGGCTTTCTTTTCCCCTTGGAATTTGAATAGCGGGTTCTTGGGGGGCCCATCCTCAGTGTGGCCTGATATGAGAAAGAGCCTTGCTTTGGGTGTGGGACAGCAGGCAGGCAGCAGGTCTAGGGGGCCAGGATTGGGGCTGTGATATCCCTACTCCGCAGGGCCAGGGCTCGCCTTCAGGTATGGTCACTGAGGAGATGGATGGGGCACTGGGAGGGCAGCACAGACACACCGGGGCACAGTACCTGTATGGGGTGATCCAGGCGCTGCAGGCCTCAGGATTGCATCAGAGGGGGAGCAGGATGGCCGTCACTGCTGAGGAGGCTTGTATGGGTCCACCGGCTGTCATCCACTGGCTAGCCGCCCCTCGGATCACCACCGCTGGTGTTTAAGTGCCTGGTGGAACTCGCTCGGCGAACAGGGTGCACTGGAGACCGGGGATGCTAGCTCTGAAGGCCGCAAGATGGCGGCGGGTTGCGGCGTCCCGGAGCGGCCCGATCCGGCCCTCTACAGACCCCTGGCTCCCCACACAGTGTAGGCCTCTTCCGGGGGGCTCCGCTGCCCGAGCGGATGGGATCGTCCCTCTGCGCCGCGCCGATCACGGCACCCGAGGCCGGGGATTTGGTGGGCCGCGTAGGCCTCAAGATGGCGGCTAGGCTTGAGAGTGCGGAGTAGGCCGCGGTCCTAAAGGAGCCCGATCCGCCGGCCAAACTCCACAAAAAATGACCAGGGCTGGTGCGGGGGAGAGTCAGGAGCAGCCAGGGGAAGACTGGAGGCTTGATTGCCTTTGAGATGTGCAGGATGGCAATGGATGTAGTCAGGATCGGCGGAGCTCCACAACAACACGTCCTGCTACAGCTACATCCGGACACGCCCCCCATCCCATTGGTTTTTAATTACAATTTAATTACAATTACATTTATTTAAGTAATAAAAAGGCACTGGTCACTTTTGAAAGCAGATATACAGCTATCTAATATTTTATCAGAAAAAAACACGTTTTATTTACAGAAGGGCCCCCACACTAAAGCCCCATACACACGGTCGGACAATCCGCGGACCAGGTCGGTCGGATCCTGTCCGTCATACTTTGTCTGATGTTGGTTTTGCGTACACACGGTCGGACAAAGTTGTCGGAAAATCCGATCATTCTGAACGTGGTGACGTTTGTTGCCTACGACGGGACTACGTAGAGGCTAGTAGCCAATAGCTTTGGTCTTGTAATGTGATCTGAGCATGCGTAGCACTTTGTCCGGTCGGACAACCGTACACACGATCGGATTTGGTGTGATCGGACCGTGTTGTCGGCAAATCTTTCCAGCAGGAGATAAGACTTTGTCCGTCGGACACTGTCCGATGGTGCATACACACGGTCTGATTTTTCAACAACATTGTCCGATCGGACAGAATCCATGAAAAAGTCCGACCGTGTGTATGGGGCTTTAGAGACTTGATAGTAAAAAAATTTTTACCTGACCCCCCTAAGCGCAATCAGGATCTATCATTGTTTCAGGGTAAAGGATTTTATCCATGTAAGAAATGTTTTGCATGTCGAAACACAAAGCAGAAGGTACAAAAGTGCAATAAATTTGTATCAAATACCACAAAGAAAGAATATGCCATAAAGGACTTTATATCATGTCGCACAGAGTGCGACACATATGCTTGAATGTTCCTATTCCCTGCAGTACATAGGAAGAACTAAGCGACCTTTATGGAAAAGGTTGCGTGAACATGTACAAAACATCAAAGCAGGTTTTTTAAAACATAGTGTTTGACGGCATTTTTTGGAGGTGCATAATAAAAATCCCACAGATCTAAAATTTTGGGCAATTGAGAAATACAAACCACACTGGAGAGGAAGTCATAAAATACGGGAGCTGAGCAAGTCGGAAACCAGGTGAATTTATGAATTAAATTGTTTTGCGCCCTTGGGGTTAAACATTGAGTTTGATCTCAATTGTTTTATATCTGATTTCTAGAAGGGTTTTTTTTTAACCATTTTTAACTGTTTTTTAATCTTACTGTATTTTAATAATAATAATTTTAGTATTACCAGATATGCATATATATTTGGTTCACATCAGAATTCATATCCTGGTTAAGGCATTGAAACCAACAATGTATATTTTTCTACCCCATCTATATCCTATTTGGTTCAAGATGCTCCAAATTGAGGGCAATGAAGGGTTAATGGATCTCAATATTTAAAATCTCCTCATGCACAATATCAAAAAGTGTTTAGTATACATGTATTATCACAAGGGGGAAATTCTTTCTCTTTTTTATTTTTTTCCTTTTCTTATAACAACAATTTTTTTCAGTGGGGGAACCCCCCCTTTTTTGTATATATTGTGACATTGGGGTGTTTAGCTCAAGTGGATAGATGCGTTTTGGTGCAGTGAGTCCACATCAGACAGGCATTTATGCTTAAGGGCCTGGTAGCCCACGTTTATTGAAAGGGAAAACAAAACAAAAGTCCATCCAGGAATCAAAGCAGGGGTCAAAGCTTCAATTAAATACACAAAATCCAAATGAAAATGCTAGCCCACCTGGCTATTTTTCAACAGTACTGCTGCTATAGGGTACTTGTCTCTCAAACAAGCTGTTTGGATGCACACAGTCTTAGGCTCCTTGGAAGTTGGCCGCACACAGCTTCAAGCCTCTCAATGCACACAGCTTTAGGCTCCTTGGACGCACACAGCTTTGAAGCCCTTGGACGCACACAGCTTTGAAGCCCTTCAATGCACACAGCGTTGAGCTTCTTGGACGCACACAGCTTTGAAGCCCTTCAATGCACACAGCGTTGAGCTTCTTGGAGGCACACAGCTTTGAAGCCCTTCAATGCACACAGCTTTGAGCTTCTTAGACGCACACAGCATCTATCCTCACACAGAGCCACTCAGTAGCAGCCACTGCTCCACGTTCCTTCCCCCTTCTGCTCTCACAAGCCCCTCGTTATATAGGTTGTGTGCACCTGGGCACACACCCTGCTGGTTGTCCACAAGACCCAGACACAGGGTTGGAGATCCCATCCCACCCAAGACTCTGAAGGATCTCCAAACTACAGAACCCCTTTCAGAAATAGCAAAATCTGGAGAAAACTGTGTGGAGTTTCAAATGTATGCTCTGTAGCTCTGCAATCTGCTGATATGCAGACTCTGTGTCCACTTTCACCCCATTTTCATAGGAACATAGCCTTGCTCTGCCACAAATTATATATATATATATATATATATATATATATATATATATATATATATATATATATCAAAGCAAACAGGTGTATAAAGGCCTACAAATAACACCAACTCAGTGCCAGTTCTGACCTCTAACAAATCAGCAGCAGAAGGAGCAGCAAAAGGAATGCAAAGCAGCAGCTGTTTAAAAATACATAAAATATCACAAAGGTTAGTAAAAATAATTCACAGTCTGTTCAAGTCCGCAAGTTTCACAGTCTGTTCAAGTCCGCAAGTTTCACAGCCAAGTTCAAGTCTGTTGAAGTCCGCAGTGACCAAACCGTTCAGGGCGTGGCCGACACGACAGACCAGCAGTGGCGCTGTGCGCTCCATAGCTTGCCTCAGTTTAACCAGCAGGGATTACAGCTTCCTCTGGGAATCGTGTGACCCACTCTGGATGGCTGAGTATAGCAAGAGTGCCCTCTGCATGTTTACACTTGTGTTTATACTTTATTATTTGATGTACGCAGTTTTATTGAGGGGTCCTTTTGTGCAAGGGGGGCTTTTATTTGAATAAACGGTATTATACTATATTTGGATTTGTTTACTTTTTATGACAATACCCTGGAACCCCTGCACTTTTGGAGTTTTCTGATGTTGATGAGGAAATAGGACGAGTGCTTGGAACGATTGGTTTGATTAAATGCGCATTTTTCCCAGAAGAATCTGGTGAGTGTGCCCCCCAGGGGGAGTGAGCAACACATGGGGGACTGTAGTTTGGTTACAGGTGCACTTTCTGGCATTACCTTGAAGTCTACGTCTTGAATCAATTTCCCGTTTGAAGTGTCTTTTTTACCACAAATTGGATTACAACTGCAGTGTGTAGGGATGACTACACATGATTGATATGGGACTACTATCAGTGTGCTAGCGCTGTTTTAGTATTTATTTTTACAGTGAACAGACTGTGAATTATTTTTACTAACCTTTGTGATATATATATATATATATATATATATATATATATATATATATATATATATATTTTTTTTTTATATACACATTTCTTCTTGGAGACACAGAGGTTAGTCTGTTGTTCCTATTGAAATATACAATCATGCATCTAAGCAATGAAGGCGTTTTTGAAGTCCTATCTATGTATGGTTATTTCCAATATATAGCGCTGAGCAAGCGTGGGTTTTTTTGTTGGAGATACATAAAAACACAGGAGTCCACTGTTTGTAGTATACATTGAATGTATATTTTACTGCATAACATTATTAAATAAGTTTGTATCTCACAGCTATCACGGCGCTTGCATATGGGCAGCGCCAGGATTGATTCATTTTATTTGCATTTTTATTTTTAATTAAGTTCCTATGTATTGCCATTAAAGGTTTATAATTGTATGTCAATGTATGTATCAAGTCAGAGATGTTGCAACAATCATAAGGAGTGTATCAAGTGAATGGATATAATTGTATCTATTGTGACTCTTAGTTTCTTATCAATGGTTTGGAGGAAACGGAATGATGACCACAAACTGACTCCTGTCACTATGGCAACTGACGCTCTCTGAGCGACTATAAATCTCCCTAAGAGCGTCACATGGCTCATTTCCCATGAATAAGTCACGTGACGTAACACGTAGGGAGGAGGAGCCAGTGATGTCAGCCAGAGGAGTTCCCTGCTAATGGCGAGGCTGTGAGGAGAAGCAACCCTGACCGACCCCTGCATACCATACGATGACATTTGATGGGCGGTTTGTGAGTCCATAAGTTAAGAGATATTGTCCTTGTTGTGTCCTTGCAGCATACGGGTGTACACTATTTTGTGTTTATTTCTCTCTACATATTCGGTGATTGAGAATATCTGAACCCGCGGCAATTGATCCACTATCTTTCAGAGAAGGTGTCCCCTAGCTTGTTTGGACTGATCAGTACAAAGCAGGGAGGATTTATTGTATTTCATTTTACGCTATCTCTGCCATCTATGGATTTGCCACTGGTTGCACATATATATATATATATATGAATGGATTTTTCAGGAGGTGATATCGATATTGCTAATTCTTGATGGAGTAGCACATTGGAGTGTCATTTATTTTGGTACAGCATTTATTTATTTAATTTAATTTGTGCATTAATTTATTCACATTGCAGAGTTTTTAAATTTTTTGGATTTCATATATATTTATATATATTCTATTTTTTTTAAATAGCACTTTGTATAGACACATTGTAATAGGTTGGTACCAGGCACAGGTTCATATGAATGAGTTTTTAGTTCTTCACCCCATTTTTTACATTGTTTGTATTATTTATTAATATTTTAGTAAAATATTGGCATCAGCACTTTATTAACCCATACATATTTGGGTAACACACTTGCACTGTGATTGCACTTTATATCTATTAGCGTACTAATTTTAATTTTTATTCACATACTATAAAGTGGAATTCCAAGACAAGACAAAAATTCACATACACATAAAATTAAGCATTTCTCTCTATTAACAACAACTTTCCTCTACCTAGGTGTCCGTCTTATGAAACTGCGAACATCGGTGACCCCAAGGATCGCCACTGATCACAGTCCACAAATAGTCCATGAAACAGAGACATTCGTGGGAGAAGTGTTTAACCGCTTCCCGACCGCCCACTGTATATTTACGTCCTCAGAAGGGCATGGGTAGGCAAAAGGACTTACAGGTACGTCGCCTTTAATTGCCTAGCCGCGGGGTCGCGCGCGCCGTGTCCCGCGATCGTGTCACAGAGCTGAAGAACGGGGGGAGGTCTGTGTAAACAAACCTCTCCCCGCGCTTCCTACTCTGCCTGTCAGTGATCTGCTGTTCCCTGTCATCGGGAACAGCCGATCACTGACGTCAGACGTCAGCCACGCCCCCTACTGTAAAAAAACTCCACCCCGCCCCCTAGTGGTTAACTCCTTCACTGCCACTGTCATTTACATAGGAATCAGTGCTATTTAAATAGCACTGATTTCTGTATAAATGACAATGGTCCCAAAAATTTGTCAAAAATGTCCGATGTGTCTGCCATAATGTCGCAGTCACAATAAAAATCGCTGATCGCCGGCATTACTAAAATTATTAATAAAAATGCTCTAAAACTATCCCCTATTTTGTAAACGCTATAACTTTTGCGCAAACCAATCAATAATCGCTAATTGCGATTTTTTTTACCAAAAATATGTAGAAGAATACGTATCGGCCTAAACTGAGGAAAAGAAATGTTTTTTTATATATTTTTTGGGGAAATATATTATAGCAAAAAGTAAAAAATATTGCATTTTTTTTCAAAATTGTCGCTCTATTTTTGTTTATAACGCAAAAAATAAAAAAACGCAGGGGCGATCAAATACCACCAAAAGAAAGCTCTATTTGTGGGAAAAAAAGGACGCCAATTTTGTTTGGGAGCCATGTCGCACGACCGCGCAATTGTCAGTTAAAGCGACGCAGTGCCGAATCGCAAAAAGTGGCCTGGTCCTTTGGCTGCCAATTGGTCCGGGGCTGAAGTGGTTAAACATGTTCTCCCGCCGATGATCTCCACTCACTGAGAATCCTCACTGATCTGCACATTTTACCGACCCACCTGTACCGACTCATTATAACTTCAGCAAACAACAATAAACAAACAAACAAACAGACAGGGCAAGTCCACACAAAAATCCTTATTTTAATAACACCTTTTATCTCATAATCCAAATTAAACTAGCTGTGACACTTTAAAATCCTTATTTTAAACAAAACTCTTTCTGTGTTAATTATCTGCTTAAAACCATCCTGTCTTGGCTATTCCTTTAAGGTCATTTCCTCAAAGATACTTCGTAGTCAATAAATACATGACCACAAATATCTCTCGCACTTGCTACAGCAAATCATGAAAGAATCAATCCTTCAAGCTCGGTATGCCATGCCGGTAAAATGTCCCCATTAAATCTCAAACAACTGCTAACTAACTTCCTGTTTTTAAAAGTACTTTCCTTCACTTTTTTTCTTTCTCTATGTGTCATTTCTTTAAAAAGAAAAATGCAATGAAAAAGCTTTATATAATGCAAACCTTCCTTGATAAATTACTCAAATCTCTCTTTACCTTCTAACTTCACCTGCTTTTCCCTTCTACAATGTAGGATGTTTTTATTAAAAAACACTTTTTAAACTACTCACTTATTTATCTCATCACTTAGGGCATTTTCTGAAACATTCTCTTACCTTACAACAACCCCATCCCATCTAAACACATTTCTTCACAAGCTTCAAAAATACCACTCTTTTCTTTCTCCACAGAGTTACCAGACCATGTTAACATGAAAAAACAAATTACGCATTTTTCAAACAGAATCAAGCACTTATAAATTCCAAAGCTCTATAACCAAAATACTAGCAAAGGAGAGAAGTCATATTATATATATACTATACCATTGTCTCTTCAAAGAAAACCTTAGCAAACTTATATGAACATGCATATAACAGTACTCACCACTAGGGATGGGCCCGGTGCTCGATGCGAACCCATGTTCGCATCGAGCACCGGGCGTTCGCTCGATCGGCGAGCCCAGAACTATTTGGGCCGTTCGCATCACATTCGTGTGATGCGAGCGGCCCCGCAATGCATTGCAGCCGGCGCGGCCGGCGCAGTGCATTGCTGGCTGATGATTGGCCAAGCATGCACTGTGACCCCGCATGCTTGGCCAATCACAGCGCCGGAAACTCGAAGAGCCATAATTGGCTACAGGCAGGACGCCTGTAGCCAATTACAGCTCAGGGGCTTTAGTACACGCCCCCTCTTATAAAAGGCCGCCACGCCGTCTGCGCCGGTCACATGCTGTTCCGGCGTAGATAGAGCAGGATCGTTCTGTGTCACTCTGCTGGATTTAGTTAGTTAGAGAGATTTACTTAGAGAGATTGAGTTAGATAGATTCATTTAGAAAGATTGATTTAGAAAGAGGGGCTTGTAGTGTGTTCATGGCAGGCAGGCACTGGCAGCAAACAGAGCTCCTGTATTTTGTTCCCAGAAGCACCTATAGGACTTGTAGTGTGTTCGTGGCAGGCAGGCAGAGCTCCTATATTTTGTTCCCAGAAGCACCTATAGGACTTGTAGTGTGTTCGTGGCAGGCAGGCAGAGCTCCTATATTTTGTTCCCAGAAGCACCTATAGGACTTGTAGTGTGTTCGTGGCAGGCAGGCAGAGCTCCTATATTTTGTTCCCAGAAGCACCTATAGGACTTGTAGTGTGTTCGTGGCAGGCAGGCAGGCAGAGCTCCTATATTTTGTTCCCAGAAGCACCTATAGGACTTGAAGTGTGTTAGTCCCATCACACAGACCTATATTTTCTTCCCAGAAGCACCTATAGGACTTGAAGTGTGTTAGTCCCATCACACAGAGATCATATATTTTGTTCCCAGAAGCACCTATAGGACTTGAAGTGTGTTAGCCCCATCACACAGACCTATATTTTCTTCCCAGAAGCACCTATAGGACTTGAAGTGTGTTAGTCCCATCACACAGAGATCATATATTTTGTTCCCAGAAGCACCTATAGGACTTGAAGTGTGTTAGTCCCATCACACAGACCTACATTTTCTTCCCAGAAGCACCTATAGGACTTGAAGTGTGTTAGTCCCATCACACAGAGATCATATATTTTGTTCCCAGAGGCACCTATAGGACTTGAAGTGTGTTAGTCCCATCACACAGACCTATATTTTCTTCCCAGAAGCACCTATAGGACTTGAAGTGTGTTAGTCCCATCACACAGAGATCATATATTTTGTTCCCAGAAGCACCTATAGGACTTGAAGTGTGTTAGTCCCATCACACAGACCTACATTTTCTTCCCAGAAGCACCTATTGGACTTGAAGTGTGTTAGTCCCATCACACAGAGATCATATATTTTGTTCCCAGAAGCACCTATAGGACTTGAAGTGTGTTAGTCCCATCACACAGACCTATATTTTCTTCCCAGAAGCACCCATAGGACTTGAAGTGTGTTAGTCCCATCACACAGAGATCATATATTTTGTTCCCAGAAGCACCTATAGGACTTGAAGTGTGTTAGTCCCATCACACAGACCTATATTTTCTTCCCAGAAGCACCCATAGGACTTGAAGTGTGTTAGTCCCATCACACAGAGATCATATATTTTCTTCCCAGAAGCACCTATAGGACTTGAAGTGTGTTAGTCCCATCACACAGACCTATATTTTCTTCCCAGAAGCACCCATAGGACTTGAAGTGTGTTAGTCCCATCACACAGAGATCCTATATTTTGTTCCCAGAAGCACCTATAGGACTTGAAGTGTGTTAGTCCCATCACACAGACCTACATTTTCTTCCCAGAAGCACCTATAGGACTTGAAGTGTGTGTTAGTCCCATCACACAGAGATCATATATTTTGTTCCCAGAGGCACCTATAGGACTTGAAGTGTGTTAGTCCCATCACACAGACCTATATTTTCTTCCCAGAAGCACCTATAGGACTTGAAGTGTGTTAGTCCCATCACACAGAGATCATATATTTTCTTCCCAGAAGCACCTATAGGACTTGAAGTGTGTTAGTCCCATCACACAGAGATCATATATTTTCTTCCCAGAAGCACCTATAGGACTTGAAGTGTGTTAGTCCCATCACACAGACCTATATTTTCTTCCCAGAAGCACCCATAGGACTTGAAGTGTGTTAGTCCCATCACACAGAGATCCTATATTTTGTTCCCAGAAGCACCTATAGGACTTGAAGTGTGTTAGTCCCATCACACAGACCTACATTTTCTTCCCAGAAGCACCTATAGGACTTGAAGTGTGTTAGTCCCATCACACAGAGATCCTATATTTTGTTCCCAGAAGCACCTATAGGACTTGAAGTGTGTTAGTCCCATCACACAGACCTACATTTTCTTCCCAGAAGCACCTATAGGACTTGAAGTGTGTTAGTCCCATCACACAGACCTACATTTTCTTCCCAGAAGCACCTATAGGACTTGAAGTGTGTTAGTCCCATCACACAGAGATCATATATTTTGTTCCCAGAGGCACCTATAGGACTTGAAGTGTGTTAGTCCCATCACACAGACCTATATTTTCTTCCCAGAAGCACCTATAGGACTTGAAGTGTGTTAGTCCCATCACACAGAGATCATATATTTTGTTCCCAGAAGCACCTATAGGACTTGAAGTGTGTTAGTCCCATCACACAGACCTATATTTTCTTCCCAGAAGCACCTATAGGACTTGAAGTGTGTTAGTCCCATCACACAGAGATCGTATATTTTGTTCCCAGAAGCACCTATAGGACTTGAAGTGTGTTAGTCCCATCACACAGACCTATATTTTCTTCCCAGAAGCACCCATAGGACTTGAAGTGTGTTAGTCCCATCACACAGAGATCATATATTTTGTTCCCAGAAGCACCTATAGGACTTGAAGTGTGTTAGTCCCATCACACAGACCTACATTTTCTTCCCAGAAGCACCTATAGGACTTGAAGTGTGTTAGTCCCATCACACAGAGATCATATATTTTGTTCCCAGAGGCACCTATAGGACTTGAAGTGTGTTAGTCCCATCACACAGACCTATATTTTCTTCCCAGAAGCACCTATAGGACTTGAAGTGTGTTAGTCCCATCACACAGAGATCATATATTTTGTTCCCAGAAGCACCTATAGGACTTGAAGTGTGTTAGTCCCATCACACAGACCTATATTTTCTTCCCAGAAGCACCCATAGGACTTGAAGTGTGTTAGTCCCATCACACAGAGATCATATATTTTGTTCCCAGAAGCACCTATAGGACTTGAAGTGTGTTAGTCCCATCACACAGACCTATATTTTCTTCCCAGAAGCACCCATAGGACTTGAAGTGTGTTAGTCCCATCACACAGAGATCCTATATTTTGTTCCCAGAAGCACCTATAGGACTTGAAGTGTGTTAGTCCCATCACACAGACCTATATTTTGTTCCCAGAAGCACCTATAGGACTTGAAGTGTGTTAGTCCCATCATACAGAGATCCTATATTTTCTTCCCAGAAGCACCTATAGGACTTGAAGTGTGTTAGTCCCATCACACAGACCTATATTTTGTTCCCAGAAGCACCTATAGGACTTGAAGTGTGTTAGTGGCATCACACAGAGCTCCTCTATTTTCTTTGCAGAAGCACCCATAGGACTTCTAGTGTGTTAGTGGCATCACACAGAGCTCCTATATTGTCTTCTCAGCAGCACCCACAGGACTTCTAGTGTGTTAGTGGCATCACACAGAGCTCCTCTATTTTCTTTGCAGAAGCACCCATAGGACTTCTAGTGTGTTAGTGGCATCACACAGAGCTCCTATATTTTCTTCTCAGCAGCACCCACAGGACTTCTCGTGTGTTAGTGGCATCACACAGAGCTCCTCTATTTTCTTTGCAGAAGCACCCATAGGACTTCTAGTGTGTTAGTGGCATCACACAGAGCTCCTATATTGTCTTCTCAGCAGCACCCACAGGACTTCTAGTGTGTTAGTGGCATCACACAGAGCTCCTCTATTTTCTTTGCAGAAGCACCCATAGGACTTCTAGTGTGTTAGTGGCATCACACAGAGCTCCTATATTTTCTTCTCAGCAGCACCCACAGGACTACCGACTACAATGGCTGGAAGACCGCCAAGGGGAGGCAGAGCGTGCAGAGCCAAGAACACAGGGCAGGCAGGCTCTGTTTCTAGTGGACGTGGCCGTGGTCGTGCATCGTCATCAGCACGTGGCCATGGGACACGTGCGTCTTTGTTTTCGGCAGCTGGACATGTGGAGCCGCATCATGCTGAAGGCTTGGTAGAATGGATGACCAAGCCCTCCTCATCCTCCTCATCCTCTCTCACCCAGGCTCAGGGTACTGGCAGAGCAGCTGCCAACGCGTACTCAATGGCATCATCAGCCACCCCTTCCCTAGACCCACCATGTCCTCCTGAGGAGTCCCCCGAACTCTTTGAGCACAGTGTTGGGTACATGCTCCAGGAGGATGCCCAACGATTCGAAGGCTCGGATGATGATACCCAGCTTGAGGAATCTGGCAGTACTGTTCCACCAGCTGCAGCTTACTGCCAGGTTTGCTCTAGTGGTGAAGAGGGAGGGGATGATGAGGTCACTGACTCCACGTGGGTGCCTGAAGGGAGAGAGGATGAGGAGGAGGACGAGGAGGAGGAGGATGCGGCGTCACATGTCCAACGAGGCAGGATGCCCCCTGGAGGCCAGGTAGAGGCCAGCACAGCAACTGTACAACACCGCAGAGCTCCGCCTGTGCAGGGCGCTGCCTCTGCACGTTATCAGAAAAGTTCTTTGGTGTGGGCCTTTTTTGAGACGAGTGCATCAGATCGCACCACTGCTATTTGCAATATTTGTCTCAAGCGAATCTCGCGTGGCCAAAACATCAGCCGCTTGGGCACCGCAAGCATGACCAGACATATGTCGACCTGCCATGCAGCTCGTTGGCAGGCACACATAAAAGACCCACACCAAAGAACTAAGCGGACCTCTCCTTGCTCCTCATCAGCTGGGATCTCCATCCCCACTACACCTTCAGTCCTCTCTGAAAGCTGCTCTGAGAGGACTGAAGGTGTAGAATTAGGTGTGTCACAACCAAGTACTTGCAGTACACCGACGTCCGATTGCAGCAGGCAAATTTCCCTGCCCCAGCTGCTGGACCGTAGAAAGAAGTACACTCCCAGCCATCCACATGCCCAGCGGTTGAATGCTAGCTTGGCTAAATTGCTAGCACTTCAACTGCTGCCTTTTCAGTTGGTAGACTCGGCCCCCTTCCGTGAGTTTGTTCAATGTGCGGTTCCTCAGTGGCAGGTTCCCAAACGCCACTTTTTCTCACGGAAGGCGATTCCGTCTCTCTACCGGCATGTGGAAGGCAATGTCCATGCCTCGCTGGACAGGGCGGTCAGCGGTAAGGTGCATATTACCGCTGACTCATGGTCCAGCAGGCATGGACAGGGACGGTACCTTTCTTTCACGGCCCATTGGGTCACTCTATTGGCAGCTGGGAGGGATGCAGGACAAGGTGCAGTAGTGTTGGAGGTTGTTCCGCCACCACGCCTCCAAAACGCTACTACTGCTACTGGTTGTGACACACCTCTCTCCTCCACCCCCTCCTCTTCTTCTTCCTCCAGTGCTCTGTCCTTGGAACCAGCGGTGCTCCGTAGGCGTACAAGGGGCTACGCAAGTACGCAGGCAAAAAGATGCCATGCCGTGCTTGCGCTGGTGTGTTTGGGGGACAGGAGCCACACTGGGCCAGAGGTTCTGGCAGCTCTGCAGGGGCAGGCCGAGAGGTGGTTGACGCCACGTCAGCTTAAGCCAGGAATGGTCGTTTCTGACAATGGCACCAACCTCCTCTCCGCCCTGCGACAGGGGCAGCTCACCCATGTGCCCTGCATGGCTCACGTCCTCAACCTGGTGGTGCAGCGGTTCTTGGGCAGGTTCCCAGGCTTACAGGATGTCCTGAGGCAGGCCAGGAAAGTCTGTGTGCATTTCCGCCGATCTTATAATGCCAGTGCTCGGCTGACTGAGCTGCAAAAGGAGCTGAACCTGCCCAAGAACCGCCTAATATGTGACATGCCCACCAGGTGGAACTCAACGTTGGCCATGCTGCAGCGACTGCACACGCAGCAGAGGGCCATCAATGAGTACCTTTGCGACTACGGCACCAGGACAGGGTCAGGGGAGCTTGTTTTTTTTTCCCCACGTCAGTGGAGCATGATCAGGGATGCATGCACTGTCCTCTCACCATTTGAGGAGGCCACGAGGATGGTGAGCAGTGACAGTGCATGCATCAGTGACACTGTCCCTCTTGTCCACCTATACGCTGCGTGGGATAATGGACAGGGCACTTGAGGCAGAACAGAGGCAGGAAGAGGAGGACTTCCTTGCCTCTCAAGGCCCCCTTTATCCGGACAGTGTTCCTTCTGTCCCACCCATCACACAGGAAGAGGAGGAGGAGGAGGAGGAGGAGGAGGAGGAGGATTGTGTGAGCATGGAGGTGGAGCCTGGCACTCAGCATCAGCAGCAGCAGTCTTTTAGGGATGATGTACAGTCCCAACAAACCAGTGGACTTGTACGTGGCTGGGAGGAGGTGGCTGGCGATCATGTCATCCTCAGTGACCCAGAAGACTCCGGACCGAATGCCTCAGCTAACCTACGCTGCATGGCCTCCCTGATCCTGCAAAGCCTGCGGAAGGATCCTCGTGTTCTTCGGATCAAGGAGAGGGACCATTACTGGCTGGCCACTCTCCTTGATCCGCGGTACAAGGGTAAGGTTGCGGACCTTATCTTGCCGTCGCAGAGGGAGCAGAGGATGAGACATCTCAGGGAGGCCTTGCAGAAAGGTCTGTGCAACGCGTTCCCAGAAACTGGGAGGTTACAAACTCCTGGTCCTGGGCGACGAGTTGCTGAGGCTTCGGTCAGTAGCAGAAGGAGCGGTGGGGAAGGTGGACGTCTGACCGATGCGTTCAGACAATTTTTTAGTCCGCAGCCCCAAGGTATGATCGGTTCCAGCAACCATCGCCAGCGTCTGATATACATGGTGCAGGAATACCTTGGGGCAAGGTCAGACTTGGACACCTTTCCCACCGAAAATCCTCTGGCTTACTGGGTCCTGAGGATGGATCACTGGCCAGAGCTTGCACAGTATGCAATTGAGCTACTGGCCTGTCCTGCCTCCAGCATTCTTTCCGAACGCACATTCAGTGCTGCTGGAGGATTTGTCACCGATCATAGGGTGCGCCTGTCCACCGCCTCGGTTGATCGACTGACCTTCATCAAAATGAATCAGTCTTGGATCACCACCAGCTACCAGGCACCTGAGGCGGATATAACCGAATAATTTTTAATGTCACATCCCTTCAAGACTGCCTATGCTGATGCTGAGTGACTGTCCTCTTATGTTCACTGACTATCCTCTTCCTCCTCCTCAATGATCCATGCCACCACACCAGTGCCTAAGGCACAATTTTTCAGCCCCTGTTTAACAGGGGCGTGTACATACAATTTTTATAAAAAAATGCTTCGCAACACGTGTGACTGCTGTGCTCCAAGTACAGTATCTGTGAGGGGTTGCAGTGTTGTGGCACCAGCACCAGTGCCTAAGGCACAATTTTTCAGCCCCTGTTTAACAGGGGCGTGTACTTACAATTTTTTAAAAAAATGCTTCGCAACACGTGTGACTGCTGTGCTCCAAGTACAGTATCTGTGAGGGGTTGTAGTGTTGTGGCACCAGCACCAGTGCCTAAGGCACAATTTTTCAGCCCCTGTTTAACAGGGGCGTGTACTTACAATTTTTAAAAAAAATGCTTCGCAACACGTGTGACTGCTGTGCTCCAAGTACAGTATCTGTGAGGGGTTGCAGTGTTGTGGCACCAGCACCAGTGCCTAAGGCACAATTTTTCAGCCCCTGTTTAACAGGGGCGTGTACTTACAATTTTTTAAAAAAATGCTTCGCAACACGTGTGACTGCTGTGCTCCAAGTACAGTATCTGTGAGGGGTTGCAGTGTTGTGGCACCAGCACCAGTGCCTAAGGCACAATTTTTCAGCCCCTGTTTAACAGGGGCGGGTAATTACAAATCTTGATCTAATAGTTCACAGCAGGGCCCATTCCTGCGCCCACCAAGAGTAACTATGAGGGCCTACAGTCTTGTGGCAACACCGTCCACCACCACCGCCAAAGGCCCAATTTTTCTGCCCTGTTCATCAGGTGCTTGCAATTACAAATCTTGATCTAATAACTCACAGCAGGGCCCATTCCTGCGCCCACCAAGAGTAACTATGAGGGCCTACAGTCTTGTGGCAACACCGTCCACCACCACCGCCAAAGGCCCAATTTTTCTGCCCTGTTCATCAGGTGCTTGCAATTACAAATCTTGATCTAATAACTCACAGCAGGGCCCATTCCTGCGCCCACCAAGAGTAACTGTGAGAGCTTACAGTCTTGTGGCAACACCGTCCACCACCACCGCCAAAGGCCCAAATTTTCTGCCCTGTTCATCAGGTGCTTGCAATTACAAATCTTGATCTAATAACTCACAGCAGGGCCCATTCCTGCGCCCACCAAGAGTAACTGTGAGAGCTTACAGTCTTGTGGCAACACCGTCCACCACCACCACCACCCCCAATTTTTCTGCCCTGTTCAACAGGTGCATGCAATTACAAATCTTGATCTATTAACTCACAGCAGGGCCCATTACTGTGCCCACCAGTCTTGTGGCTACACCAACATCTAATAGGGCAAATTTCTGCAGAGTATATACGCCAGGCCCCTACTTTCAAACATCCAACTTACAAACGACTCCTACTTGCAAATGGAAAGAGAAAAAAGGAAGTGAGAGGAAATCTACCCCTAGGAAGGGAAATTCTATCCTGTTAGATTTAATTTGGGAAAAAGGTATCTCCTCTCTACTGATACTTTATCACCAATCCTTGTTTCAATTAAAACCCCACTTTTTCCAAAAACATTTGTCACTGGGACGGAAAGTGAGGTGACATGTTCTGAACAGATGTGCAAAGACAGCAAATGTTACAGGGGTGATAACCCCTCCCTATGTTCTCCAAAAAGCTTAAAAATAGATTTTTTGGGGATGGAGCTACACTTCATAATGTACCTGTTCAGATTCTACTTAAGAACAAACCTAAAGCCGCAAGTGGTTTTAAATGGCTTCTTTTTTTCCTTTACAAATGTCATTTTGTGCAAGGACAGTTCTAAACACGGGAAACACATGCCACTTCACAGGCATACTTTAGACACCCCCCAGGGACCATATTTAAAGGAAAATTTCACTTTTTTTTTCACTTTATGCATCATTAAAATGACTGCTCCCAAAAAAACGTTAGTTTTTAAAAGTTCTTTTTGCATTGATATATGTCCCCTGGGGCAGGACCGGGTCCCCAAACCTGTTTTATGACATTAACATGCATATTGGCCGTTGTAATTAGCACTTTTGATTTCGAATGTTCGCGTCCATTATAACGTATAGGGTTCAAAAATTCGCGCAAACTTTCGGTCCGTTCGAAGGTGCTGGTGCGAACCGAACCCGGGGGTGTTCGGCTCATCCCTACTCACCACTTCCACGATACCTGAACATAACAAGGGAAATTGACTTCACTCTAATTTCATTTTCCCATTTTGGGACATCATATAACACAGTGAAGCACAGGGCTGCATTACCTCACATACGTGTTTCACACAACAGATATCTTATGTTTTTATGCATTACGCATCAAGAAAAAGCCAGATAGAGCAAAAGTTTGTGGGTCCCGGTGGTAATTGCCTTATTAACCCTTCTCTTATTCTCTTTCCCAAAAAGAGCATAATATTACATTTTACAGCTTCTTTACAGGCTTACCTAAAGCCAGGGGCTTCCCAAAAGCCACACTACATTTTAAACTTCTTAAACGGCTTACCTAAAGCCAGGCTTCCCAAAAGCCACTTCTTACCAGGCATGGTCCGTCTCACACTGAACACAAGAAGAGATGAGTCAAAGTAGATGTTCAAAGCTACCTGATTTAATTCTGGGTGGGTATACAACTTATATACGTTATTATTAACCAATCATTATATGGAAGATGGGTGTGGTTAATACAGAGGTGTACATTTAACATCATTACATATCATTAGTTATGCCACCCGCTTTCATGACTCATAGTCATGGGTCCTGCTTCCCTGTTTCATGTCTCATTACACAGGAAAGGGCCTAGACATATTGAGCCACAATTCTTTATTTAGACATACAGAATAAAACTGCTTACGCAAGCTATATTTTCTTAAACCTGTTATAAAGCTAAAAAACAGAACTAGTTGACTTTAACTAGAGTCTGAATATACAAATTAAGATATATGAATTTATATGACTCTGGCCGCACAAGATAGAGTCACCTCTGTTCAGTCATATTACTACAGGGATTATATCCAAAAATTTGCTGATGAAAACAGTATCATTAGTAGTAATCAGCATGAATTCATGAAAGATCCTTCTTGCCAAACTATCTGTTAATCACTTCAGCCCCAAAAGGTTTTACCCCCTTCCTGACCAGGGCACTTTTTACAATTTGACACTGTGTTGCTTTAACTGCTAATTACGCGGTCATTCAATGCTATACCCAAACTAAATTTGCATCCCTTTTTCCCCTACAAATAGAGCTTTCTTTTGAGGGTATTTGATCTCCTCTGCGGTTTTTATTTTTTGCGCTATAAATGGAAAAAGACCAAAAATGTTGAAAAAAAAAATAATTTTCTAATTTTTGTTATTATAAGAATCCAATAAACTCAGTTTTAGTCATACATTTGGGCCAAAATGTATTCAGCCACATGTCTTTGGTACAAAAAATAAGCATATATTTATTGGTTTACGCAAAAGTTATAGCGCCTACAAACTAGGGTACATTTTCTGGAATTTACACAGCTTTTAGTTTATGGCTGCCTCATAGGTGCTAAAATGGCAGGGCAGTACAAACCCCCCCAAATGACCCCATTTTGGAAAGTAGACACCCCAAGGTAATTACTGAGAGGCATGTTGAGGCCATTGAATATATAATCTTTTGTCCCAAGTGATTGAATAATAACAGAAAAAAAAACAAAAAGAAAACAAGCACCACCTTCAGGATTTTTAAGGATGTAAATTTTTGATTTCACTCCTCACTACCTATCACAGTTTTGAAGGCCATAAAATGCTAAAATGTCTCAGTTCAAGTCTGCAAAACATTGGTTGAAGTGGTTTACGAGGGGCCGAATTTTGTGGAGCCGATCGTATCCAGGGTCTCCATGAGGATGACAGAGTTCATTGTTGTTGAAATGCATGAACTGCAAGATCTGCTTGTATCGTGCCCTGGTCATGGAGGCAGAAAACAAGGGCATATGGTGAATTGGGTCAGTGGACCAATATGACCGCAACTCACTCTTTTTAGTTATGCCCATGTTGAGAGATAGGCCCAGGAAGAGCTTAAATTCGGAAACCGTAATTGGTCTCCAATCTCTGGCAAGGGAGGACTGGGGAAATGTGTTGACCAGCGTACAAATTGCTTTGGTCCACAATAGATCTATAGAGATCTTTGGTGAAAAACATTGAATAAAAATCAACTGTTTCCACCTGAATGCCGGGTTGGCCAGTGAATGGGGGAAGTACGGGTGCTGTAGAAGTGGTGGGTTCCCAATTAGGATTGGCAAATGCAGCAGGAAGGGCACTATGGGCATGACGGGCCTGTGTTTGTCTTCTTCTTGGTGGCAGCGGGACACTACTTGTGCTTGCCACCTCACCAGCTTGAACTGCACTTATGGGACTCGCCAGGCCACCACGTGTTACTGCAGTCCTGGTTTGACTATGACCAGGGTGTACTAGGCTGCTGGTGCTTGCCAGTTCACCAGAAGGAATAGCGGCGCTAGTACTGCACCTCAACGACAGCAGAAGAAGATCGGGGTCTGGTACGCCTGACCTTGGCAGGGACCACAACTCCGTCGTCAGAGCTATCTGTCATGGAGCCACTGTCGTCTACAGGATCGTATTCTAAGCCTGAATCTGCGTGACTTCTTCTTCACTATCTGTCATGCTCAGAAACGTGTAGGCCTCTTCACTACTGTACCTTCGATTTGCCATTTTGGGCTCTAAATTTAGTGGTACAGTAGTGAGACTCACAGGTAAAAAAGCTCCTGACTGTTAGCAACTGTATCAAAACGCTACCAAAAAAACTGTTACAGATTGCAGGGATCAGGCCTGACTCTGTGAAAGCTGCAGTTATGTGTGTTTAGTGTTTTGTAAGGGACAGTGATCAATCGATACTGCACTTGGGTAGGCTGGGCCGGGCAGAGGGGCAAACCGCAGGGGCTAGCAGGTATCTGGGCTGATCCCGCTAACACTGCATTTTTGGGAACCCTAAACTGCTGGGGACGCTAGTATAGTTCTGATCAGATCAGATATTGATCCGTTCAGATACTATACCACTAAGGGAGGTGTAAGCTGCGTGCGTGGGTTCTAGCGGTACTGGCACTAACCTGACGCTGCCTGGGGCGACGCAGACCCTATCTGACCCTAAAACCTAACTTATATCACCCGGGTGATCAGGGGGTTAAACCTTTATTAGGTAAGAAACAGCGGGTGCCCTGACACTATAAAAAACAAAACAACTAACCAGCGTCACCCGTAACAGTTATACGGTTATCACTGGTGAAAGGGTTAACTAGGGGGCAATCAGGGGGTTAAAACCTTTATTAGGTAGTATATGGGGGTACCTGACACTATAAAAAGCTGACGGCAAACCTAAATACTTATATGCCTAACTAGTGTCACCTGTGACACTAATACAGCGATCAGAAAAACTAGGGTCAAGGGGTTAAACCTTTATTAGGGGGGGTTAGGAGGGAAACCCTAGACCTAAATGGGCCTAACACTAACTGCCCTACCACTTATTACAGTCAAAAATGACACCAATGCAATAATGAGTAAAAAAAAAAAAAAAATAATACTATTGGTGTCACTGTGACAGGGGGTGCAGGGGGGTGATCAGGGGGTGAAAAGTGTGCCTGCATGTTCTACTGTTAGTTTAGTGTTGGTGCACCCACTTCTCTCTTCAACACGAGGAGAGATGACATCACTTCCTCTGCCGCTGTTTACATTGCAGCAGCAGAGGAAGATTCACCCCCTTGCCATTTTTCGTGTTTTGTTGCCTCACAACCTGGAATTAACATGGATTGTCTGAGGTTTTGCATCATTTAATTTACAGAACATGCCCACAACTTTGAAGATTTTTTTTATTGTGAAGCAAACAACAAATTGGACAAAATAACAGAAAAAGTCAATGTGCATAACTATTCACCTATACTTTGTAGAGCCACCTTTTGTGGCTATCACAGCTCCAAGTCGCTTTGGATAAGTGTCTTTGAGCTTGCCACATCTTACCACTGGGATTTTGCCCATTCCTCCTTGCAAAACTGCTCCAGCTCCTTCAAATGGTTTGATGGTTTGCGCTTGTGAACAGCAGACTTTAAGTCTGACCACAGATTTTCTATTGGATTGAGGTCTGGGCTTTGACTAGGCTATTCCAACACATTTACATGTTTCCCCTTAAACCACTCAAGTGTTGCATTAGCAGTGTGTTTGGGGTCATTGTCCTGCTGGAAAGTGAACCTCTGTCCCAGCCTCACGTCACACACGGTGTGGTACAGGTTTTTCTCAAGAATATCCCTGTATTTAGCACCATCTTTCCCTCAACTCTGACCAGTTTCCCAGTCCCGACTGCTGAAAAACATCCCCACAGCATGATGCTGCCACCACCACGTTTCACTGTGGGGATGATGTTCTTTGGGTGATGTGAAGTGTTGGGTTTGCACCAGATATAGCGTTTTCTTTGATGGCCAAAAAGTTAAATTTTATTCTCATCAGACCAGAGCACCTTCCTCCATACATTTTGGGAGTCTCCCACGTGCCTTTTCACAAACTCAAAACGTGCCATTTTGTTTTTTGCTGAAAGTAATGGCTTTCTTCTGGCCACTCTGTCATAAAGCCCAACTCTATGGAGTGTATGGCTTGTACAGATACTCCGGTCTCTTCTGTGGAACTCTGCAGCTTTTCCAGGGTTACCTTAGGTCCCTGTGCTGCCTCTCTGATTAATGCCCTTCTTGCCCAGTCTGTGAGTTTTGGTGTTGGGCCTTCTCTTGGCAGGTTTGCTGTTGTGCCATGTTCTTTCCATTTGGTTATGAAAGATTTGATGGTACTCCTAGGGATCATTAAAGATTTGGATATTTTTTTATAACCTAGCCCTGACTTGTACTTCTCAACAACATTGTCCCTTACTTGTTTGGAGAGTTCCTTGGTCTTCATGGCAGTGTTTGGTTAGTGGTGCCTCTTGCTTAGGTGTTGCAGCCTCTGGGGCCTTTCAAAAAGGTGTGTATATGTAGTGACAGATCATGTGACACTTATATTTCACATTTCACTAATTATGTGACTTCTGAAGGTATTTGGTTGCACCAGAGCTTTTATTGGGCTTTATAACAAAGGGGGTGAATACATATGCACATGCCAATTATTTTTTATTTCTGAGAAATAGTTTTATGTATTTATTTTTCTAATTTTACTTCACCAACTTGGACTATTGTGTTCTGATCCATCACATATAATGATTAAAAAAAACATTGAACTAAAGGCTGTAATGTAACAAAATAGGTAAAAGGCCAAGGGGAGTGAATACTTTTGCAAGGCACTGTAAATTAAAAAGTAATTTTTTTATTTTTATTTTTTTATTTCGAGCATCATTAAAATCACTGCTCTTTTAAAAGCAATCTTTTTTTAAAAAGTTTATGCATTAATACATGTCCCCCAGGGCAGTACCTGGGCCCCATACCATTTTTATGGCCAATAACTTGCATATAAGCCTTCAAAATGGTCTCTTTTGATTTTTCAAGTTCGGGTTCCATAGACTTTAACTACTTGCCTACCAGGCACGAACACCTCCTTCCTGACCAGGCCATTTTTCAGCTTTCAGCGCTGTCGCATTTTGAATGACAATTGCGCGGTCAAGCAACGCTGTAGCCAAATAAAATTTTTATCATTTTTTCCTCACAGATAGAGCTTTATTTTGGTGGTATTTGATCACCTCTGCGGTTTGTATTTCTTGCGCTATAAACAAAAGAAGAGCAACAGGTTTGAAAAAACATAATATATTTTTTACTTTTTATTATAATAAATATCCAATTTTTTTTTTTAAACAAATTTTTTCTTCAGTTTAGACCGATACGTATTCTTCTACATATTATTCATAAAAGAAAATCGCAATAAGCGTATATTGATTGGTTTGCGCAAAAGTTATAGCGTCTACAAAATAGGGGATAGATTTATAGCATTTTTATTATTATTTTTTTTTACTAGTAATGGCGGCGATCTGTGATTTTTATCATGACTGCGACATTGCGGCGGACATATCGGACACTTTTGACACGTTTTTGGGACCATTCACATTTATACAGCGATCCGTGCTATAAAAATGCATTGATTACTGTATAAATGTGACTGGCAAGGAAGGGGTTAACACTAGGGGGCGCTGCAGGGGTTAATGTGTTCCCTATGTTAGTGATTCTAACTGTGGGGGGGGAGGGGACTGACTGGGGGAGGGGACCGATCGGTGTCCCTATGTACAAGGGACACACCATCGGTCTCCTCTCCAGTGACAGGACGTGGATCTGTGTGTTTACATACACAGATCCACGTCCTGCTCGATTACCAGGCAATCGCGGGTGCCCAGCGGCATCGCGGCCGCCGGGCACGCGCATTGGCTCCCCAGCTACGCGGCGGGCACGCGCGCACGCCTCCCGCGGCGCGCGCGCGCCACCTAGTGGCCAAAATGTAGACGACGTCATATGACGGCATCCCGCCACAAGAGCCGCCCCGCCGTCATTTGACAGTGGGCGGTCGGTTAGTGGTTGCGGTTCAGGTCCAAACCTTTTACGAGGAGTTTTAGCACGGACCGAACAGTGGGGTTTTTTGCCCAACTCTACTACTAATAATACTAATTTCATTAGCAAATTCATGGATATAGTCCCTTATCATGCCCTCCAATAATTTACATACTATTGATGTTAGATTGACAGGTCTGTAGTTCCCATGTAAATACTCGGGCCTTTTCTGAATATTGGCACAAGGTTAGCTTTTCACCTGTCAGCTGGTACCATTCCGGTCAGCAAGATGTTATAGATTAGGAATAACGGTCTAACAATAACCTGGCTACATTCTTTGAGGACTCTTGGGTGTAAGCAATCTGGTCCTAGTGATTTACTCACTTAGTTTTTACATTTTTTTGTTCAACACTGTTAACACTAAGGGAACTTTCTTTGCTGTGTTCATAACACAGCTGCCTTCTCCCAATCACTTGTAATCACATTGCCATAACTATCCTTTGCTCCAACTCTTCTTTTTTACTAATTATATATGTAATCATATTTTTTTTTAAATTTTTGTGATTGTTATTACTCTCCTCTCTTATTATTCATTCGTTTTTTTACATACATTTATGTATCAGTTGTTTTTTTCTTATGCCCCGTACACACGGGCGGAAATTCAGACGGAAAATGTCCGATCGGACCATGCTGTCGGAAAATCCGGCCGTGTGTGGGCTCCATCTGACTTTTTTCGTCGGAATTTCCGACGGAAAAAATTTGAGATCCTGCTCTCAAATTTTCCGACAACAAAATCTGATCAGACTTTTTCCGATCGTGTGTCGAGAATTCCGACGGACAAAGTGCCACGCATGCTCAGATCAAATTACGAGATCAAAGCTATTGGCTACTAGCCTCTACGTAGTTCCGTCGTACGCAAAGAGCGTCACCACGTTCAGAATGATCAGATTTTCCGACAACTTTGTCCGACCATGTGTATGCAACACCAGTGTCAGACAAAATTCGTCGGAAAAATGTCGACGGATTTTGTGGTCGGAATTTCCGACCGTGTATACGGGGGCTAAGATTATGTGTTTACCTATTGTTGATTATTTCTTGTAACATTCTGAAACATCATATATTATTTTGCTTGACATTATTGTTTAGTTTTGCTAATCCGACAAATATATATTCCTTATAATAATTTTTGTTTTAAAATTGTCTTTTTTATGTTTTGCGTAAGTTTTGATAGAGGTCTTGTACTGCTTTGAGCAATGTTAAACTAGGTTATTGCAGACATCACCAAGGAAACTGACACAGCTCGAAAGGTTTAAAATATGTTTACTAAACATAGTTTGTTATGTTAAAATGTAAAATGAATAGCTATAAAAACACATTATCTAATCTAGAGACTAGACACTTAAAGCCCAAGTTCAGTTTAGGCAAAAAAAAAAAAAAAAATATACAGGTACCTCCGTCACCTGTTTGCTATCTCTGTCTGCTATATCCTAATTTTTGGCACAGTCCTCTGCAGGCTCGAACACTAACCAATCCAGAGCTGCTTATTTTTCCAGATTTTTTCAGCCCACTTCCTGGAAACCCAGGGTGTCAAGAGCCTGGAAGCAGTAGAGGGTGACGAGGACCTGTTATGTCACCACACCAAACTGAAGACACCTGGAAAAAGTTAAGTATACTTTTTTTTGTAAAAAGTGTGTTTTAACTGGGCATTGGTGAGGATAGGTGCTAATGCAATGTTGTTGTGATAGAGGGATGACCAGTGCCAATCCTGTCAGAGAAGCTGCTGTACCTCCATTTCAGGGCAAGATTAAGCAAGGGCCTGGATAGCTGCTGGAGGGAGGATTCTGCTCTGTCCTCCCTCCAATAGCTACCTACTATGGGCAGAAGATAGCAGGGTGCCCACCAAGAGCACACCATTTTCTTTGTAACGGTGCCTCACTCACTGATACAGATGCTCTGCTGGCTTGCTCCTTTCACTAGCTTGCCCCTTTTCAATGGCACAGCATTTTAACCTTGCCAGGTAATAAGACTGATGCCACTTCAGATCAGACCAAGAGACAGTCAGCCAGGTAAGCACTTTCTCCCAGTGGCAGGAAGCATTGGGTTAAAGCTGCAGGGAGGCTGTCTAGGCTTATGGTAGGCATTGCATAGTAGTCATCGCTAATGGCAGGCTGTCTAGGAATGGGCTTACTTAGTTAAATTCACCCACAGCGCCAATCCCAACCAATAGCAGTGTGCATTCTGGGCAGCTGTAAGATTCTCAGAGTTTTTGATAGGATGTCAGCAGCAGGGCCTGTGCCCTCCAGCTGCAGCTAAATTCTTGAGCCTCAGTAACCAGGGCTAAACGCCCAGTGTGCATGAGGCCTAAACTCTTTACTGTGATGTGCCCCAACCATTGGCACTATTTTGGTGCATGCCACATTTCTTCCCCCCTGCCCCCATCCTCACTGGTTTTCAGTCTAGTGGCAGTGAAATTTAACCTTATGGTTAAATAGCTTACCAGTTTAGCACTGATGTAGCTAAAATGCTCTTTTCAATGTAATCAAATCCATAACTTGAACCTTACACCTGGGCCTTTATTAACCCTGAAAATAAGCCCATAGCTTTTGAACTGAGCCTAACACTTAATCCTAAACCTGTATTCTTAAATACCAAAAATTCCCATTATTATACTGGCCCAGATTATCGTACTTCAAAAAAAGGTTTTAAAAAAACATACATGAAAACATAAAGACAAGAGCATACAAACCATGTTGCTGACAACGTGGGTATTACATGCTTTCTTAGAAAAATATTCATAGAAGTAAAACATCATAGCTACTAGCTGAAACAGACCATTTTAACTTTGGTGAGTGCTGTATAATTATACTTAGAAATATCATTTTGCATCATTTTAGAATCATGCTATGGTTTCAGGAGCCTTTAGCCACCTATCCCTTATGGGAGTAGACAAGCTTCTTGTATGGTAATGTGTTATTCACTTCCACTATCCAATGTGAGAACTCTGGTGGGTTGGGTCTCATCCACACCCTAGCTATGACCTTCCTAGCTGAGAATAGGGTCTCATGTAGGAATATTTTGGTGAACTTGTTTAGTTCTGGTTCTGGAAAAATTCCTAATAGGCAAGCTTTGGGCTGCACTGTTATAGGGGAGCCCATAGTGTCATGTAAGAATCGTACCATCTGTGTCCAATATGTCTGTATTTTGGAGCACTGCCAGAGGAGATGATAAAATGAGCCCGTAGCCTGATTACACATTGGTAGCTAGTAGCCTGGTTGGGCTTGTACCTGGCAATTTTAAGTGGTGTAAAATACGACCTATGTAATATAAAAATCTGGGTGAGATGGTCAGATAGCTTAGGAGAGACCAGTTTGCATGCATTTAAGGGCTTCACTCCACTCTTCATCCTCCAGGGGTCCCAGTTCTCCCTCTCATCTAGTTTTTAACTTGTATGCTGACGCGGTTGCCTGTGGAAGCGTTAGCATGCTATAGAACTGCAAGATCAGTTTCTTGGGGTCTGGGCATTTTATTGCCTCCATTATGGGATTGTTAGCAAGGGACATGCTGTTTGCTGGAAATTTAGCACGATAGGCATGGCGTAGTTGTAAGTACCTAAAATACATTTGATTTGGTAGCGCAAAATCGGACTTCAACCTATCAAAGGATTTAAGTGTTCCATCATTAACAATGTGGGAAAGATAAAATATACCCCTGGAGCTCCACATATCGCAGTCTGGGATTGAATTAAATTCTGGTAGTGTATTGTGCCATAAGGGAGTGAATTTGTGGATTACTGGTATGTTGAGCCTAGTCGAAGCTATATCCCATATCTTTTTATAGTGATACAGCAGAGACTTGCAGTCGTTCATCCTACTCATTCCTCCCATTTTACCTGATATTACCGTGAGGGGGTCTTTGGTGGATCGTGTCCACCCTGGGCAAAGGAGAAATAGGAACCTATCTTTATCCACCTTATCAATGTGGAAAAGTTGGGAGAGCTGGGCTGCCAGATAATATTGGTTAAAATCGGGCAAGGCTGTTCCCGCGAGATCAGTGGGATTTTTGAGTTTATGCCAAGGTAGTTTATGTCTATTATTGCCCCAGACAAAGGGTTTCAGTATGGCCTCCATCAATCTGAAATGCCTGAGTATTAGATAGACTGGTGAGTGCCACAGTATATATAGAATTTTTGGCAACAGGACCATCTTTATGAAATTTATTCTGCCCATCACACCCAAAAGGGAGGCGGGCCCAAGTCTGAGTTTTTTTCTTAAGCATTTCATAGAGTGGAGTAACATTTAGTGCTATATAGTCAGTTGGATCTCTGGTGGTCCGAATACCAAGATATTTGATGCTGTCAACTCTTTGTAAGGGAAGTTCAGCTCTGTCTCTGGGGGGTGGGTAGCTGTCAAGTGGGAGTATTTTGGATTTGTCCCAATTAATGCGGAGCCCAGAGAAGGTTCCAAATCGCTCTATCAAGGATAAGACCGTGGGGAGGGAGACCTCAGAGTCTTCCAGATATAGTAGTGTATCGTCAGCATAGGTACTAATAGTTTCAGTCACCTCCTCTGAGTCCTGTGCTGAGTCCCACTATGTTTGGGTGTGTGCGTATTGCCACCGCCAGTGGTTCAGCCGCCAGGGCATAGAGTAATGGCGACAAGGGGCACCCTTGTCTCGTACCCCTGGACAGGGGAAAGCGCTCGGAGGGCCATCCATTAGCGATCACTTTTGCCACAGGGGCTTGGCATAACAGCTGTATCCACTTTATAAACTTGGGGCCTAGTCCAAATTTATTTAGACAGGTCCAAAGGTATCGACCGAGTCAAATGCTTTAGCTGTATCTAAAGCAAATATTATCCTGGATCCAGAGTTATCGTACATCGATTGAAGGTTGATAAAAAGTCGTCTGAGGTTGAAAGAGGTGTTCCTGCCTGGCATGAAACCTACCTGATCCCCAAGTATGACCTTGTTTAGGCGGTTAGCAAGCACTTTTGCAAGTATCTTAACATCCACTTGTAGAAGGGGAAATAGGCCGATATGACTCAGGGAGGTGGGGGTCCCTGCCTGGCTTTGAAATTAGTACTATAATGGCCTCACGCATAGAAGTTGGAAGTTCAGACGTTTCAAAAATAGAATTATAGAGTGATAATAATTAGGGGCTAGTAGTTCCGAGTGTGTGGAATAAAATTCCACTGGTAGGCCATCTGAGCCCGGGGCCTTGGACCTAGAAAACTGTGCTACAGCTGCAACAATCTCATACGCTGTGAGCGGTGTCTCTAGCTCCTAGACCTGCTCCTCCATTAACTGTGGGAGAGGCAGGTCGGAGAGAAACAAGTCCATCACAGACGTATAGCCTGGGGCTCGAGTGGTATACAGTGTGGCGTAAAAGTCTCTACATTTTGCTGTTACTCTCCTGGGCTCTGTCACCAAAGTGCCTTCAGGAGAGCACAGTGAGACTACTACTGGTGGTCTCTCCTAGCAGTGTACCAGATAGGCTAAGAGTTTCCCCGCCCTCTCCCCATGCTCAAACAAGTTCTGTTTGTGGAAAAACATTTTACGTTTAGATTTCTCATAATGTATTAGGTCAACTACCTTGGATCTTAATTTAATAGCATTAGCTTTTTCAGTGGTGGGGTCTCTGATATACTCATTCTCAGCTGTAGTCAAGTCCTCTGTCGCTTTGTCAATAGCTTGTGCGGAGGTGCTTTGAAATTATTGATGTGCATTGTGAGGGTCATGCGAGCGTGTAATTTGAACGCGTCCCAGACTGATTGTGGTGTTGCAGTGCCCTAGTTTATAGTCAGGCATTGCTCCCAGTCTGTGGCTATATCATCATCTTCTGGGAACAAAGTCAGCCAGAAGGGATTTAGTCTCCAAGTAGCTGGTGGTTTTTCATGGGGTAGGGACAGCGTGGCCCAGTAGGGGCAGTGATCAGAGAGCGATCTGGTGGAGAACCCTGTTCTGGTTAGTATTGGTTGTAGGGATTGGGATATAAGAATTAGATCTATACGAGACATGGAGTGGTGGGAGGGAGAGAAGCATGAATATGCCCTTGTCGTGGGATTTCTGGTCCTCCAAGTATCCACCAGATTGAAGCCTAGCAGCATCCTGGCAAACCAAGTCTGGTGGGTAGGTGGTGGGGAAGTCGCAGTTCTACATTGTCTATCAATATAAGGATCAAGGACATTGTTGAAATCACCTAACCATAGTGCTGGAATTGAGGGGTGCATAGCCATAAAGTCAAACCCAGTGGATAAAATGGTGCAGTTAAACGGTGGTGGTATATACATGGCTAGTAACAGTAGCATATCCCCATGTATTTTAACCTTCAAGAGCACATATCTACATTCTGGGTCGATCACTGAGTCCTGGAGCTCGAAGTGTGTATTTTTTGAGATAAGGACTGATACCCCTCTAGACTGGGCAGTGTGTACAGAGTGGTAGGCACAGCCTATTAACGGGCATTAGAATGTCCTCAGCACTGGGCCCATAGCATGAGTTTCCACCAGAACCGTTACATCCGGCCGTTCTTTTTTAAGTATCGAGAATATAGCAGACCTTTTGACAGGATCTCTCATGCCTCGGACATTCCACGTGAGGAACTTCAAGGAGGCCATGATATTAAATGGGAAATAGAGCTCCAGAACTCAGCAGCCCTTGCAGGTTTGTCTCCGTAACCTGCACATAGTAGTATTAATCATGTTTAAACATTCTAGATGGTTTGTCATTGCAGCATGAATAAAATCCTACAGCATAATACTTGCACTAGTCTCTTAACATAGATAAGCTTACATCCCCCCTCCTCGCCCTGCACAGACCCAAACTTGTGCAGGCATTTACCCTTAACTGCCAACGTGGCATAAACAGTGTCCAACCTGTGAAGAAAAAGTTAGAAGTTATCATTTCTTGCGGGCGTGGTGATAGCATCAGAGTAATAGGAGTACTGTCATTTATAAGGAATCTGTGCCTCTCGATGCTGATCCTCTTTATCCCACTCAGGTTGTAGGTGTAAGAAAATGGGGGCGAAACTTCACTGCATAACGATGCACAATGAAGGACTTTGCTCACTTTGCTTAGTGAACTCTCTAGAGAGGTGTCTTTCTCAGCAGGGAAAGGCTATTGATGGCGGTTGTTGTTAAAGTAGTGAAAAAGCAGAATAAAATAAATGGGAATAAGAGTTGACCCTATTTTTGGGAGTATTAGGCACGATATGTTCCAGAATGCGAGTATCTGGAAGTGGAGGCATAGTTCTGGTGCCTGCTATATGCTATTGATCAGTCATTATACTGCTCACAGGGAGTTCGCATCCATGGTCGATCAATGTTTAAACAGGCAGAATGGCATATATCACTGAATTGCATTTGTGTCTTAGCTGAGCATTTTCATCAAGATGATCAGGGATATTAAACTGTGAATGTCTCAGCACTTAAGGAGCTGGCTGTAGCCACAAGTGTGGCCAGATTATCTAATGGGAAGCGGGATAGAGTGGTGTAAAGGTACTTATCTGCGTGTCTCTCTCTGCTCGATCCATGCCAGGGCAGCTTCAGGATCCTTGAAGAAGTGTGCTCAGTCCTCTCCTTCCACACGTAGTCGAGCAGCAAATAGCATGGCATACTTGACATTTTTTTTGCAGAGGCGCCTTTTAACTTCAGTGAAGAATTTATGTCTGCGTTGGACCTCTGCAGAGAAGTCAGGGAATATGGCAATCATTTTGTTTCCAAAGGGAATGTTCCCCTTCTCCCTGCTGAGGCGTAGGATGGAATATCTATCCCTGAAGTTGAGAAACTTTGCGATGAAGGTGCGGGGGGGTGCTCCAGCCGGGGGAGGTCTGCCTGACATGCGGTCTGCACGTTCGATGACAAATGTTGGGGAGAAGACCTCCCTCCCATAAGTATCACACAGCAGCTTTTCCAGGAATGTAGGGGGGTCCCTCCATTCCACCCCCTCTGGCATGCCAATAAGCAAGAGGTTACATCTGCGGAGCCTATTCTCGATGTCGTCCTGTTTCTGCAGGATCTGGTTCACTTGGAGCTGCATGGCATCTGTGGAATTCTGGATGAGGGGGGAGAGAATCCTCCACGCTGCTGAGGCAGGCTTCTGCCGCCGTGACTCTCTCCCTTAGCTTTTGAAAGTCCTGCCTCATCAGGGATATGTCAACTTTCACCTCCTCGATCTTTGTGGTGAAGTCTGACAAGCAGTAACCACCGCCTGGCAAGCTGCGATTGCTTCAAGCACTTTAGCTGTGTCTGACCTCGGGGATGTGTCCTCCTCTGGTGGGTCGCCACCATCTTGGTCTAGGGGATCTTGATCTATATGGCAATATTTCCCCAGTTTAGCCCTTACACTTGTGCTTTTTTTAGGGGGTGACATGCTCCAGACAGCTTCCCCTTGCTGAGGTGATGATCAGCAGTCTTTTGGCGCTGTATGGGGGTCACAGGATTTGCAATATAGGATATTCTGCAGGCGGAGCTCAGGTTTCTATCCCATGCAGCTCCAGGCCACGCCCCCATCTTCTCTGTTTTCAGATTAAAGCCCAGACAGCTTCTGTCTGGTTCAGGGCAACCAGGTATGAGAGTGGCTTCTATACTGCCTCGACCATGCAACTACATTAGCATATATATATATATATATCAGGTAACAAGGTACAGAGCAGCCCAGATCTATGGTAGTCCTATATAACTCTACCTTCTTATGATACACAACCAAGTAATGCACAGTTTAGTTTTATGGTGCTCAGAGTTTTTATATGTAGTCCATTATATATATCATAGGAGATCAAGTATAGGAGACAATCATATATGTCCTGCATTTTATACTGTATGTCTAAAGCAAGGATCTCCAAACTACGGCCCTCCAGCTGTTGCAGAACTTCACATCCCATGAGGCATTGTAAAACTCTGACATTCACAGACATGACTAGGCATGAAGGGAATTGTAGTTCCTGAACAACTGGCGGGCAATAGTTTTGAGACCCTGGTCTAAAGGATACAGTAAAGTATACAGAGGTCTGCCACCAACTGAAAGCATATTGCACATTCTCATTTAAATGACAAGAACATGAAGTCACCCTGCCCTAAGCAGGGGTGACTATGCAAATTTAGGATTGCTGAGTGGCAATCAGCCCAATCTGATTTAAAATGTATTTGTTGATTTTGTTTTCCCCTAAGCTCAGTGTTGCAGTTTTTTCTCTCTGCTGCCATTAGGTGTTGCTGGTACCGCTGACAATAGAGTGAGATGCCACAGTGATACTGAGTTATGAATATGTATGTTCCCATTGACCAACTAGTAGAAGGTTTTTTGCCACTAGTGCATGATGAGGGAGAGCATAGATACTTGGGGGGACTTTGTATACTCTTTCTTACCCTGGCTGCAGCCTAGGGAGGTGCTGATGAATTGTCTGAACTGTTAGGCCTATAGCCTGTGTAGGGCCTAGTATGTGCTCTGTGCTGGTAGCTGGAGTTAGACCAGAGGTGACCCTTGGAAGCTCTCTGCCTGGTTGAGGAGGAAGCTGAACCAGGATTGAGAACCAGGAAGAGCACCCTGTTGGAGGAGGGAGCTGGTTTTCTCACAGTGACCCGGTGACTCTCTTGGGAGGATGGACAAAGATCTAAGAGTATGCACAGATGGATTGGAACAAGAACAGAGAAGTATGCAAGCACTCTGGAGGGGCTATTTACAATTATGCCGGTGACAACTTAAAGGCCCTTTATACTGTACAAGCTGGATGTGAATCTGGAGTCTGTAAGTGTTCAGGGTATCTGCAGCCCTTATCCCTCTCACCTTGTGTGTTGAGTAAAAAAACCTCTTAATGGATACTTAAAGTGACTGGTGCTCAATGTTTCTTGATCCCTAATTTTTAGCTTATGCTAGTTGGCCCTGTCACTGGGTGTTCCTACATGCTTCCAGAGGGTGCTACAAATACATAAAACTATTCATTGTTCTTTATGTATAATTATATTCAATAATACCATCCAAGTTTAAAAAAATGAAATTCAAAGCCAAAATAGACTTTATGACCTTTAAATACTATAGCCTATTGTTCTTTTCATTTTTATTGCTGATATTTCAATTTGAAAAAGAGATACTATTTCTGGTTATACAATGACTGAGCTACCTCAAGGATACACAGATGGGATATAATATTTATAAAGGTCCAGTAAGCAGATTCATCTATGAAATCATTTATAAATTAAGCCCAGAGAAAATTAATCTGTAATTGTTTTGTCTGACATAGCTAAAAGTGGATTATAAACTGATGAGGAAAGCAAAAACTGCTAGATGTTAAGCATTGTGTCTGACATCCAAATTCATGGTTGCTGATTAGCACTAGTTATTTAAATTTTACATCAATCTGGTAAAATATTTAATTGTGTTGAGTTATAATATTACCAGGTTGCCGTAAAAGCTGAAACCAGGCAAATAGCTAAATACACGGAAAAAATGCATATACTGTATGAAAGTTAGATTACTGGCCAAATGATTGGTATTTCTATTAATCCACTTCTGAGATTTACACAGCTCTGTCACACAGCAAAGTTCTGCCTGCTAGTGTAGTCACTTAAACTGCTGATTTAGACTCCAAATTCCTCAATCTCCAATTCCATTACATAGAGGGGAGTTGTATTGCAGCTAACAAATATAGTTTACAACTGATAATGGAGATCTACCTGCACAGTACAGAAAGAGTTGATTTTGGCAAACACAGCTCCCCAGCCCCCATTTTTTATTTATTTTTTGGTTCCCATGAAGTTTAATGAGGTTGAGATTTGCAAAAAGAACATCAGTAATGTTTGCCTAATCTGCTTGAATCCAAAACTTTTACATTCTGCTCATCCCTACACTAGTATTCGTCCTTCCATGTTCGTTAATTTTGGAGAATGTAAAGAGACAGAGGGCGAGTGCACAGACCCCCAACACAAGGGAATGCACGCCTTTGCCACATTTAAAAGCTGGATGGTAAGAGAGGTCTTGTATTGTTTAATGGGCCATTGTGTGAGATGCAGCAGACATGCTGCAGGGTTGTCTGCTAGGTCAACATTAGTCAGGTGTTTGATAGTACTAGCCACCTCTTGCCAAAATGTTTTAATTTTCGGGCAGTGACAGAAAATGTGCAACATGATACCTTGCCCAACGTTGCACCACCAGCATATATCAGCCACTTGCGGGAAGATACGGTGTAGGGTGGTGGGTACCCTATACCAACTTCCCAAAATCGTATAGCTGGTTTCTTGTACCTTCTTGGCTATGGAGGATTTCTGCGCCTGGCATACTATTTTGACTCCTGAACTCTGCATTACTTCCTATTGATGCCTGTGGTCTACTTTACTTACTTTTAACCTCTGAAATCTGCATCACATACTACTGCCCTCTGCATTCTTTAACACTAATGATGCCTGAACTCTGTGTTACTTTCTACTGCCCTCTGATATTGACTATATGCTTGGTTTTTTGGCTTGGGGCCCTCAATCTGCAAATAGATTTTGGATTGTTTTTTAAAAATAGGCCGAAGGCAGTTAAAATTGAGCAGTCTTCTTCCATGTTATCTTTAAAGGATAAGTTCACCTTTACAAAAATAAAAAATAAATGCACATTTTTTTGCTGATAAAAAAATATGCATTTATTATTTTTTTTTGTTAGGGACCTGTAAAGCATTGGGTGGATGTAATGCCATGGTCATGCAGACTGTCTGTGTATCTGTCTGCCTGTACCTCCGATATGGGAAGGCAGTTACACTGTGACAGGAAGCTCAATGAACTACCACAGTGCTCAAGAGCACCATGGTAGTTAATTAGTTAATTGAGAACTACAAGCTGACAGCTGCAAAGCCTATCAGACCTTGTTGTTTTCCCATTCAAAGAACATTGTGAATGAATGAGGCAGCCAGGCGGATAGAGCATTTTGTTTTAGATTGTAACAGCTAGCGGGGGGAGAAGATCCCCCCGCTAGCTGTCAAAACGGGGGATCGGGGACGAAGCATATGTAACATGTTACACCCTGAAAATGTGTGTAACCGTGACATGTTACAAAAGGTGAACTTATCCTTTAAGTACTGGTATTTGTGTTAAGCTCGCTGTAATGGATCCCCATCACACTCAGCTTGAGTGCTTCCGTCAGTACACTGCTTCCTTCAATCTAGACCTTCAGATATCAGATTTTACAGCTGAATATTGTAACTAAAAAAAACAGACAAGACTAGCTCAGTTACAAAGGCACACAGAGATACACTCAGGGGACAAGCCCCCCTCCTTTGCATAATGAAACAGGGCAGGGTAGACTTTACCTCCACCAGTAGCATGACACAGGTGTATTCAAACTTCTTATCAGTAGACTGTTTTTGGGAGGGGCTGCTGGAGAAATCCCCCCCTCCCTGTGAGAGGTCACAGTTAATCCCATAATACTTTAAGGCAGACAGAAACAATAGAACAATGAAACACAGCCACACCCCAAACAACCCAGCAAAGAGTACACAACAAAATAAGACAATATACAATATATATATATGTAGCGCCGGTACTTTTGATAAGTACACGCTATGCATTTAAATTTAGTTTTTGTCCAAAACTGTAGTTGAGTTTTGGGGTTAATTGCTCTAGACTATGCTTTGGCATCAGTTTGGCTGGGCTGTATTGAGGTTCTGCCTGGTCATAGGTGGGTGAGCGCCTGTGACAGGCTTAGAACACAGTCTGGTTGGACGCATTAGGTACCAGTCTCCTCTCGGAGTCAATCAGTGGGCGCTTTGTCCGGCTGTGTATTCCGGGAGAGGGTACTTAAGGTGTTGAAGTCACGTGGTTCGGGGTTCTGGTCCAGGAGTGTCTGACTCCGTGGTCCTGGTCCTCCTGACCAGTCCCCAGAGGCCCCCATGGCCTGGGGTGTGGATCCATCCATTTCCGAGCCTCGGAACTGGCTAGTTCGAGGCGCAGTAACTGGAAGGAGGATTCTAAAGTGTTCCGGTGCCATCTCAGGTTTGGAGAGACCCAGCAACTCTACATGCAACCAGGGGAGGACTCTTCAGAAGAGGGCTACGCACGAGGCTGGCTGCTCGGTAAGAGCCTGGAAGCTGAGCTGTAAGGACACTAATTGAATCTGCATTTCTTACGGTATCGCCGGACTGGCTGCAAGATACTGGTACTGTAAGAAAAGTTCCTAACCTTATCTTTCAGTTACAACTAAGTTCCTGTGAGAGACTTTTGCGTTCATCTAAAGTTTCACAACCAAGTCTGTGGCAGAGACTTTGCTAAGCTAAAATCACTTGTTGGCTGCTAGATCTACAAGCAAGGATTTATCCAACAGTTGATTTATCCAGTTGCGAGTGGCTACTCCCTGGATCATCTAGAAAGAGACATTCATTGATTGTCAGCAGTTCCAAAGTGCCTGAGCTTCTATACCCTTACCCTCTATTCTCAACTTAGAGACTGAGTTCTGTTCAACTGTTTTATGCAAATACAAATCCTAGCAAGGAATTCAGGTGTCGGTCTCTACAGTTACTGGGTATCAACCCTGGGAACCCCTAGACAAGAACAATGAGTACGAGCTGGTGGAGGTAATTGGTAAGCCCAGAAAAATTTAGCCACCCCTTCAGGGGTCAGTGCTACATATATATATATATATATATATATATATATATATATATATATATATTGTAACATGGGGGGCCATTAGCTCTCGTGGTAGATGCGTTTGTTAGTGATTCAAGCCAGTCAGGAACTATATTTAAGGGCATGGTAGCCCATTTTTATTAAAAAGGCAAATGAAAGTCTTTGACATAAAGGTTTCCCACACAGGGGTTCTTCTCCAGCAAATAAACACTCACAGAAAATGCTAGCCCACCTGGCTCTTTAGCAGTACCTCTGCGCTTTGTCCTGGTCACACAGACCACAGGATTTCCTCACTATGGATGGCTTCTCTTTAGCGCCCACAGCTTCGCTCTGGCCTTAGTCCTCAGGCTGTTGCACTGCTTCTTGCAGTCGCACGTTCTGGCTGCCTCCTGCAACCTCTCTGACTCCTGGAGACCTGCTGTCTCTCTGGGTGTGGAGCAGTCTCCAACTGGGAGCCATGAAGTCTTCCCATACACTCATAAGTGCTGTGCTCACCTGAGCACACACCCTGCTGGCAATTTACAAAATCTGGACACAGGGTTGGATATTCCGTCCCACCCAAGACACTCTGGAATCTCCAAACTACAGAGCCCCATGACCAAATACCAAAACCTGGAGAAAGCTGCAAAAGCAGTTCTCTCCAGTCCACATTTATGCTCTGTAGCCTTGCACCAAGCAAATGTGCATACCCTGTGTCCCCCAAACCGTCAATTCCACCTAGACAGCATCTCCTACTGTCACATATCCCCTCCCCTTGTTTCAAACCCGAAGGGGCCGGAACACACCAGCCCGAATCCTTGATTGGGGCACTTCTGCGCCAGCTGTTCGCTGCGTAGGCCCAATTTTTTTTTCGGGTGCGTTTCCAGGCACACCCTACTCTGGATCGCAACGGGGTCCTACAGTTCTGTATCCTCAGCCTACTCCCTCTATCCTTGGGGTTCCTGAGCTCACATTTCTTTTCTGGTGGAATCCTGCCTTTCCTGCTACTTCCTTCCAACTCAGTTTCCGGATTCTGTAGGGAACTTGCTCCAGACACTACGCCTGATGAGGAACCACCTTTTCCCTCACTAATACCTGTTTTACCCATCACAATAGGTCTCTTGGGTTTACCAACTCTTTTGCCTTTACCTTTGACTACCAACTCCCCAGAGCTCAACATCTGTGTATCATGCTCATTTTCCAAGAAATTATTCATGGCCATATCAAGGTCATTATTTACATTAACATTCAGTAATACACCACCATTTCTCCCATTACCGATACCGTCAATTCTTTCTTGTTCAGGGTTTGGTAGGGCCAGGCCCAAGGAGGGACAACACACAGGTGAGCAGCTACCCCCTATGGGACCTTCACAAGGCTTCCCTTCACCTGTTGTCCAAATCTCTGTGGGCAGTTGTCCTAGCAATTGACATTGAGCAACACATGACCCATTTATAGCAAAACCAATCTTTGCCAGCTCACATTTTTCCATGTCACAATTTTTGTTCCCCGCCATACTATATTTAAAAGCATCTCCGGGTACCCCAACTTGTACCTCTCTGCAGATGACAGACAGAATGTCTGCTTTTGCCGCGTCCATATCTGGCCCTTCCTTCTTAGGAGGTTTAGCGGTGGAGGCAGTATCCGCGCCATTTACTAAACCCTGCTCAGCCGCACCTCGGACCGCACTAGCAGACATGTCCATCAACGCATCAGGCGGAGAGACCTCTGATGTCTCCAGCAGCCCCCCAGAGCTCCTTCCAGTTACTGCGCCTCGAACAGCCTGACGCTCCTCTGAACCACTGTCAGACGCATGTCTCCTACTCATGCCCTCTAACTCACCAATAAGCCTCTGCAGGTCACCTTGACACTTGACATTCAGCTGCTGGGCTGTGAACACCACATCTGCCATGTATGCGCCCTGATCTGGTATAGCAGTTGTTGTATTCACACCCCTGTCACTCAACATAGCCTTGTCTAACATGGCTAGTAATTGTTTGGCCCAACCGTCCCAATTTATTGTGCTTCTATTATGAGGGATCAGCAGTACCTCATCTGCTCTAGGAGATGGTATTCAGCAGCACAAACAGTACCTTTGTCAGTTCTATATAAATCACATTTTGACAACATGCTTTTACCCTTTTCTAATGCTTCAAACAAGGCAGGCTGCAATACACCCTCACCACCTTGCTCCTGAGGCGCTAACACACTCAGCTGTGTACCTTCAGCTGTGGCCAGCTGACTTAACCCCTTACCAACTGGGTTACACATATGGTAAACACACTGTTCACATAAACTTTCACTGCATGGTGTAGACCCAGTCTGTTCCACCAGAGCAAATTCAGTGTTGTCCTGGAAAATCTCTGGCTCAAGCGCATGGAGAGTCCCTGAGACTTCCATGGACAACCCTGAGGCTCTGCGTCTGGTTGCCAAGGGAGACATCCCTCTTTCCTCATTACTTTTGAACACATCACCATAAGTACATGTATCATCAGCAGTACCTTTACCCTCAGCATTCATAGACATAGCAGTGTTATAAGCTTTAACAGGCTGTTTTTGGTCAGAACACACAGCACCCTGTGTGTCGCTCAGCACACCATCCTTCCTCTCCAAAGGCATTCTTTTGCCCACTAGGGTGGCTCCACAGTTGTCCTGGGAAACCACGTGCCTCACCACTGTGGGCTCCTGGGAGGTTTCCCTGGGCATCTCTGTAGCACCTGTTACTAGGAAACCTGGCACACAAACTGTATTGGTCACCCCTAGGTTACCACTTTCAACACTCTGGTGGATTACACCGGGCACATACAGAGTCCAGTCTTTTTGAGTTCTTAACCTTGCTTTAACCTGTCTCCCCACTACTCGGGGTAGCACACTGCAGCAAGTCCATTTTTACACCTTCTGCTGATCTCCCAGCTGGATATACTCCCACTTCACTGGGATCAGTCCCACAAACTGCAACAGTCTTACCATAATCTGTAGCAGTTAACTCTGGCTTCATTTGAGTACGTTGTCTATCCTTTATCGCACTTTTACTGGCCAACTCTCCCTGGTGGCCATAGGATGAAACTGCAGCAGCCACTTCTGACTCCTTAGCACCCCCTGCAGGCACAACAGGTACTTCCTCACTGTTGCCAGAGGTGACTGAAAACATGCTTGCACAAAAATCTGGGCTTGCAGACAGAGACTTCTGCCCAGTAACCACATCTCCAGGTAAAAATCCCATGCCCCAGTTGACCACATTCCATGCATGGTACATTTCTGCACATATCTTTAGTGGGACACCGCTCCACATTTTCACTGTAGCTCCTCCTTCCAGTTAACACTCGATCTTTTGTTGCTAAGGGAGATGGCACTTTTCCAGCTGTACTTTGCTGACTCTCCCAAATGCAGCGACTTTGCGCTCCTTGAAACATTGTTGCTTTCAACTTGCCACGATCCTCAGTCGGCCATATGTTTCTTGCATAGTCCGCAGACTTGACATCACCACAGTTGCTACGGGCAACCACATACTTCTTGAACTTCTGATCAGCCTTTTGGACACTCCTGGGACTCAAATCAGGCTTCCTAAACATTGTTGCAGACCTTTGTCTGGCCTTGTCACCTTGTATTGGAGACTGAGACAAAGGACACTTTGAGACAACATGCCCCCACTCTCTCCTTGCACTGAGGGTTGGCTTGCTTTCCTCTTTAGCTGGGTTCAGTGCTGCTAGGTGCCGCTTGCACCAATCCACTGCAGATTCAAACACTGGTGGACTCTCCATATTCACAGTCACTCAACTGCACTTTTGTGCCCTCCAGCAAAAATTGAAGCACTGTCACTTTAAAGCAAGTTGCTTTTCACTTCATGCAAGCTTTCCTCACCTGCACAGTGCACACACAGATTGTGCTGTCTCATGCACACAAAGAGTTCATAGCAGAAAAAAAAAAACTTTAACTTTTCATTCACAGGTACACCACCTGCAACACGCAATGCCTTTTGCCTGGCTGCACTTCAACACACAGCCAATAGTTCCTGACTTGAACTCACTGTGGAGCAAGGACCCGGATTCCACCGTCTTGTGCCCGCATCCAACAACCACTTGTAACATGGGGGGCCATTAGCTCTCGTGTTAGATGCGTTTGTTAGTGATTCAAGCCAGTCAGGAACTATATTTAAGGGCATGGTAGCCCATTTTTATTAAAAAGGCAAATGAAAGTCTTTGACATAAAGGTTTCCCACACAGGGGTTCTTCTCCAGCAAATAAACACTCACAGAAAATGCTAGCCCACCTGGCTCTTTAGCAGTACCTCTGCGCTTTGTCCTGGTCACACAGACCACAGGATTTCCTCACTATGGATGGCTTCTCTTTAGCGCCCACAGCTTCGCTCTGGCCTTAGTCCTCAGGCTGTTGCACTGCTTCTTGCAGTCGCACGTTCTGGCTGCCTCCTGCAACCTCTCTGACTCCTGGAGACCTGCTGTCTCTCTGGGTGTGGAGCAGTCTCCAACTGGGAGCCATGAAGTCTTCCCATACACTCATAAGTGCTGTGCTCACCTGAGCACACACCCTGCTGGCAATTTACAAAATCTGGACACAGGGTTGGATATTCCGTCCCACCCAAGACACTCTGGAATCTCCAAACTACAGAGCCCCATGACCAAATACCAAAACCTGGAGAAAGCTGCAAAAGCAGTTCTCTCCAGTCCACATTTATGCTCTGTAGCCTTGCACCAAGCAAATGTGCATACCCTGTGTCCCCCAAACCGTCAATTCCACCTAGACAGCATCTCCTACTGTCACAAATATATATATATATATATATATATATATATATACACACACACAACATTCCAGTGTGGTTGTACAGTGAGTCCGATTAGTACAGATCAGACTGGATTTCTCGGTCATCCTGTGCCCCTATTAGAGACACAGGGTAACTTAGACATAGGAGGTGCATGGGGAGCTGAAACAAGGGTTTTCCAAACTCCCCAAGGGATTCTGGGTTCCACGGGCCCCCCACCCAAAGTAACTTCCATCATATCTCTCCCCTTTTGGCAGCAGACTAACACAGGAGGAGACCCCAGACAGGTTGACTCAGAAGTTAGTCAGTAGTTCCAGTCCCCCAATGCCTTTACCCACACAGTACCCAAACAAATTGTTCCAAACAGAGCATTACTCGCCCAGCCTCTCTCGCAAAACATACCCGCTGCTGGGGGAAATTGTGGACTGGTCCTTCCCTCTGGAGTCCCTTCAGCCATTGGAGAGAAGACAGGGTGGCTGGGCTCAGTCCGTCATGCTGTTAGGGATCTGGGCTGACTGCCGAACCTCCCTGGGGTATACAAGTGGGGACCGTAGTCCCATCCACTTTCACAGGCAATCCATCCTTTTTTAGTGGAGGGCAGAGGCCAGCAGCGTTCTGTCCTGTTGCCAGCGGTTCAGCTAGGCATAGGAGCTTCACTACATCATCTGCTCCAGCTAACTCTTGGGAAGGGAGGCTGACTGCCCTGGCTCCCTGGAACTCCGCAGATGTTGCTGGTGCTGGGCAGAGGTTGGTAGCACTCTGCCCTGTTGTCAGCACTTCTGCCGGGGGTTTTCTAGGTGGTTCCTCCTCTACAGAAACGTCTATTAAATCCCCAGTCTCCGGAATTGCTAAAAGTCCAGGGCATGGGCTGGTGATAACATCTTCTGATGAAAAGTAAATTAAATCCATTGCTGACACTTCAGCCGAGAATTCAGAGCTGTCTGCTGGTACTTCCCGATAGTCCCAGGCAAAGGGAGCCCAGCCTTGGCACTGAGCAGAGTCTAGCAGCCATCTGTAGGCGATCTCCAGCTCCAATTATTGAATGGCCAGAAACTCTATATTTTCCAGTGCCCAGTGCACTTCCGAGATGTTCAGTATCTCTTCTCTGAAACCCATGATTTCATCAAACCGCCACTCCAAATCGCTCCCAAAGTTAGGGTCCCCTGTCAGCTTCACGTACAACAGTCCCAGGCCGCCATAGCCAAATCCTTCTGTTGGGCTGTCATCTGCTATCCAAGGGTATGCTTGGTATACATACCACCGGGTGGCTCTGTTGCTCTCATCCAGCCGCATATCTCTGCCCAGACCAGCCTGCTTAACTCAGCTGTGTGCTCCTTGCACGGTAAAAACAGCATCCATACTGAAACCAGTACCTTTCCTGGACAGAGGGAAGAATTTTTCCCTGGTGGCGCTGCTCATGAGCTAGCGTTTCCTTCCAGAGTTTACAGCAGACAGAATCATACCATCCCAGCAGGACCTGCTCTAATACTGGTCCTCTGTACTGTATCTGCATCTCTCGCAACCTCCTTCCAAATTCCTCTTCCATGGCAGCTGGTATCTGTATCTCTCCTCTCCTGCTATCCGGACCTTGGATCCAGGTGGAGGTGTGGATGTCCCAGACTGAAGGAAGCGTCCCACTGCTGCCACCAATGTAACGAAACACCCCACACTCCGCTTGAGTGTTTTTGCAATATACCGCTTCCTTCAGTCTGAATATAGATGTTAGATATTCCAAACCGCTGATAACCAATAACAAGGTAGGACTCATTTGTCTGCAAGCTGGAACATGAACTGTTTATTGAAACACATGTACAGAGAGTTAACACTCAGGGACAACCCCTCCCCCCTCCCTTTACATACAGGGCGGGATAAACTGTCTAATAACAATAGACACACAGGTCAGGTGTATTCAAACTTCTCATCAGTAAACAGTCTTATCAGCAGGGAGGGGCTGCCGGAGGAATCCCCCCTCCATATAGACATACATCCCATAATATACTTTTCTCCCAAGGCAGACAGACACAATAGAACAATGGAATACAACCACACCCCAAACGACTCATCAAAGAGTACACAACAAAATGAGACAATATACAATATATATATATATATATATATATATAAATATATATATATATATATTTATACTGTATACAACATTCCAGTGTGGTTGTACAGTGAGTCAGATTAGTACAGATCAGACTGGATTTCTCGGTCACCATGTGCCCCTATTAGAGACACAGGGTGAATTAGACATAGGAGGTGCATGGGGAGCAGAAACAAAGGTTTTCAACCTCCCCAAGAGATTCTGGGTTCCATGAGCCCCCTGCCCAAAGTGACTCCCATCCCACCCGCTATTATATACTGTATCATGTAAACATCTGATTGTGCTGTTCATTATGGGACAAATCTTGTCTTTAAATTTGCAAATGACACTACTAATGTAGGCAGAATTAAAAATAATGATGAGGCTCTATATCAGGCAGACATAGATAATTTGTGGAGTTGGTACAATGATCTGCAGATAAATGTGAGTAAAACCAAGAGATGATCATAGACTTTAGAAGGAGGAGGTTTGGGAGGCAATATCCCAGTGGTTATAGATGGGGAGGAGGTTGAGATTGTGAGTAATTTTAGGTTTTTGGTATCATAATTACAGATGAACTTTCATGGTGTGTACGAGTTTGGTTGGAAAGGGGCAGTAGAAATTGTACTTTCTTAGAAAATGTAAAGCAGTAACAAACCCAAAACCAAAATGTATTAAATTGTGGCATACCGATTTTTAGATGTGGTGGCGTAGTTTTCAATTTTTTGGGCTTATTTGTTTATTCCTTCATTTCCTTGATCCATTGAGTAAGTCTGTTATTTTTCAACTTACCAAATTGTGCAGAACAGGTTAGAGGGTTATATAAGACTGGTAGGGGTGTTTACAATGATCATATTTTATTAATTTATGTAAAACCTTTATCCCAAAAGGAAAAAAAAACTGTTTGTTGTAACTTCTTATAAAGTGTTAGCTAGAATTCAGTTGAATTTTCATAATCAAATCTAAATCTGCTAATCCAACACTACCCCCCCCCCCCAGACTTGTAGGCAGGTGACCTACTGCATGTTTAGTTAGCACTTCACTACCCAGGTCAGGGGGTAAGGGTTAATGTTCCTGCTGCCTTCCCTGAGTGTGTTAGGGGGCTTTTTATGGGGTCCAGCCTCCCTCCTGTGTGTTTAAAAAGGTAGGAGGTCTGAATCCTGAGGCTTGGGGGGCTTAAGAAAGAACAGGGGCTGGGACCTGTGGTCCACTTCAGAGTGCTGATCCATCCAGATACCCAGGAACATGGAATTCTTTGTTTGAGCTTTGGCAAGTATGGACTTTCCCCAGAGAACTTCACCTGTGCATGTAACCTGTGGCATTTATACATGTTATACATGTTGTGCTAAGTTTTCAGTAAAAGTTGTTTCAACTGCCATGAGCCTGGCCTGAAGTTATTCAAGGGGTGTATGTTGGGTCTTGGAGTATCCCTAAAGAACCTGGGTCTGTAATAGCACCGTGGGGCATGAGTAACACCACTACAAAAGGTTCATTTACAAAGCTGAGAAGCGGAGGTAGCTGCCATGAGTAACTAAGAAAAAGAACAACTACTGCAACTAGTCGATGGCATGGTACCTGGCTAGGCGACAGATCCTCTGGTAGTGAGGGGGTTGGTGCTCTGCCTCCCTCCCTAGCTGTCTGTTTCCTCCAGTCACCTGGAGCAGACTAGCGTTATGGAGGTATAAGACCTGATCTCTAGGTATGGCAAAGGAGAGAGTTAACGTAGGACATCCTTGAGACCTGTGCTATGTGTCTGGTGGGGATTTATTTCATTACTGGGAGTGCGGTAGCAGATGTAGGCTGGACTGGTAGTGTGCAATACATGTCCCTCCAAATGCAACATATACATCTGTTACAAGTGTGTGGTGCCATGGGACAAGACATCCTGCAGAGGAATACTATACATTATTGCTGCACACAAGTGGCTCATCTCTGAGTTGGGGACTGCCTTAACGTGTGATCCTTCACATGACCGCAGACTGCACCTGGCTCTGGGCATTGGCAAACACGCTTTCGGGAGAGGTGTTACCCCACATGCACGGGCGCAGTCAGACCCCACCCACAGACTGACCATGCTGCCATCCAAAGGTGTCTGCTTTACTACTGTATCCAGAATGCAGGCATATGTAGATCAGAATCCAGACAGTTCAGCAGGGACTGTATACATTTTGACCTGTGTATGGCTGCTCCCACTCGACAGAAGTCAATCTACAATTTACAGATTATCTTCTGTCAAATGAGCTTGTTGGAAAGTTTTTCTTGATCAGCTGATCAGTATATTCAAAATGTGGAGGAGTCCTACTGTCAGAATACAATGGCAGAACGGGGAGGATTCCTCCATCCACCTTGCTGGTATGGTAACTTCGGCTTTAAGGACAGAATCCTTTCAGCCATTTTGGCTTGTTACTCAATTCCTTAGGCACAAGTATACGTTACAGAATTGTTGTCTACACCTTTTCAGATCACAAAAGGGACCACACAAGGTAGCCCCCTGTACCTGTTAATATTCAAATTGGTTGTAGAACCTTCAGCTGAAAACAGTTCTAATTTGTCTAAAACAGGTTTACAAATAGGTGATATGGAACATAAAATCAGCCTGTATGCTGATGATGTTATTTTAGTGCTCACCAGCCCACATTCTTCCCTGGCTGTGATTCAGTCTGCCCTCCAGTGGTTTAGCATTGTATCCTACTATAAGGTCAGTGCCTCTAAAACTCATTCTAGACCTAGGTATCAACTGTACTTCAAGGAACCTATTGTCCAATCTATGTCCATCTCTTTGGGCTGATACAGGTATCTCATATCTTGGAATCATTCTAAATAATACTGCAGGAGGGCTATTTAGGAGAACTTTATTCCCTTCCATCAAAAACTTAATTTAATATGTTGTAAGTTGTAAACAACAAACACATACTAGAAAGATAAAAACACTTAACTTTAAGAGAGCAAGTTTTCCAAGGACGAGGGCTGCTCTCCAAAACTTAGACTGGGATAGAATATTGGCATCCATGAATACAAAACAGGAATGGGAATTCTTAAAAAAAGACTGAATTTGAAAACACTGTAGTATATTCCCATGGGCAATACGTTTAAAAGGCTAAAAATAAAACCTATGTTGCTCACAGCCAAAGTAAAAAACAAACTATAAATAATAAGAAAATAGTTTTTAAAAAATATAAACATGAAGGAGCACTCACATCATTTAAATGTTACAAAGAATATAACAGAATATGTAAAAAGGTCATCAAGGCCGCAAAAATTCAAAACGATTAACAGATTGCAAAAGAGAGTAAGACGCATCCAAAGAAATTCTTCAAATATATTAATAGTAAAATGGTCAGGTCTGAGCAGGTAGGCCCTTTACAAAATAATCTAGAGTGGGTGACTGGGGACAAAGAGAAGGCAAATTACCTTCTTCATCTCTGTGTATACAAGGAGCATAGGGAAACTCAAGTCCATAATGGGGATGAGATTGATGAGATTGCCCCAAATGAAACCTTATTACTCAAAGGAGTGGCTCAAGAAAGAGCACATTAAGGTCCTGGAGTGACCTAGTTAGACTCCAGACCTTAATCCCATAGAAAATATGTGTAGGGAACTGAAGATTTGCGTTACCAAACGTCAGCCTCAAAACCTTAATGACTTGGAGAGGATATGCAAAGAGGAGTGGGACAAAAGGGGGAGAGGGGGAAGGGGGGATATGGGGGAGGAAGGGTAGGGGGGAAAAAGGATGGAGAAGGAGGAAAGGGAAGGGGGAGGGTAAAAAAGGGGAAGGAAGGTCATAGTGTAGTTACCACAATCAGCAACAGAGGATATATACAGATGTATAATCAGTTCAGAGAATTTCTAATTCCAGGAGGGGGATGAAGGACAATTGGAGGAGAGACCAGGAAGGAAACAGGGTTTATCATCGATGGTTAAACAGCGTTTCTTAGGCAATGACAGGTTAATGGTTCAAATACCATAAAAGACAGAAAAGCCTGGTAAGGAATTTCTTTAGCCACTCTGATACAGCCAGCAGACAGCCCAAACATATCGGTCAGGTCTAAAATTAGACAACAAACAGGTGTCAGTTGGTAAGGATCCAAGGGCTGAGCATAGAGATGGTCAAAAAAATCAGGATCTCACCTCTGTCCATATAACCGGCCTCCCAACCTCCTGGAGAAGATGCAGAGGCCCGTTAAATGAGCTCCCCGACCCGGAAAAAACATTCAGACACCGCCCGAACGGCAGTGCGAGACGTCACTGGGTCTGGCTCCACGCTGACGTGCAAGCGCGCATCGTCTATTGTCAAGTGGGCGAGTGGGCCCAGAACAGAGGCAATACAAGTGGGAGGCGGTGCTCCAAAGGGTGAGCCGCTCCCACCAGGGAAGTCACATGGCCACCATTAAAGGGAAAGAAGGGGCAATCGAAGGCCATACAACCAAGGACACAGAGCAAGCAACAGCTCAATACAACATCATTTATAAGCAGTCGAATACAAAAAGGGTAACAATTTAATGATACAGTATAGTAACCAGAGACTAAATCTCTCCCAATAAAACAAAAAAAGACATATATTAAAGACAAATCATAAAAAAAATTTTTTTGACAGAATTCTAATCCAATAAGGGGATAGTTGTAATGGACAATGGACTGAGGATGTAATGAACCAATATGGGATTTCAAACATTTGGTCAATAGGGACTATACAAAGGAAGCAAAAAAAGAATAGGAAGAGGAGAAAAAGGAAGGAGAGAAGAGAGGGGGAAGGGGAGGGAGAAAAGAAAAGGTAGGGAGGAAAGTGTAAAATGCACAGATGCATCCCTATAAAAAATGTTTGTAGGAGATCATTTTGTTAAGGCCGGGGGGGGGGGGGGGGCATTCAAACTTCCAATCCAGATTGTTTCGCGTTGCAAGATAACCCTATCCCAATCCCCACCTCTTGGGCTCTATTTGACAACCTCAAGGACCAAAAATTTGACTGCCGTTATGTCAAAACTATGATACAATCCAACATGGTGGCCTACAGTAGTTAGCTTGCCACTACTAGAATAATATAGATGATCCCCAATTCTCTGACGGAGTTCTATTATTGTTTTGCCCACATAGTATGATTTGCATTTGCAGAGCATTAAGTAAATTATCCCCATCGTGCCACAATTGGAGTGGGTGCGTGGTAGAAAAGTCTCACAGTTTGGCAACTGGAACCTAGTGCCCTCAAGTATCCTCAAGGACAGTCGCCACACTGGAAGGTGCCACTAGGTCCTGTTACCAAACGTTCTGGTATTTGGTAATGGCTATTAGTCAAACGGTCTCTTAAAGAGGAAGCTCTCCTAAACACCAATTCGGGGGGTGGATCTCAAATGTCTGTGCAAGACGTGGTGATCTGTCAGCAGGTGCCAATGACTGTACAATATCCTTCTAAGTTGTTGGTGGTAAGTGGAATATTTAGTAATAAATATCAGTTTGTTGGGGTTTTGGTGTAGTATAAAGCAAGGAGCTTCTAAAGTGAGCAAGAGCCTTCCTTAGATTTTTACGTGAATAGCCTCTCAAAAGAAGCCGATCACGCAGAGCATTAGCTTGAACCCAAAAGTCTGTCTTCAAGACACAATTCCTAAGTAGGCGCAAGTATTGAGCATACAGAATACTGCGCACTACTGATTGTGGGTGGACACTTGACACATCTAATAATGTATTGCCGGCCATCAGCTTACAAAATAAATCTGTACCAACTGTACCATCCGGATGTTTGACGATAGTCAGATCCAAAAAGGGGATCTGAGTATCGTCAAAACTGAAGGTAAATTTCAGATTGAAGTTGTTGAAATTAAGGGTGTGAATAAAGTCCAATAACTTATCTCTAGTACCTTTCCAAACTATGAAAAGGTCATCTATGTACCTATGAAGATCACTGGTGCTCATTGTGGCAGGATCTCACTGCTTTTTTACCACCGATCTGCATAAGACCTTAAGCTGTGGAGGAATCCTCATCTTTGAGAGCTTTGCTGGCCGTTTGGTAAGGAGGCATTTCGTATGGTGATTGTGCACAGTATCCGCTGTCTGGTGTCTATTGTCTGGTAAGGAGGCATTTCTTAAAGGTGGCTGCTCACAATCTGTTTAAAAACACTCCGCACTATCCATGTTTAAAACCACTCCATCTCTACTGGTTTGTTTGAACAGGAGAGTCTTAAAGGGACAAACACTTGATTTTGCGATTTATCTTTTGGCATCTGGTAAGGAGGCCTTTTATGTGGTGGTGGTGCACTTAAATTTTGACCACTGGGTGTATTTCTATATATTAGTTTGACAGTACACATTTTTTATTTTCATTTTTTCCAATACAATGGTTGCCACCAAAAAAAAAAATTTGGCTTAAAAATCATAAAAAAAAGAAAAAAAAAAATTGGGAAAATTTTTTTTTTTTTTTACTCACCTCTAAATGCCTGTTGCTAGGGGGTCCCTTGTAGTCTGCCACCTTCATTGCCCAAGCAATGACATCACTTCCCCTAGGCGCTGCACAGTCATCTGGGACCTGTCATGTGTCCCAGATGAGTGAGCGTTGAATCACGGCGCATGCGCAGTGGGTGCCCGGCTGTGAAGCCACAGCCGGGTGCCCACATTAAGAATGCTGGCGCCGCGAGCGGAGCGGGGAATGAGGGGGGTCTCGTTCCCCCGCAGCGCTGGACTCCGGGACAGGTAAGTGTCAGATTATTAAAAGTCAGCAGCTGCAGTATTTGTAGCTGCTGACTTTTACATTTTTTTTTTGTGGGCCCTCCTCTTTAACCAGTTGCCGACCGCCCACTGTCTATTGACGGTGGGGCGGTGCGGCTCTCCTGGCGGGACGCCGTCATATGACGTCCTCTAGTAAAACACGGCCGCGCGCGCGATCGCGGGCGCGCAGCCGTGCTCTGTCGGTGTCGGCGTGTCCCGGAGACACGCCGCGTCACCGACAGGGGTGAACAGCCATTGGGCATGGCTGTTCACCATGTGATCAGCCGCGATTACGTCACGGCTGATCACATTGTCAAGTCCCGGCTTTAGACCGCGCATGCGCGCGATCGGGAGCGCGCAGCGCGGTCATGTCGGTGGCGGCGTGTTCCCAGGAACACTGCTCGTCACCGACAAGGGTAAACAGCCAATGCCTGTCGGCTGTTTACCACGTGATCGGCTGTGATCCATTCACAGCCGACCACTAAATGTAAACAAAGACCGGTTACTAGCTGTTACCGGCTATTCTCTCCTCACACACCGTTACCAGTGTGAGGAGAGAACAGCCAGGACCAGTGAGTTACCGATCTTTGTCTGTTCTGTATTGTACTGCACCAAACACCTAAAGAGAACCTGTCACATCGCCCCCCCCCCCCCCCAATTACAGCTGTCACCCAACAGTCACCACATCAGTGTCCAAAAGTGCACCTGTCACCCATCAGTGTCCAAAAGTGCACCTGTCACCCATCAGTGACCATCGCCAGTGACCGTCATAAGTGACCGCCATCTGTGACCGTCATAAGTGACCGCCATCTGTGACCGTCATAAGTGACCGCCATCAGTGACCCAGATCTGTCACCTATCAGTGCCCAAAAAGTGCACCTGTCACTCACCTGTCACTGTCAGAGACTGCCGTCAGTGGTTCACCTGTTACCCATCGCCAGTGACCCATCCGTGACCCTCATCTGTCACCTATCAGTCACCATCAGAGACTGCCATCAGTGACCGTCACACGTCACCCACCAGTGACCGTCACCCGTCACCCACCACCCACCGTCACCCGTCACCCACCAGTGACCGTCACCCACCAGTGACACCATTCGTCACCTGTCACCTGTCGCCCATCACTGACCGTCACCCACCAGTGACACCATTCGTCACCTGTCACCTGTCGCCCATCACTGACCGTCATTTGTCACCAGTCGCACAGCCCATCATAAAGAATGTCCAAAAGATTATATTCAAGTGAGGAGGCGTTCCAGATCCTCGCCATGACTGATGAGAGCAGCGGGGAGTTCTCATCAGATTCAAATGCCAATTCCAATCGTTCAAATTCAGGATTTGAACCGATCGAAAGCAGTATATCTGCAAATGAATCGGAGGAAGAATGGATCCCTCCTAAACGAACACGGCGTTCTGGAAACCAGGCAGCCACCAGCAATGCATCCCAGGATCAAATTCCCAGGCCCAGTACCAGCGCTGCCGCCAGCGAAAGGCCACAAGAAATGCCCAGCCCCAGTACCAGCACTGCCGCATCATCACGCCCAAATGCCAGCACAGGAACAAATCCCCCAACTACCAGCACTGGAGTGCCACGTCCCCCAAGAGCCAGGGCCGCTACATACCTCCCAGATGGTCTTGCCAATCCAACATGGCTGCCTTCCAACTCAGGATCAGCAAGAATCCCCCCTTTCACCGCACAGCCAGGTGTGCAGGCCAATACCCAAAATTTTTCCCCAATTGATTGTTTTCATTTATTTTTGCCCGACACTTTTCTACAAGTCATCGTGGACCAGACCAATTTATATGCCCAGCAGTATATTGCCAACAACCCCCAATCATCTTACGCCCGTCCATTTGAGTGGAGAAGCTTGACTCTGGAGGAGTTCAAAGTGTTTATGGGCCTCACCATAAACATGGGGCTTACCAAAAAAAATGAAGGACATGCCTATTGGTCCACCGACCCCATCCACCATATGCCCATTTATTCTTCCGTTATGTCCAGGTCCCGATACAGGATGATAATGCGTTTTTTCCATTTCAGGGACAACAGCCAGTGCCCTCCCCGCAATCATCCAGATCATGACAAATTATATAAAATTCGCCCACTCATTGATTTCTTTTCCCAACGATTTGCAGAACTCTATGTCCCCGAAAAGCACATATGTGTAGACGAGTCCCTGGTACCCTTTTCAGGCCGGCTAGGAATAAGACAATACATTCCTAGCAAAAGGGCCAAATACGGAGTGAAGTTTTATAAGCTTTGCGAGAGAGCCACGGGATATTTGTATGCTTTCCGCATATACGAAGGAAAAGATTCCCAGCTCCAGCCCCCTGAGTGCCCGGCCTACATGGGCACAACTGGTAAAATTGTATGGGACCTGGCATACCCACTGCTGAGGAAAGGTTACCACATTTACCTGGATAACTTCTACACCAGCCTGCCCCTTTTCAGACACCTATACCTCGCAGAAACCCTGGCCTGTGGAACCTCCAGAAAGAATAGGAAGGGCTTCCCACAATCCATAGTAAATAAGAAATTGCGAAGGGGAGAAAGAGCAACCTTGCGATGCGACGAAGTGCTGGCTTTGAGGTGGAAGGATACCAGGAATGTGTTCATGATGTCCACCATCCATGATGACACTACGGTGGAAATTCAGAGACGACAAGGTCCCATCGTAAAGCCAAAATGTGTACACGATTACAATCTGTACATGGGGGGGGTGGATTTCAACGACCAAATGCTTCAGCCCTATTTAGCAATAAGGAGGTCCCGTTTTTGGTACAAGAAGGTAGCACTCTATTTAATTCATTTGGCCATTTATAATGCCTACATAGTTCACACCAAGTCCACAGAAAGCCCTTCCCACTTCCTAAAATTTATAGAAAATGTTGTCCGGTCCCTCATCTACGGTCAAAGACCCCCCCCAGAAAACCTTCGCTCCGATGCCGTTAGCCGACTTCACGAACGCCACTTCCCAGACCACATTCCACCAACTGAAGCAGGCCGACGACGCCAAAAAAGATGTCGAGTATGCACCAAAAATGGATTTAGAAAAGATACCAGCTACCATTGTGTCGACTGTCCCTCCGAACCCGGCCTTTGCATTGGTATATGCTTCAGACAATATCACACATCCCTAAATTATTAGCTCATATTCCTAACCATTTCCCCATTTTCAACATCTGTGCTGACCATTCCCCATGCTTCCTCAAATATCCACTGCCTTCCACGTGAACTGACCCTGGCCTGTTTTTTGACTATGCCTCTGCCAACCGTTTGGACTGCTTCCATGTGAAATGACCCTGGCCTGTTTTATCAACTACGCTTCTGCCTACTGCTTGGACTGCTTACATGTGAACTGACCCTGGCCTGTTTTATCAACTACGCTTCTGCCTACTGCTTGGACTGCTTACATGTGAACTGACCCTGGCCTGTTTTATCAACTACGCTTCTGCCTACCGCTTGGACTGCTTGAACGTGAACTGACCCTGGCCTGTTTTATGGACTATGCTTTTGCCTACCGCTTGGACTGATCTGTTGCCCTGCTACTGTAGTACACAGGGGTCTCACATGTGAGGGGCTCCAGAAATGTTTTTCCGGATGGAGAAAACAATATTTTTGTTGTCTCCGGGTTTCTTAATTTCCGGATTAGGGTCTGGAGTCCGGAGGCTTCATAGAGATTTGGGTGGGTCGAAGCCTCTACCCCTGTGGCCCTGTGCACAGGTCTTACCTGATTGCGGCCCTCAGCCTGCTGCTGACTTACTGCCACTATCTCCCTGCCTGCAGCATAAACTGACCACACCTGGACACATTTTCTATGGACAAATGCTTTGGCTGTGCCGACGATATCCTGGTGCTGACTATAGACAATATTCCTACCTGCTGCCTGGATAATTACTATTGTTGCTAAGCACATCCCTGCCTGCTGCCTGCGGCCTGCTGTCTGCTGTCTGCTGTCTGCTGCCTGCTGCCTGCTGCCTGCTGCCTGCTGCCTGGACCAAATCCCTCCTCTGGGGACACTACAAAAACCACAGGTAATACTTTTTTTTTACCCTTTGCTCAATAGAATTTATTTTGGAGTGTATTTTTTGGTATGTAAATGCTATGTGTTAGAAATATAAGGGCCTTCAAAAATAATAGGTTGTCAGGAAACTAGAAGTGCAATTTATGCTTGTAGAACGCCTGAAGGTGCTACTTCAATGGTGGGCCTCTGTATATGGCCAGGCTGTGTAAAAGTCTCACACATGTGGTATCGCCATACTCAGGAGGAGTAGCAGAATGTATTTTGGGGTGTCATTTTTGCTATGCACATGCTATGTGTTGGAAATATCTTAAAAATGGACAACTTTGTGGGAAAAAAATGCGTTTTCATTTTTTTTCCACATATTCCAAAAACTTCTGGAAAAAAATGAACAGTTCAAAAGACTCATAATGCCTCATAGATTATACGTTGGGGTGTTAGCTTTCCAAAAATGGGGTCATTTTATGGGCGTTTCCATTGTCCTGGGGCTCCAGGGCCTTCAAAACTGTAATAGGTGATTGAGAAATGAGATGTGTAATTTATGCTTGTAGAACGCCTGAAGGTGCTACTTCACTGGCGGGCCTCTGTAAGTGGCCAGGCTGTGTAAAAGTCTCACACATGTGGTATCGCCATACTCAGGAGGAGTAGCAGAATGTATTTTGGGGTGTCATTTTTGCTATGCACATGCTATGTGTTGGAAATATCTTAAAAATGGACAACTTTGTGGAAAAAAAATGCGTTTTCATTTTTTTTCCACATATTCCAAAAACTTCTGGAAAAAAATGAACAGTTCAAAAGACTTATAATGCCTCATAGATTATACGTTGGGGTGTTAGCTTTCCAAAATGGGGTCATTTTATGGGCGTTTCCATTGTCCTGGGGCTCCAGGGCCTTCAAAACTGTAATAGGTGATTGAGAAATGAGATGTGTAATTTATGCTTGTAGAACACCTGAAGGTGCTACTTCACTGGCGGGCCTCTGTAAGTGGCCAGGCTGTGTAAAAGTCTCACACATGTGGTATCGCCATACTCAGGAGGAGTAGCAGAATGTATTTTGGGGTGTCATTTTTGCTATGCACATGCTATGTGTTGGAAATATCTTAAAAATGGACAACTTTGTGGAAAAAAAATGCGTTTTCATTTTTTTTCCACATATTCCAAAAACTTCTGGAAAAAAATGAACAGTTCAAAAGACTTATAATGCCTCATAGATTATACGTTGGGGTGTTAGCTTTCCAAAATGGGGTCATTTTATGGGCGTTTCCATTGTCCTGGGGCTCCAGGGCCTTCAAAACTGTAATAGGTGATTGAGAAATGAGATGTGTAATTTATGCTTGTAGAACACCTGAAGGTGCTACTTCACTGGCGGGCCTCTGTAAGTGGCCAGGCTGTGTAAAAGTCTCACACATGTGGTATCGCCATACTCCGGAGGAGTAGCAGAATGTATTTTGGGGTGTCATTTTTGCTATGCACATGCTATGTGTTGGAAATATCTTAAAAATGGACAACTTTGTGGAAAAAAAATGCGTTTTCATTTTTTTTCCACATATTCCAAAAACTTCTGGAAAAAAATGAACAGTTCAAAAGACTCATAATGCCTCATAGATTATACGTTGGGGTGTTAGCTTTCCAAAATGGGGTCATTTTATGGGCTTTTCCATTGTCCTGGGGCTTCAGGGCCTTCAAAACTGTAATAGGTGATTGAGAAATGAGATGTGCAATTTATGCTTGTAGAACGCCTGAAGGTGCTACTTCACTGGCGGGCCTCTGTAAGTGGCCAGGCTGTGTAAAAGTCTCACACATGTGGTATCGCCATACTCAGGAGGAGTAGCAGAATGTATTTTGGGGTGTCATTTTTGCTATGCACATGCTATGTGTTGGAAATATCTTAAAAATGGACAACTTTGTGGAAAAAAAATGCGTTTTCATTTTTTTTCCACATATTCCAAAAACTTCTGGAAAAAAAATGAACAGTTCAAAAGACTCATAATGCCTCATAGATTATACGTTGGGGTGTTAGCTTTCCAAAATGGGGTCATTTTATGGGCGTTTCCATTGTCCTGGGGCTTCAGGGCCTTCAAAACTGTAATAGGTGATTGAGAAATGAGATGTGCAATTTATGCTTGTAGAACGCCTGAAGGTGCTACTTCACTGGCGGGCCTCTGTAAGTGGCCAGGCTGTGTAAAAGTCTCACACATGTGGTATCGCCATACTCAGGAGGAGTAGCAGAATGTATTTTGGGGTGTCATTTTTGCTATGCACATGCTATGTGTTGGAAATATCTTAAAAATGGACAACTTTGTTGAAAAAAAATGCGTTTTCATTTTTTTTCCACATATTCCAAAAACTTCTGGAAAAAAATGAACAGTTCAAAAGACTCATAATGCCTCATAGATTATACGTTGGGGTGTCTGCTTTCCAAAATGGGGTCATTTTGTGGGTATTTGTACTTTCCTGGCTTGTTAGTGTCTCAAGAACTGAGAGAGGTCTTCAGTACATCAGGTGTGATCAGGTGTGATCAATTTTCAATGATTTGCACCATAGCTTGTAGACTCTATAACTTTCACAAAAACTAAATAATATACACTAATTAGGGTTATTTTTACCAAAGATATGTAGCCATATACATTTTGGCCAAAATTTATGAAGAAATATTACTAATTTGTAAAATTTTATGACAGAAACAAAGAAAAAGGCATTTTTTTCACCAAATTTTCTGTCTTTTTTAATTTATAGCACAAAAAATAAAAAACCCACTAGTGATTAAATACCACCAAAAGAAAGCTCTATTTGTGTGAAAAAAAGGACGCAAATTTCATTTGGGTACAGTGTTGCATGAGTGAGTAATTGTCATTCAAAGTGTGAGAGCGCTGAAAGCTGAAAATTGGTCTGGTCAGGAAGGGGGTGAAAGTGCACTGTAGGCAAGTGGTTAATTGCCCTTTTGTAGTGTAGCAGTATTATGCTATGGTGTATTTTTTGTTTTTTCTCGGTAGTCCTTAATCCTGCTTTATGAGTATAAAACCTGGGAAAAAGCACAAATCACACCACATTGCTCCACCGTATCCCTTTACAGCAACAGGATCATCAACCCGGGCTGGGTTAAAGCCATATGCGATTTTATGGCTTGCATCTGGTGAGCATGTTCCCTATAAGTATATGAAGTGCCGTTTTGGAGATTATTTCAGCTACGACTGACTTTTTGTTTATACCTTTGGGAACTTTTCTTCAAATTTTTTAGTTTATATCTGGATTATAATAGCGCAATTTTTTCCTTATCCATCTATGTACCTGTACCATAGTAGGACATAGTCCAAGATGGGTGCATAGCGATCATCAGAAGGTATGTGTCTCTCCCACCCACCAAGATACAAGTTAGCATAAGCAGGGGCACAGGATTTCCCCATAGCAACTCCTTGGGTCTGTAGGTAGTACTGGTCATTGAAGGTGAAATAATTCTTAGTCAGAATAAATCTTAAGATTTTCAAAATAAATTGGTTCAAGGGCCAAGAAGTTTGTTCCTGTTCACCAAGAAAGAATCCAGCCGTCCGGATGCCCTGCTCGTGGGGGATACTCGAGTACAGGGCCTCTATAGCAACAAGCAGGGCGTCAGGAAGGGATCTGGATCCCCTCAATGTGTTTCAAAAGATCCACAGTATCCTGTATGTATTAAGGAAGGCTACACACATGCGGCATTAGAAAGATTTCCACAAATTTACTGGCATTGTCTGTGAGAAATCCAATCGGTCTCCCAGGGGGTAAATGCATATTCTTGTGCATTTTAGGGAGAGTGTAGAAAGTAGGGACATGAGGGAATTTGGGAATCAAGAACTCCAGGTTATCTTTGTCAATGAGGCCCTCGTAGAAAGGCCCCCGTGCAAAGCTCCCGGTGTTCCTCTGCAAAGGTGGAAATCAAAGAAGGAGAAGGTCAAAGGAACTCTGGAAGCTTTGCATAAATATGAACGGCTCACCCTTTGGAGCACTGACCTCCCATTTGTTTTGCCTCTGTTCTGGGCCCACCCTCCAACTTGATAATAGGCAATGCGTGCTTGCACGTCAGCGTGGATCACGCACGCACAGTGCAGGGTGCCAGACCCGGTAATGTCACGTGCCGCCATTCGGGCTGGGGAGCTCATTTAACATACCTTGGCCCGCTGATGAGCAGCATGGACATCTTCTCCTCTGTAACTAAGGATAACCAATAACCACCGGAAAATGAGGGGAGGAAATGACTTGGAATTGGATTATCTCATGGTGAATAGCCCCTACGGCCATGGTCAACGGAGCAGTCTCATGAGTCACCTGGGCAGGCTGTAGAGGTCTCCCATCAATAGCCTCAATGGCAAGTGGAGTGGCACGAAGTGCAGCGGAATCGAGTGCTTAGCCCCAAAGGCACCATCTATGAACAGGCCTGCAGCACCAGAGTCGATTAGAGCCAGTATCTTGATAGACGACTCAGACCAAGAAAGGGTAACTGGAACCAGGGGCTTATCCTTCTGAATAACTTGGGATGTAACAACGCCACCTAAGGTCTATCCCCTACAGGACCTCAAGGTGCGGGCGTTTCCCAAACGAGTAGGACAAGACTTTAAAAAATTACCTGATTGGCCACAATAAAGGCACAATCTCTCCCCCCTCTTAAAGGCCCTCTCATCCACAGAGAAACGCGTGAAGCCCAACGGCATGGGTTCTACTTGACTGGCAGACTCGGTACCAGGAGGTATGGAAGGGGAGGGAGGCAAGGGTGAGACTTCAAAGCTTGGAGCCAAATGTACATGAGGCTTCTGCAGCACTCCTTAAAGGAAGCTCAGTGGGAATGTCTCGGGCTTCTATCTCATCTTTGAAGTTATCCGAGAGAACATGAGAAAAAGCAGCCATGTGGGCCTCATTGTTCCAAGCAACCTCTGCTGCCAGAGTACAGAATTCAATGGCGTAATCTGCAACTCGTACCCACTTTGACAGACATGAGGCTTTTGGCAGCAAAAGTGGAGCTTGCAGGAACGTCAAATACCCTTTTTAAGGAAGCCACAACAAACTCTGGGTAACTCAGGACAATGGGTCTTTTGTGTCAGGACAATTGTGTCTCCCATAGAGGGTTTGCCCAGGCCAAGGCTCTCTCAGAAAGCAAAGATATTACAAAGCCTACTTTGCTTCTGTCCGTGGGGAACGCCTGGGGCAGCATCTCAAAGTATATCCCAACCTGGTTGAGAAACCCTCTGCATTGAACTGAATCGCCCCCAAATCGATGGGGAAGCGATCCGGAACCAGACATATCTCTTATAGAGGTAATATTCGAGGCAGGTGACTGGAGCAGCAGCAGGGATGGCCTGCAACACAGGTTAAACTGGAACAGCCACAGTGGGAGGATCCAGGTGAGCAGTGCGAATCAGGAGCGTCTGTAACGCTATGGCAAACTGACCCATGCGGTGATCCTGCTAATCCTATCTGGAAAAAATATTACCAGCAAGTGGATTGCATGCATCTTCTGAATTCATGGCCTTCGTCTACTCTCAGGAACCGTGAATCAGACTGAGGCAGAAGTGCAGTAAAAATCAAACTTTAATAAAATGGTCAAATGATACAAACAGTGCAAACATAGTCAAAACATAGCCAGGGTTCGGTAACCAGAGCAGGTAGTCAGAACATCCGTATATGTTGACCAAGGCGAAGGCACAGGAGACCTGATGCAAGCGGCTTAAATAGCCAGCAGGCTCATTAATGAGCAGGATATGACCATCAGGTGAGTCACTGTGGAATGAAGAGTTTTGGCAATTAACCGACACCCGAGCAACCTGTGCTCTGAGAAGGGAGGGCTGAGCCCAGCCCTGACAGGTACAGAGGTAATGTTTTTAAAAAAACGCATTAAAAATCCATGCGTTTAAAACTGAAAAAAAACGCATTAAAAAATCCATGCGTTTAAAACTGAAAAAAACGCATTTAATTGTGCGATTTATTTGTGGAAAAACGCATATTGGGTTATGCGATTAAATTGGGAGAAACACCATAGGTATTTTTAGAATCCTTTAGGAGTCCATGCATCTAATTGATGTCTCCTTAGGTGTTTAATTTGCGGTTGCTTAGACAGGTGTTGTTCCTGATTAGTTAGTGCTGAGATGTTTTACTAACTAATTGCCCTTTGGTGTTGAGCACAGGTTAAAACTTGAAGGACAAAAGGTGTACACCACAAATGAGAAAGATAAGCACCATTTAGTAAATGTATATTTTTGAGCAGGTATACACATAATACTTTTACTTATCTTTAGTTGTGGTGTCCTCTTTCCTGCTGATCACGTCCTTACTATCTCTTCCGTGTTTGCATGAGGATAGAAGACAGATAAAAAACCATTGCGCAATATAGTTATACTTTGAATGGTGTGCATGTGTTGTGGCTGAAGCCCATCTACTTACACAGCACCCTACGAACGAAGCGCGGTGGTTAGAAATATGTCAGGCACTGTTTGGGCTCCCTGCCCTGCTTGTCTCAGTAGTGTTGCTTAGCTCCTCCTCCCGACGCGTTGCGACACGCCCACGTGTCTTTATCAAGGGATTAATCCCTTGATAAAGACACGTGGGCGTGTCGCAACGCGTCGGGAGGAGGAGCTAAGCAACACTACTGAGACAAGCAGGGCAGGGAGCCCAAACAGTGCCTGACATATTTCTAACCACCGCGCTTCGTTCGTAGGGTGCTGTGTAAGTAGATGGGCTTCAGCCACAACACATGCACACCATTCAAAGTATAACTATATTGCGCAATGGTTTTTTATCTGTCTTCTATCCTCATGCAAACACGGAAGAGATAGTAAGGACGTGATCAGCAGGAAAGAGGACACCACAACTAAAGATAAGTATATAGATACATGCATTTACGTTAATGCAGGGGGTTTTCAATTAGAATCCTATTCAAACTCCACAGCTCTTACGTTTGACAGCTTACACACCTCTCATGTCTTCAGGTCTGTGTTGAGAAGTCAGTTGTGAAAAATTAAAAGAATAGTGAGGAGGACATGGTAGGAAACAGTTAAACAAAACTGTAGTGAAATTCCAAGATAGAGGATTTCCAAAATCATTGATATATAAATGGAATTAAAATGTGTGTTAAAACAAAAATTAGGAGAGGGAGGAGGCAGGAAAAAGAGTTACTCCCAAAATGATCCCATTCACTGCAGCATATCAGAGGTAAGCAAGGACATATTTACAATTATTAAACAACATTGGCCATTGTTATCTGAATCACATCCTGATATTCCAGGGTTTTAAATTGTTTCTATGCAGGCTTTTATAAGAAACTGCTCTCTTAGGGATTGGTTGCCCATTGTGTTCCCCATACATTTTACGGGTCTTAACAAAATGAATAACTTCTGTGTTTAATTTGTATCCAACGTACATCGAGGAAGGGAAGAAAGTTTATACATCCACACACTGGGTTACAATTCCTCATTAAGGGTACCTTACATATTGGTCTTCCTGCTTTATATATGTGATACTGTGTGCATGCACATTATTATATATCGTGGATAGGGATGGGCCCGGTGCTCGATGCAAACCCACGTTCGCATCGAGCACCGGGCGTTCGCTCGCTCGGCGAGCCCAGAACTATTTGGGCCGTTCGCATCACATTCGTGTGATGCGAGCGGCCCCGCAATGCATTGCGGCCGGCGCGGCCGGCGCAGTGCATTGCTGGCTGATGATTGGCCAAGCATGCACTGTGACCCCGCATGCTTGGCCAATCACAGCGCCGGAAACTCGGAGAGCAATAATTGGCTACAGGCAGGACGCCTGTAGCCAATTAAAGCTCAGGGGCTTCAGTACACGCCCCACCATTTAAAAGGCCGCCACGCCGTCGGCGCCGGTCACATGAGTTCCGGCTTTAGGAGAGATCAGTCTGCTGATTCTGTGTCTTAGCTTGATTCATTGCTACAGAAAGATTTGCTCTTCTTTGCTAAACCATTGGCTATTTCTTTGCTAAACCATTGCTACCTAAGTCATTGATCGTTCATTGCTGCTGATTGCACAGTTAGTGTGTTATTAGCTGCTGCTGGGGATTAGTCTGGTGCGTGTTTTACTGTTAGTACAGTATTTCAGTAGTACCAACCGCAGTGCTGTTAGCACAGCATTGCACCCCAACAGCACCCATAGGACTTCAAGTGTGTTAGTGGCAGCAAACAGAGCTCCTATATTTTCTTCCCAGAAGCACCCATAGGACTTCTAGTGTGTTAGTGGCAGCAAACAGAGCTCCTATATTTTCTTCCCAGAAGCACCCATAGGACTTCTAGTGTGTTAGTGGCAGCAAACAGAGCTCCTATATTTTCTTCCCAGAAGCACCCATAGGACTTCTAGTGTGTTAGTGGCATCACACAGAGCTCCTATATTTTCTTCTCAGCAGCACCCACAGGACTTCTAGTGTGTTAGTGGCAGCAAACAGAGCTCCTATATTTTCTTCCCAGAAGCACCCATAGGACTTCTAGTGTGTTAGTGGCAGCAAACAGAGCTCCTATATTTTCTTCCCAGAAGCACCCATAGGACTTCTAGTGTGTTAGTGGCATCACACAGAGCTCCTATATTTTCTTCTCAGCAGCACCCACAGGACTTCTAGTGTGTTAGTGGCATCACACAGAGCTCCTATATTTTCTTCCCAGAAGCACCCATAGGACTTCTAGTGTGTTAGTGGCAGCACACAGAGCTCCTATATTTTCTTCTCAGCAGCACCCATTTTTTATACTATATACACTACCGACTACAATGGCTGGAAGACCGCCAAGGAGAGGCAGAGCGTGCCGAGGCAAGAACACAGTGCAGGCAGGTTCTGTTTCTAGAGACAACAGTGCTGGCCGTGGACGTGGTCGTGCATCGTCATCAGCACGTGGCCATGGGACACGCTTGTCTTTGTTTTCGGCAGCTGGACATGTGGAGCCGCATCATGCTGAAGGCTTGGTAGAATGGATGACCAAGCCCTCCTCATCCTCCTCATCCTCTCTCACCCAGGCTCAGGGTACTGGCAGAGCACCTGCCAACGCGTACTCAATGGCATCATCAGCCACCCCTTCCCTAGACCCACCATGTCCTCCTGAGGAGTCCCCCAAACTCTTTGAGCACAGTGTTGGGTACATGCTCCAGGAGGATGCCCAACGATTCGAAGGCTCGGATGATGATACCCAGCTTGAGGAAGTCATTAGTGTGCGCGCAGAGAGAGGGGATGCTGAAGGACAGCAATCTGGCAGTACTGTTCCACCAGCTGCAGCTTACTGCCAGGTTTGCTCTAGTGGTGAAGAGGGAGGGGATGATGAGGTCACTGACTCCACGTGGGTGCCTGAAGGGAGAGAGGAGGAGGAGGAGGACGAGGAGGAGGAGGATGCGGCGTCACATGTCCAACGAGTCAGGATGCCCCCTGGAGGCCAGCTAGAGGCCAGCACAGCAACTGTACCACACCGCAGAGCTCCGCCTGTGCAGGGCGCTGCCTCTGCACGTTATCAGAAAAGTTCTTTGGTGTGGGCCTTTTTTGAGACGAGTGCATCAGATCGCACCACTGCTATTTGCAATATTTGTCTCAAGCGTATCTCGCGTGGCCAAAACATCAGCCGCTTGGGCACCACAAGCATGAGCAGACATATGTCGACCTGCCATGCAGCTCGTTGGCAAGCACACATAAAAGACCCACACCAAAGAACAAAGCGGACCTCTCCTTGCTCCTCATCAGCTGAGATCTCCATCCCCACTATATCTTCAGTCCTCTCTGAAAGCTGCTCTGAGAGGACTGAAGGTGTAGAATTAGGTGTGTCACAACCAAGTACTTGCAGTACACCGACGTCCGATTGTAGCAGGCAAATTTCCCTGCCCCAGCTGCTGGACCGTCGAAAGAAGTATACTCCCAGCCATCCACATGCCCAGCGGTTGAATGCTAGCTTGGCTAAATTGCTAGCACTTCAACTGCTGCCTTTTCAGTTGGTAGACTCGGCCCCCTTCCGTGAGTTTGTTCAATGTGCGGTTCCTCAGTGGCAGGTTCCCAAACGCCACTTTTTCTCATGGAAGGCGATTTCTCTCTACCGGCATGTGGAAGGCAATTTCCATGCCTCGCTGGACAGGGCGGTCAGCGGTAAGGTGCATATTACCGCTGACTCATGGTCCAGCAGGCATGGACAGGGACGTTATCTTTCTTTCACGGCCCATTGGGTGACTCTATTAGCAGCTAGGAGGGATGCAGGACAAGGTGCAGTAATGTTGGAGGTTGTTCCGCCACCACGCCTCCAAAATGCTACTACTGGTTGTGACACACCTCTCTCCTCCACCCCCTCCTCTTCTTCTTCCTCCAGTGCTCTGTCCTCGGAACCAGCGGTGCTCCGTAGGCGTACAAGGGGCTACGCAAGTACGCAGGCAAAAAGATGCCATGCCGTGCTTGCGCTGGTGTGTTTGGGGGACAGGAGCCACACTGGGCCAGAGGTTCTGGCAGCTCTGCAGGGGCAGGCCGAGAGGTGGTTGACGCCACGCCAGCTTAAGCCAGGAATGGTCGTTTCTGACAATGGCACCAACCTCCTCTCCGCCCTGCGACAGGGGCAGCTCACCCATGTGCCCTGTATGGCTCACGTCCTCAACCTGGTGGTGCAGCGGTTCTTGGGCAGGTTCCCAGGCTTACAGGATGTCCTGAGGCAGGCCAGGAAAGTCTGTGTGCATTTCCACCGATCTTATAATGCCAGTGCTCGGCTGACTGAGCTGCAAAAGGAGCTGAACCTGCCCAAGAACCGCCTAATATGTGACATGCCCACCAGGTGGAACTCAACGTTGGCCATGCTGCAGCGACTGCACACGCAGCAGAGGGCCATCAATGAGTACCTTTGCGACTACGGCACCAGGACAGGGTCAGGGGAGCTTGGCTTTTTTTCCCCACGCCAGTGGAGCATGATCAGGGATGCATGCACTGTCCTCTCACCATTTGAGGAGGCCACGAGGATAGTGAACAGTGACAGTGCATGCATCAGTGACACTGTACCTCTTGTCCACCTGGTGGAGCATACGCTGCGTGGGATAATGGACAGGGCACTTGAGGCAGAACAGAGGCAGGAAGAGGAGGACTTCCTTGCCTCTCAAGGCCCCCTTTATCCAGACAGTGTTCCTTCTGTCCCACCCATCACACAGGAAGAGGATGAGGAGGAGGAGGAGGATTGTGTGAGCATGGAGGTGGAGCCTGGCACTCAGCATCAGCAGCAGCAGTCTTTTAGGGATGATGTACAGTCCCAACAAACCAGTGGACTTGTACGTGGCTGGGAGGAGGTGGCTGGCGATCATGTCATCCTCAGTGACCCAGAAGACTCCGGACCGAATGCCTCAGCTAACCTACGCTGCATGGCCTCCCTGATCCTGCAAAGCCTGCGGAAGGATCCTCGTGTTCTTCGGATCAAGGAGAGGGACCATTACTGGCTGGCCACTCTCCTTGATCCACGGTACAAGGGTAAGGTTGCGGACCTTATCTTGCCGTCGCAGAGGGAGCAGAGGATGAGACATCTCAGGGAGGCCTTGCAGAAAGGTCTGTGCAACGCGTTCCCAGAAACTGGGAGGTTACAAACTCTTGGTCCTGGACGACAAGTTGCTGAGGCTTCGGTCAGTAGCAGAAGGAGCGGTGGGGAAGGTGGACGTCTGACCGATGCGTTCAGACAATTTTTTAGTCCGCAGCCCCAAGGTATGATCGGTTCCAGCAACCATCGCCAGCGTCTGATATACATGGTGCAGGAATACCTAGGGGCAAGGTCAGACTTGGACACCTTTCCCACCGAAAATCCTCTGGCTTACTGGGTCCTGAGGATGGATCACTGGCCAGAGCTTGCACAGTATGCAATTGAGCTACTGGCCTGTCCTGCATCCAGCGTTCTTTCCGAACGCACATTCAGTGCTGCTGGAGGATTTGTCACCGATCATAGGGTGCGCCTGTCCAACGACTCAGTTGATCGACTGACCTTCATAAAAATGAATCAGTCTTGGATCACCACCAGCTACCAGGCACCTGAAGCGGATATAACGGAATAATTTATAATGTCACATCCCTTCAAGACTGCCTATGCTGATGCTGAGTGACTGTCCTGTTATGTTCACTGACTATCCTCTTCCTCCTCCTCAATGATCCATGCCACCACACCAGTGCCTAAGGCACAATTTTTCAGCCCCTGTATAACAGGGGCGTGTACTTACAATTTTTTTTAAAAATGCTTCGCAACAGGTGTGACTGCTGTGCTCCAAGTACAGTATCTGTGAGGGGTTGCAGTGTTGTGGCACCAGCACCAGTGCCTAAGGCACAATTTTTCAGCCCCTGTTGGGGCGTGTAATTACAATTTTTAGGCAATGCTTTGCAACAGGTCTCATTGCTGTTCTCAGAGTACAGTATCTGTGAGGGGTTGGAGTGTTGTGGCACCAGCACCAGTGCCTAAGGCACAATTTTTATGCCCCAGTATAACAGGGGCGTGTAATTACAATTTTTTAAAAAGATGCTTCGCAACAGGTGTGACTGCTGTGCTCCAAGTACAGTATCTGTGAGGGGTTGCAGTGTTGTGGCACCAGCACCAGTGCCTAAGGCACAATTTTTCAGCCCCTGTATAACAGGGGCGTGTAATTAAAATTTTTTAAAAAGATGCTTCGCAACAGGTGTGACTGCTGTGCTCCAAGTACAGTATCTGTGAGGGGTTGCAGTGTTGTGGCACCAGCACCAGTGCCTAAGGCACAATTTTTCAGCCCCTGTTGGGGCGTGTAATTACAATTTTTAGGCAATGCTTTGCAACAGGTCTCATTGCTGTGCTAAGAGTACAGTATCTGTGAGGGGTTGCAGTGTTGTGGCACCAGCACCAATGCCTAAGGCCCAATTCTTCAGCCCCTGTTTAACAGGGGCGTGTAATTACAAATCTTGATCTAATAGTTCACAGCAAGGCCCATTCCTGCGCCCACCAAGAGTAACTATGAGGGCCTACAGTCTTGTGGCAACACCGTCCACCACCACCACCACCGCCAAAGGCCCAATTTTTCTGCCCTGTTCAACAGGTGCATGCAATTACAAATCTTGATCTAATAACTCACAGCAGGGCCCATTCCTGCACCCACCAAGAGTAACTGTGTGGGCTTACAGTCTTGTGGCAACACCGTCCACCACCACCACCAAAGGCCCAATTTTTCTGCCCTGTTCAACAGGTGCATGCAATTACAAATCTTGATCTAATAATTCACAGCAGGGCCCATTCCTGCGCCCACCAAGAGTAACTGTGAGGGCTTACAGTCTTGTGGCAACACTGTCCACCACCACCACCAAAGGCCCAATTTTTCTGCCCGGTTCAACAGGTGCATGCAAGTACAAATCTTGATCTATTAACTCACAGCAGGGCCCATTCCTGTGCCCACCAGTCTTGTGGCTACACCAACATCTAATAGGGCAAATTTCTGCAGAGTATATACGGCAGGCCCCTACTTTCAAACATCCAACTTACAAATGACTCCTACTTGCAAACGGAAAGAGAAACAGGAAGTGAGAGGAAATCTACCCCTAGGAAGGGAAATTCTATCATGTTAGATTTAATTTGGGAAAAAGGTATCTCCTCTCTACTGATGCTTTATCACCAATCCTTGTTTCAATTAAAACCCCACTTTTCCAAAAACATTTGTCATTGGGACGGAAAGTGAGGTGACATGTTCTGAACAGATGTGCAAAGACAGCAAAATGTTACACGGGTGATAACCCCTCCCTATGTTCTCCAAAAAGCTTAAAAATAGATTTTTTTGGGATGGAGCTACACTTCATAATGTACCTGTTCAGATTCTACTTAAGAACAAACCTACAGTCCGTGTCTTGTTTGCACCACCTATATACTGCTGTTCAGAGTATATAGGGTTGTAGGTATAGGGTTTTATTTTGGGTGCGGGGTCCCCCTTAATATCCATACAAGACCCAAAGGGGCTGGGGTGGGGGGGGAGGGTGATGTGGTAGCCATGACATTTTTCTCATGGATTTTCATCCATATGGTGGCCAGGACAAGACATGACATTAAAGCCGCAAGTGGTTTTAAATGGCTTCTTTTTTTCCTTTACAAATGTCATTTTGTGCAAGGACAGTTCTAAACACGGGAAACACATGCCACTTCACAGGCATACTTTAGACACCCCCCAGGTACCATATTTAAAGGAAAATTTCACTTTTTTTTTCCACTTTATGCATCATTAAAATGACTGCTCCCGAAAAAACGTTAGTTTTTAAAAGTTCTTTTTGCATTGATATATGTCCCCTGGGGCAGGACCCGGGTCCCCAAACCTGTTTTATGACATTAACATGCATATTGGCCGTTGTAATTAGCAATTTTGATTTCGAACGTACGCGTCCATTATAACGAATAGGGTTCGAAAATTCGCGCGAACTTTCGGTCCGTTCGAAGGTTCTGGTGCGAACCGAACCGGGGGTGTTCGGCTCATCCCTAATCGTGGAGATCAAACAGAAAGTAAAGGATCATTTAGCACAATAGCCGTGCTCTATTATGCAGAAACAACCAGGCCTATTACCAGTGGCCAAACATTTTTCTGAGAAAGGATATTCTGACACAGATTTGATAATTTTAGAACAGATCTTGAGAAACAGAAGAGGTGGGGATAAAATAAGAAAGAAGTATGAGGGATCAATAAATGATCTTCCCTACAGCTTTATTGTCTCAGCAAAGACTCCAATCTTTATCTTTTCATGTAATAATTGTAAATATTGTTTTGCTGTACACTGTGTGTGTTGTTGAATATAAGTATTTTATTACTTTTTCAGATATTTTGAATGAAACTGACACTGGAGAAAGTGTATAGTTGTAGTGGTAGTTGTTAAATTTATGAATATACTCGCATTTTTGGGGTTGATACATGGTAATGACATGTCTTCCAGGATAGTTAATTGCGATACATTGTTGACGGTTGTGCACACATTTGAACTTGATAAAAAGCAGGGACACCCAAACCTGTTGTTCCTTTTGTAATGTATGCCGTATGATTTCTTCTGTCCCACTGAAGGGTTAAGCAATAAACATTTAATTGCAAATTTACACAAAATATACAGCATCTAATCTTTGATCATATTGGATTTTGTCAGTCAACCTGAAAGGGAAACCATAATAGTTTTGGGTCTGTTTTTTTTGTTATTTATTTATTTTTTCACGTTTATACCTTTTAAACTAGCTGTTATTCTCTCGCTCATTGAGGTACTCCGCTATATTTTGAAAAACTAGTGGGAGGAGGAAGATAGGTGCCTAAAAAAAAGCAACTTAACCACTTTCAGACAGGACCAATTTGCAGCCAAAGGACCAGGCCCCTTTTTGCGATTCGGCACTGCGTCGCTTTAACTGACAATTGCGCGGTCGTGCGACGTGGCTCCCAAACAAAATTGACGTCCTTTTTTTCCCACAAATAGAGCTTTCTTTTGGTGGTATTTGAATGCCCCTGCGGTTTTTATTTTTTGCGCTATAAACAAAAATAGAGCGAAAATTTTGAAAAAAATGCATTATTTTTTACTTTTTGCTATAATAAATATCCCCAAAAAATATATAAAAAAACATTTTTTTTCCTCAGTTTAGGCCGATACGTATTCTTCTACATATTTTAGGTAAAAAAAATCACAATAAGCGATTATTGATCGGTTTGCGCAGAAGTTATAGCTTTACAAGATAGGGGATAGTTTTATATCATTTTTATTAATAATTTTTTTTTTATTAGTAATGGCGGAGATCTGCGATTTTTTTTTGTGACTGCGACATTATGGCGGACACATCGGACATTTTTGACACATTTTTGGGACCATTGTCATTTTTACAGCAATTAATGCTATTTAAATGCATTGATTTCTGTATAAATGACACTGGCAGTGAAGGGGTTAACCACAAGGGGGCAGTGTAAGGGTTAAGTATGCCTAGGGGTGTGTTTCTTACTGTGGGGGGGCGTGGCTGTCAGCTAGTGAATGCTGATCTCTGCTCCAATCACAGGGAGCAGAGATCGGCGTCACTAGTTGCTAGGCAGAACGGGGAGATGCTGTTTATCTCGGCATCTCCCCGTTCAGCCTTCCCGTGAGACGATCGCGGGGGTCCCCGCGGCGATCGAGTCCGCGGGGACTGCGATCGGACTCACGGGGGTCCCGACCGGCGCGGGAGCGTGCCGCTCCCGGCGCGCTCCCGATGGCACGGACAGGCAGAAAGGAGGGACTTATATATACGCCCTCCTGCCTGTACGTGCCATTCTGCCGACGTATATCGTCGTGCGCCGGTCGGCAAGTGGTTAACGGGCCGCAACCACCTCATGGCTAAACTCCACCCTTTGTTATTGTCATGATTACCCCAAACGCAGATAGTAAGACACTATAGCTGGCTACTGTGTTCTCCACCTATAGCAGCCCCCTTTCCCATAAGGCAAGCAGGCCTACCAGTATTCAGTTGTCCCCAGGACTTATACACAATGCTACAGCGCCTGGCCACCATGCTAGGGCATGCATGAACTGAGCAAAGAAAACAGACACTTGCAGTTGCCAGACAGGCAGAGTGGTTCACGGACAGTCCAAGGTAAAGGCAGGCAGAGTTCAGAGAATAGTCCTTATCTGATCCAAGGTCATACACAGGGAAATCCAATCTAGCAGGGCAGACAGACAGGGAGCTCGGTCAGGTAATACACACATTATCAAACTCTATCACAAGCATGAGACTGTAGGTTTGGCTGGCTTAAATCGGGTCTGGTCTCCACTCAGAGACTGGCCACATTAATCACCTTGCAGGTGGACAGACAGACAAGGAGAATGCCAGAGCCAAAACCAAGATGCTGGAATGAGGAGCAGAAGCTCCTGACAGTTATTATTCTATCAACAGCTTATTGTTTTACATTCTGGATAATCTAAATCCTTGTAGTTTCCTCAGTTCTGTCTTTTAGGCAGTCTGAAAGGTATGTTCTGGCCCACACTGTGATATTCTAAGTGAGAACAATTGGCGGTCAGACAACCTGGCTCCCAGGAAATGTTCCTTTCCTTACACAATGAAGGGTTTCATTTCAGGTGAGGGTTGCTGGATGTAGATGCAATGGCATATCATCTCAACAGACAGAAAGACAGGTTTGTCAGAAATACAGAAGTTCTTTCTGTGGATATTAGGAATTGTACAGTGTGATTCATGTGTTTCTGCTGGTGCAAGGATTCCATCATAACGGTGGCCCTGGGCTGGCCCTGAAAGCTTTGTATGTGAACTTGGTTCATCTGCTAGCAGACATCCTGTGGCATCCCTCAATTCCAGCAAAGCAATTAAGACTTGCTTAGTGAATATTAGAAAAATAACCTAGAGGCTCCTACTGCTTGCTAATAATGATACCATCCATCATTATTTATTTTCTGCACTTTTTCACCTCTTTGTTTTATCTGTTGTCCTTGAGTTTTGCATATCTGTTTTTTCGTGTGAGAAATATAGTACACATACATAATAAACATTGCACACCTTTAAAGATTTATATATCGTACACAGTGGTTGTTGGTGTACATCAATGCATTATTGCGTCTAATTATTTTTCCTACTGCGTTCTGTGTTTTCCTAGCATACATCTGTGAATTGTTTTATTCTTTTTGTATACGTGTTGTATTTTATAAAATATTCAAACACCGCAAATCTCTATTAGAATTGTTGCACTGTAATGTTATAAAGTCGTTGTCTCAGAATACTGCTGTTACCTTTGAGAAGAAATCTTTTTTTGTAAAGTTTATTGTATTTAATATGAAAATAAGAATGGTTGTTTAGTTGGTTTAAGAATGCATTCTGTTTTTTCCCGCTGTGAGCAGTATTTTCCAAGTGTGTGTGTCCTTGAATGGCTTTGTTCTTTTCAAGCATGCCACTTATTTCCAAAAGAATTCAAAATTGTAAATCCACTTTAGAATTGTAATATGATACTAATTCTCCTGAACACTATGTCAACATTATATTTTACAGTTTTATATAAATAAACAAAATGGACATAACACGTCTGAATATAACAAAGTGAGAACTTAATGTGATTGTAAGGGTTCGTTTTTTTTTTTTTTTAAACAACAAACATATCATACTTACCTCCACTGTGCAGCTCGTTTTGCACACAGTCTTCTGGGGCCTCCCGGAGGCTCTCGCGGCTCCTCCCCACATTAGATAACCCCCTCGGAGAAGCGCTCTCCTGAGGGGGTTACCTTGCGGGCACGCTCCCGAGTCCATCATTAGCCAGATTTGATTGACAGCAGCGGGATCCAATGGCTGCGCTGCTATTAATCTATCCAATTAAGAACCAAGAACCCCGAGGAGAGGAACCATGTGTCCCAGGCCGGGTGAAGTTCCAGGACTCCCACTGGGCCGGTCACTGCCAGGTGTTTTTTCACCTTAATGCATAGGATGCATTAAGGTGAAAAAACACAAGAGTTTACAACCCCTTTAAAGCAAGGGGAAGGAGTAGCTGTATGAATACATCCAACATTTAGAATATGATCAGATGAGGACAAAAGGAGAGCACTAATAGTGACACAGTTGTCATTTGCAAGGTCTTAACATGGACACGTTTGCTAAATTTAGGCATGGGATTAGATGGTGAGCAAAGAAACTTGTGCTTATGATGTCTGACTCCAAGGCAGGTGACAATAATGAAGTTTGATTATTAATCTATCTTTGTGTGGAATATTGAGTTTTTTTGTGTTCCCCGTATAGGAATGCATACTACTTTCTGTTTTCCTTAAGTGGAATGCAGCTATTATCCGTCCATCTGTTACACTTCCTGTCAAAAGAACGGATAACACTTCCTGCTTCCTCTAAGTGGAACACAGTGAACATATGCCCACCAATAAGTCGTCCCCTATATATATTGAGCACAGCGCACGTTAAGCCATGCCCCTGATGTCTTTGGTGATGAAACGCATAGGGAGGAGCCGGTAACATGTGACTCGACTTGTGTGCTCGGACGCAGCGGCCATTTTGTGGGTTAAAAAAAAGCTGGTCGTTTCCTCTAACTTGCTTGCAAATCTCCTGAAATGTGAGTGTAATTACCTTTTATTTTTGATACAATAAAATCTATACTTGGATGTCTGCACTATGAGGAGTTTTTTCTCTTTCTAACTGTGTATCGAATATTTTGGAGGCGCTGCAGTATACACCCCCATGTCGCTGAGGAGCTGTATTGAAATATATCCATGCTTGTTTATATCCATCTGAGGGTAAGAGGCAGTGTGTTTGGGTGACTGTGGCAGATTCTACACAACTGTGTTACTTCAAGAAATGTCTTTGATTATTCATGGACTTTAAATTAATTATATTTACTGGTTCAGTCTTTGTGAATTTACATCACCACCACCACTACATCTACATCACCACTACCTTTTGGTTCATGTTGGACTTTGTATATGATCATACTAGCACTGCACCACTCTATATCTTTTATTTTGATTATTAATGTGTCTTATAAAATTCTTCTTATATTTTGCAGGCTTTCACTGACCTTCTATGGTAAGTTCTTTATTTTAGGGTTTTTAGCCAGACTCAGATTTAGAAGGCCTTCATGAATTTTCTCACAGAGATGGTACACATGGGTCTGAAGTTGCCACTTACGTGCCCCTGGAAGACGTCATCTTTGACGAAACGGCGTAGGGAGAGCGGCGTGCTGACGTCACCGCGCTAGACCCGGAAGCTACGGGCAGCTATTACGAGCCGGCCGGCTTTTTTATCTTGATACTATCCTTTTACAACTTTCTTGTAAGTGCAAACCCCGTTTTTTAAATAAAATTGTTTATTAGAGAGATACACTATGGAGCTTTCTTTATCTATTTCCACATGACAATTATCTATGATCTCTGAGGAAATGGTTACCCTACTAGTGCAAGTTATCCTACCTCCTCCTGAGACCCGTGGCTGGGGAGACAAGCCTAAGGCCCGTATGATCTCTGTGACAGGAGATCTCCGGATTCGGTAAGAGGCAGCTGTACTCGGTGGTGGAGATCTTTCCTATTTGGGTCACTTTTTTCTTATGGTGCATGCTGAGTGATGTCAACATTGGACTTTTCGGCCATCTGATATTTGGACAATGCACTAACCATTTAACCTGTTGCTCATAAGTGATGCTCACTATATGCATGGTTACAGTTTGTTTTTGATTCTATGTGGTCTTAATGAGTTTATTCCTGAGAAATTATTTTCACCTCAAAGTGTAGAATTTCTTTGGAGTATAATACTATTTGCAGTGTAATGTTTGACCTATCACTGTCTTTAGTCATTTATCACAATTATCACTGTTTGGTGCTATTATTATTAGTTTTTGGTTTTTATTTTAAATTTTTTTGTTTTGCAGCGCAGTCATTTTCCTAGTTTTTTAAATTAATTATATTTACTGGTTCAGTCTTTGTGAATTTACATCACCACCACCACTACATCTACATCACCACTACCTTTTGGTTCATGTTGGACTTTGTATATGATCATACTAGCACTGCACCACTCTATATCTTTTTATTTTGATTATTAATGTGTCTTATAAAATTCTTCTTATATTTTGCAGGCTTTCACTGACCTTCTATGGTAAGTTCTTTATTTTAGGGTTTTTAGCCAGACTCAGATTTAGAAGGCCTTCATGAATTTTCTCACAGAGATGGTACACATGGGTCTGAAGTTGCCACTTGCTCTCTGAAGGTTCCACCACTGGGATCATGGCAGCCACCACAAGATCTCCAGTCTTTTCCCTTGCATCCATCTTAAGGAAGTGGTTTATGCAGCTGGTCGTTGTGATTATCAGAGTCTTAAGAGTTGGGTAAGGCATCTGTTCGCTGGCTTAGAGTCTGAAAGCTGTTTGATGAACATCTGCCAGATTTCCCTGGGGTGCCTTGTGTTGCTGCCTCCTGAGCCAATGAGAAGGCACTGTAACCTGTCCCCTTGCTCAGCCCGTGCTTAGAGCAGGAGGTATCGGTGCCAGCAGCTGGGGGCAGAGATTGAGGGAGAGAAGCTGACACAGAACATGCAGCGGAGAAAGCACCTAAGCCTTTTAAAAGAGAGCTATTGTCTCTCTCCCTGCAGTGGCTGCAAACAGAAGGAGCATCTGTGGGGGGAAAGAGAAGAGGTGAGTGTCTAATGTACATGAATAGGGAGATGTCCTCCCCTGATATGGGATGGCATGCCTACTTCCATTGCTTGCCATTCTGCAGCTGTGGTGCTCCTGTATTATCTCAGCTGTTCCCTGTACTTGGAAATGGGAATTAGCAACATTCCTTCTACGGGAAACATGATGAGAGGAGACAGGAGCTGTGACGTCATTGCGTTCCGTACTTGGCTGGGCAAGCCCTAGTCGGACCCCTCTCTCTCTACCGCTTGTTTTTAATTTATCTTTTGTAAGTGTAATTTTTATTTTTAATTAAATGTCTTAATGGACATACTGCAAGATGAGTCTCCCCTCTTTTCATACATATACCACGGTCCTAGATTAAAGGATGCTAACCTGAGGCTTGTAGGGAGATCTAACGTGGATGAGTGGAGGCTGAGGTGTTCATCGTTGAGCTTACAATCTGCTCCTGCACAAGTGCCGCTGTGTAGCTGGATTTGGGTTATGAAAGAGACCCTCTATCTAATGCTGTTTATGATCTCCTATAATAAAGAGATTTTAATGAGCACTGGTGGAGCACGGATGCACCTTATTATCTGAGTATCGATAAACACTGGGAGCAGTGCACCTTCATTTATTTTTATTTGAACAACAATATGGACACTTTGTAACACTTTTGAGTTATTTTTGTGTTTTGGACACTGATTTTCACTATATTGGTGTTATTAATGTAGCAAGGGCCCGACCCGTAGAGGCCTAATGGTGACTTCCAGAGTCAGGGAAATCTGACATCCTTCTTTGTAGAGTGGGTTACAAGGCATAGTGGGTGTAATGCAAGATAGAATGATTGGGCGCCAGTCACTTTTTGAATGCAAACAAAACAGATTTATTATCTCTTAACAAGAACTGGGGGAGAAAGGGTTAGGGCCTGAACACCCTTAGGCAGATACAATAGCATTTGGCAGACTCCGAGACAAAATAGGCAGACAGCTATACAGGTTGATGGCCTTTAAGCTGGTTGCAGCACTGTATGTGTAGAACTGCCGTCTCCTATGGCAACTGAACTTGTAGGTTGACTTCAACACAGATGTGTACACATACAAGACTTGGTATCCCCATTGTGTAGGACCTGGCCACCATCTCACAGCCTCCCACTGTAGCTTTTCTCACTGAGCTCCCAGTCTTCTCACCAGACCTTCAAATCCCAGCCGCCCGCTGGATCCCCTGAGCTCTTCCACAGCTAACCCACTGTACACTCCAAGTGTCACCCATGCTACCTGCTGGGTCCCTGGCTTGGCTCTCAGCTAACCCCCTGAATCCTCTTCAAGTGTCACCCACGCTCACCCGCTGGGTCCCTGACTTGACCGCTGAAGCTTTTCCAACTTGTTCACCGTCCCCGGCTAATGAAAAAGGCTGCTCTGGTACTTCTTCAGACTTCACAATCCTGGCCTCTGATAACAGGAGTAGTTGTCCCTTACTGGCGACGGTGTCCCCTTTATCTCTGACCTCTGGTTCTCACTTACCACTGGTAACAGGAGTGGTTGTCTCATGTTGCAACTGCTTCTCCTTCACCTCTGGCAACACTCAGTTCACTGTCCAGCTGAACCTCTGCAATGATCAGGCTCCCCTCAGGCTGAGCCTCTACGCACGTGGCTAGGCCTCAGGCTTAGGCCTAACCTTCAGCTGCTGCTTCACATACAGCCCCGCAGGCCTCAGCCTGGGGTTAAAAGAACCCTGATCACCTGACTCATTCCCCTTAGACTCTCCCAGCACGAATCATGTCTATTCACAACCTGAACTTACTGTGGTCTTGTCATTCTAATGCCAAAGGCGGCAGTGCCACCTATTGACAGAAGAGAGAAATGCACCAGATTCAGGCTTAAGGCAAATAAGTCAGAGGATACAACTATCAATTAGCCAGGCTAATTACCCCCTAGCATAACTAAATTTGTTAGCAACCCTGCCTAATACCAGGGTGCTACATTAATATTATCAGATTTAAATTTTTTTTTTTATCTGAGTTACATTGCACCTTATGTTTAAAAATAATATGGACACTTTGTGATCTTTTGACTTAACCTGTGTATTGGACACTGATTATATTCACTATATTAATGTTAATATTACAAGTAGAGAATTATTGTTAGAGTCACATTGCTCTTTGTGGATTTATATAGCACTTAGGGTACATTTGTGTGAGAATGTATTTTTCTGGTAACAGACAGCGTTATCTTTTTTTATGTGTTTTCTCATTTAAAGATTTTTATTGAAAGATCATCAGAAAACAACAATTGTAATATAACAATTATAAGTTATATAGTAATCTCATGTATAACAGGAATTACAGGTTGGATCATTGTAACTACGAAATGATATACAGAGAAGAGAATTAATATTCAATAATTCATTGAAGTAATGTAAAGCTATATCAGTAGTAAGTTAGAACAGTAAATAGAGTAAATAGAGAGCCATTGTATGCCTTCTAAGAATATTTATAATCATATGCAATAATATTAAGGAGAAAAAAAAAAAAGATAGGGAAGGTAAAAGGGTAAAAGGGGCATGGGGATTCTGGAGGCAGAACCTTTTTCAAAAGTTATGGTTGTAGTTTTATGGAAAAGCATTTGTTACCATGACAAAAGTAAAGTTAGTAGGTAGACAGTGTATGACCCATGGTCTCCACATAACCTCGAAATCTGTTAAATTATCTTTATCCAAAGCCACCATTTTTGCATGTAATAATGATCGATTCATTCTGTGTTTGGTTTCTGCTATATTTAATAAAGGTGTTTTCCACGCTTTAGCTATTGCCTGTTTCGTGGCTGTCAAGAGTTATGTGAATAGTTTGCATTGTTTATGAGTCATAAAATCAGGTTTTAAATTTAAAAGGCCTATTACTGGATCTGGTGTAATTACATTTTCAAACATCTCTGAGACAAGTAGAAAATAGTTAGTCCAAATTTTTTCACCATATGTGCATATAAGTCCCTTGTTCGAAGCAGCCGCGAAAGCAGAGGCCTGAGTGATCAGGTGAGAATTTAGTTATTCTAGCAGGAACCAAATACCAGAGTGAAAATACCATAAAAACAGATTCAATATCTATTACATTAGGTGAAAAAGATTTGATACTAGACCATATTACAGACCACTCTGAGTAATCTATAGTACGATCAAGGTCTTTTTCCCATTTAACTACATAAGATGGTAAAATAGCATCAGATTTAATAAGCATTTGAGAGTATATTGTTGATATAAGGCCTTTAGCATGAGGGTCTCTCATGCATATGTTTTCAAATTTACAGAGATTGTCTAAAGTATCATTATTGTCAAAGAAATGGGTGTAAAAATTCTTGACTTCAGGGTAACGAAATAATTCAGATTGAGGGAGCCCAAATGATTCACATAAAGGAACGGATTGTTGTTTTTAAAACAATGTTGTGTAAGCGTGTGATACCTGTTTTGGACCAGGCCTGAAAAGATCTGGGAGATGTCCATGCTGGGTAAAAAGACAGGTTTTTGAGAAAAGAAAGAAGTGGATTGTGTGTTGATTGTAGACCATGTAAGGTTTTGTGTCTATCCCAAATAGATAGGGAATGTTTAGTGATTGGGTTCTCTATATTTTTACGATCTATTGGAAGTAACCACAAGATATTTTGTGTGGAAAGAGGGTCACACTCTATTGCTTCAATGATTACATATAGGGGAATTTGTACATTGGTGTGATATTTTGTTAATTGTGCCAATTGAGCAGCCTTATAGTATAATGAAAATTTGGAAATCCTAGGCCACCGTGAGTTTTGGGGAGGTATAAAGTTTCTGTAGGTAAGCGTGGTTTAACCACTTCAATACCAGGCACTTAGACACCTTCCCGCCCAGACCAATTTTCAGCTTTCAGCACTGTCGCACTTTGAATGACAATTGCGTGGTCATACAACACTGTACCCAAACAAAATTTTTGTTCCCACAAATAGAGCTTTCTTTTGGGGGTATTTGATCACCTCTGCGATTTTTATTTTTTGCGCAACAAATAAAAAAAGACCAAAAATTTTGAAAAAAAAACAAGTTTTTCTTTGTTTCTGTTAATTTTTTTGTAAATAAGTACGTTTTCTTCTTCAATGATGGGCACTGATATGGCTGCACTGACGGGCACTGATAAGGCGGCACTGATGGGCACCGATGAGGTGGCACCAATGAGGTGGTACTGATGAGGTGGCACTGACGGCCACTGATGATGGGCACTGATAGGCGGCACTGATGGGCACTGATAGGCGGCACTGATGGGCACTGATAGGTGGCACTGGTATGTGGTACTGATGGGCACTCATATGTGGCACTGATGGGCACTCATAGGCGGCACTGATGGGCACTCATAGGCGGCACTGATGGGCACTCATAGGCGGCACTGATGGGCACTCATAGGCGGCACTGATGGGTACTTATGGGTGGCACGGATAGGTGGCATGGATGGGCACTGATGGGCACTGATAGGTGGGCACTGATGGGCACAGATGGACGCTGATAGGTGGCACTGCTGGACACTGATGGGTGGCACTGATTACACTGATGGGTGGCACTGATAACACTGGGTGGCATTGCTGGGTGATGGGTGGCACTGATTGCTACTTGATGGTGCCAGCCAGTGCCCATTTGTGGGCACTGACTGGCACAGATTGGGCATCATTTGCACATGTGGATGGCCAGGGGGTACATACCTGGCCATCCACATGTTGCCCACTTCCCTGGTGATCCTAGTGCAGTCCCTGGTGGTCCAGTGTGGGCATCTGAGGGGGGCTGCGCTGATAAACAATCAGCGCAGACCCCCCCTGTCAGGAGAGCCGCCGATCGGCTCTCCTCTACTCGCGTCTCTCAGACGCGAGTGAGGAAAAGCCGATCACCGGCTTTTCCTGTTGACATCGTGATCAGCCGTGATTGGACACGGCTGATCACGTGGTAAAGAGCCTCCGCCGGAGGCTCTTTACCGAGATCAGTGTAGCGGTGTGTCAGACTGACACACCGCTCCACCGATCGCCGCGATGTGCGCCCCCACGGGCGCGCGGCGGCATGTTAGCCTGAAGGACGTCATATGACGCCCAGTCAGGATAACGGAACCACTTCCCGGATGTCAATATGCTATTGACCGGGCGGGAAGTGGTTAAGTTTCCCCCAAGCAAATTGTATTTGTTTTTGTTGTATGATTCTAAGGAAATAAGCAGCAGGAACACGTGTTGGAAGAACTCTAAACAAGTATAAGAATTTAGGGGGCATAGCCATTTTTATTATATTTGTTTTCCCAAACCATGAGATTGGTAAGGATGACCATTTTGAAAGCAGATTTGTAGTTCGTTTCAGTAAAGTAGGATAATTGGTGGTAAATAAATCAAGGTGATTGGCAGTGAGCTTGATACCTAAATAAGGGATACTGTGTCTAGCCCATTTAATGGGTAACGACTCTTGTACAGCTAGTTTCTCAGCATTAGTTAATGAAATACCGTATATACTCGAGTATAAGCCAACCCGAATATAAGCCGAGGCACCTAATTTTACGACAAAAAACTGAGAAAACGTATTGACTCGAGTGTAAGCCTAGGGTGATTAACATGCAGCTATTGTAAGTGGAAAAGAGGGTCAACAATGCCCATTTGCAGCCTTACTGTGCCCATTTGCATGCCTCACTGTGCCCATTTGCAGCCATAGGTCCCTCAAACTTCAAACTTGGTGGTTAAGGGTTGGTGATAGGAACCCCATCTTTGGATATGTTGTAGCCAACATTTGGGGTCTCTGGACCCAAAGGGTCCCGAAATGACATTGCTGCAGATGGACACAGTTGACCGACTTTGGGGCCCCGTATCTCAGGGCCACTTGGTGCTAGGAACCCCATTGGATATGTTGTAGTGATAGTTCCACTTGGTTTGCACACCAAATTTGGGGTTCCTAGCACCAAGTGGCCCCGAGATACGGGGCCCCAAAGTCGGGTCGGAAAATGTCATTCTCTGCTACAGAAAAGTACTCCAGGATAAGCCGAGGGGGGCATTTTCAGCACAAAAAAAATGTGCTGAAAAACTCGGCTTATACTCGAGTATATACGGTATTCAATGCTGTCGATTTTGGAATATTAACAGGAATGGATGAATATTGTTTTAATAAAACCATAAGGTTAGGGGCAGAGACTTGAGTCGAGGACAAAAATAAAAGGATGTCATCCGCAAATAAACCCCATTTACTAAGGGTATAGCGCATATAGGACCAAGAGATAGAATTAAATGCTTTTTTTATATCTAGCGAGAGGAAGCAGGCTGGAATGTGGCGTAATTTAGCAGCATGTGATAAAAGGGTTGCGCGTCTAATATTATCGATAGCTTGTTGAATAGGAATAAATCCTACTTGATCTCTATAATTAATTTTACAGATGAATGTATTAAGTCTAGTAGCGAGAATTTGGGCTAATATTTTGATTACTACATTTAATAGAGAAATAGGGCAATAATTCAAACAAATGGTGTCATCAATGTTAGGTTTGGGGAGCACACAAATAATCGCCGTCAATGTTTCTTGTCTAAAAGAATGTCCTGAAAGGAGAGAGTTGAAGGCGTTAGTTAAGATGAGTAAAAGTGTTTCTAGATATGTACGGTAAGAATGAGGGGATCTGTCTGTTTACATTGACAGATCCCCATTCTGCCTCTCTTTCCCACGGGTGGGCGGTGGACATCGCGGCCCGCCAGCTACGTGCATCGGATCCCCCACCATGCAGCAAGTGCGTCTGTTATGGCTTTTAAAGAAGCCAATGTACAGCTACAGCGATTAGCGGGAAGGAGCCAACCTGCCTGCCGTATAACGATGGAGGCTGGTCGGCAAGTGGTTAATATAGTCCTTGAAGGACTTGATGTGCCAGAGTAGAAAGGATTTTTTCTCAAGAGTTTTGGTTAAATTCAAGAACAGAGAGGCTAGTTCAGAATTAATAATTTCATTTTGTCCAAAATCTTTGAGATACCCTGACATCAAGGTATCCCAGTCCTCATCAAAGAATAAGAAGGAAAGAAAATCATATAAATAGATCTGTTGCAGCAAATTGTCTATGATAGTTGCACAGAGTACAAATTGCATACATTTATAAACCCCCAATGGGACATTAACCACTTGCCAATGTATACAATAAATATACGCAGCAAAGCGGCTCCACTGTGCAGAATCACGTACCTGTGCGTGATTCTGCACTTCCGGGTCTGGGGTGTGCAGACCCGCCTCCGGTGACCTGCTCCTGCTGTTATTGGACACAGCAGGAGCCAATCAGCAGGTCCAGTGGATGCAATGTCATCCGGGACCCACTGATCGTTCGGGAGACATAGGCAGAATGACGATCTATGTAAACAAGGCAGATCACCATTCTGTAGCAAGGGAAGGCTGTGATCCTGTGTTTCTGCTAAGCAGATCGCTGCCTTCCCACAGTACAAGCACCCCCCACACAGTTAGTAAGCACTCCCTAGGAACACATTTAACCCTTTGATCACCCTTGATGTTAACCTCTTTCCAGGCATTGTCATTAGTACAGTGGCAGTGCAAATTCTAGCACTGATCACTGTATTGGTGTCACTGGTCCACAAAAAGTGTCACTTAGTGTCCAATTTGTCTTCCGCAATATTACAGTCCTGGTATAAGTTGCTGATCGCTGCCATTACTAGTTAAAAAATGTAAAAAAGAATTCTATAAATCGAATCCATAATTTGTAGACACTATAAATTTTGCTCAAACCAATAAATATACGCTTATTGGGATTTTTTTTTACCAAAAACATGAAGCAGAACACATATTAGCCTAAATTGATGAAGACATTTGATTTTTTTTCGATTTTGTTACTGGATATGGTTTATAGCAGAAAGTAAGAAATATTGTACCGTAGAGGTGATTAAATACCACCAAAAGAAAGCTCTATGTGTGGGGAAAAAAAAGACAATTGTCAGTTAAAAGCAAAGTAGAGTAAAGTAAAGTAAGTAAAGCAGTGCCGTATCACAAAAAATGGCCTGGTCAGGGGGCCAGGGGCTAAACCTTCCAGAGGGGAAGTGGCAGGGCTCAAGTCCTGCGGGAACGCATGGGAACGGAGTTCCTGTACTTTTTCCACAACAGGAACTCAGTTCCCATTAGCAGCTGTGTCCTGCAAGACTTTGAAGTATGCGAGCTGTGTGGCAGGTGCTACACCAGCAGCCACCGACACAGCTCACAATAGTAAGTGATGCACACCAGGGGTGGACTGACCATTCAGGCATTGCCAGTATGGGGGCCCCATGACAGCTTCCGCTTCAATCTACCTGTCAATCACAGCTAGCTAATGGGTAGATCAGGTCCCTGCTGCTAAGAGATTGTATTTAGTCAGACCTCTCGTGATGCGCTCCTCCCCGCCGGACCCTCCTGATTTTCTGTCTCCTCATCCTCCCCCCCCCCCCAGTCTCCTGCATACTTGCTCTGTGTGTCCCGCTGAATCCCCCCCTCCTCTATCTTCAGTGCCATATGATGAGAGACCCAGAGGAGGAGCACAGCTATTCTGCTCACAGGACATGCAGGGAGAGAGATGAGCTGAGGGAGGAACATCAGTTTGGGGTGGTAAGCTGAGCACAATACTTGGCAAAGTTTAATGCCAAGAGGGAAGTTTATGTGGAAATATGTGAAGGGTTGGAATAGCAGCGAGTGTGTGTTGGAGCCCTGCAGAGTTTGCAGCCCCCCCAAGCTAACATACATCTCCTAAGCAGGAACACATCACTATCTCCCCAAGCATTCTGTCCAGATAATGTGCAGTTCATTTATCACCTTTCCGTTTAACCCTGTGTTATCCAAACTCTGTTCAATGAAAAGTGTAAACTCACCACATAAACACTCTATATACAAAATAACATTCCCCAATAAAGATCAGAACATGATGATCACATTACATGGAAGCACAATTGTATGAATGCTGATTATTCAGAGAATTACCGGATTTATGTTTATTGACGATTGTTTTTTTTTTATGTACTAACAGTTCAGCTTCATCCACACAATACAAAAATTGGATGAAAAATACCACTTTTGAAGCGTTCGTGCATATGAGAGGATAATTATTTTTTTTGGTGGGGGAGGGGATCTTGGGTGGGAGTTCCCACACTTTTTTCCCCAGGACTTGACCCCTGGGAAGTGGTTATATACTATATATATATATATATATATATATATATATATTAAAAACATCATAATTTTATTGTATTACACAGCTGATAATGTTACATAATCTGCCCATCTATGTGATCCTATTATTACATAACGACTACTTACAATGGAATGGACATTAGTAGACATAAACAGAAAGCCGTAGTACTTATATGTGCGAATATAAATATGTGCGATTGTTACCACCCAGGCACTAAACCCCAAAACCAGGTGCTCCATTGTCTTACCTTGAGTCCAAAATTGTACAGCTCTGCATAGAAACCAATCAGCTTCCAGGTTTTATTGTCAAAGGTTAAAGTGATTGTAAACAATCACTTTGTAAAACAACCTATCCATTTTAAAATAGAAATGAAAGGTAAAACATTTGTGTATAGATAAAAAAAAACATCATAAATACCTTTCCATTTTTTATAAATGATAACATTCCCTCTGTTGTCAGCTGCATAAGAGCTGGGGGATGAGAAGTAGTAGCACAGTGAATGGCTGTGCAGTGGGGGGCATGTCAGGACAAGTCTAATCATTGGAGGAGAGCAGGCTGAGTTCCCAGCATAGCTAGAGAACTGACCACGGTGTGATCTCCAGTTTAGTGTGGTCAGTTTTTATTAGGAAAGCAGGGGGACTAGCAGGGACACCAGTGATTTCACACAAAAGAAGCAATACAAAAAGATCAGGATACTTCTCATACAAGTACATGGTACATATCAGGAACATCAAGTGTTAGGGTAACAAACACTTTCACTAAACAAACTGAAGTTAATTGCTAATTGTCTACCATGCACAGCTGCACCAGATTCTGAGTGCTCCAGTTTAACTAAATCTCCCCCAATGTGAAAATCAGGTAACCGAGTAATAAAGAGTTAGGTTGTAAAACAGGAGTGTGCATTGGAAGGTTGTCCAGAGACTCCTAGTGTTGAATGCATAACACTGCAAACAGTTATATGAAAGATACAAAGGCACAATCCCGGAGATAAGGAGTACATAGGATAAATTCTATTGCAGTAGGGATGTGAAAGAGCCCATTCAAAGGGGCCTGAAAAATATAGGATCCATATGTAGTAAGTGAGGCAATAGCGAAAACATCTTTTGTCTGAGACGGTAAGACATAAAATACCACACAAATTTCACAGGTTCAGTGTTAGGCTATTTTCACACTGGGGCTCTGGGTGCACTGGCGGTAGCCAGTTTTACCCCCCGCAAGCGGCCGAAAAAGGGTTAATACCGCCCGCAAACTGCCGCTGCAGCAGCGTTTTGCGGGCGGGTTTGCAGCGCTGCCCCATTGTTTTGGGAAGGGGCGCTATAGGAGCAGTAAATACACCGCTCCTACAGCGCACCAAAGATGCGGCTTGCAGGACATTTTTCAGCGTCCTGCAAGCGCACCGCTCCAGTGTGAAAGCCCTCGGGTGTATTACTGGATTGGTGTATTACTGTAAATTAGATCTATATCTTTCATTTTATAACATTGGCGTTGTAATAGCAATACAAACAATAGCTAGTCCTTTTATGTTGAGAGTTCTGCCTGTCTGCTGGAAATCTTTTTCCCCAGCTTCCTGAATTCTCTGCATGCTTTGTGGCTGCTTTAATTTTGTTAGGACTACATAGCCCATGGTACCTTGCTTTCTGCAAGCAGTGATTCCTGTACTGACTCCAGCTTCTGAAATTCCACCTCTCAGCACCTCTGTAGTTCTAAGAGCAGTCATTGTGAAATGTATGACAAAGCAATGCCTACTCACACGATTTTACATTTAATACTGAGCGTACAATTTCCCAGTAAATTAAAACTAAATAGATTTGGTTTCAAAAGAGCGGCAGTCCCTCAAAATGGGGAACAGTTTGGAGCTAAGGCTGTAACTATTTCCTAGTCTATGCCAAATCTTAAAAAAGGTTTTTGGCTTTAGATAGACTTTAAGCATCCCTTTATTAAATGAATAAAAGTGATATTTTTTACAAATACAAAATTTTTTTTTACACACATTTATTTAAAATCTTTAAGCATTAATTCCAGAATAATGAAAGCATTCTAAAAAGGTACTGCTAGTCTTACACCTCCACACTCAAAGCAGTACCTCTCCACATTCCAAAGCTTTAAAATATTATAGACATAGAAAATTGTATTCATAAGATCAGCAATAGAAAATAAAAAAATAAATAAACAGAAAGTAAAGTTTCAATACAATATATCCTGCAAGCAAACTCATTCTGCTGCGGCGTGTTGTATTACAAAATGATTTAGATGACTGCAATGGCATCACATAGATTATTTAATGAGCAGAGCAGTTGTTTATGTTCACCTCGGGGTACTTTGTAGGCAGTTTGTAATCTAGAGTACTATTGTTGTATACAACAATAAAGGTATTGATTGTACAGCTAAAGGTAGATTTATTATAGAAAAGTGAGAAAGCATGAATTCATGAAATACTTAAATGAGTTCCGAAGCATTTAAAAACATGCATTTTGTTTTCTTGGGTGTTTATGACTGTACAATTTGGAATTCTATCATGAAGTATTTATCGCAATGCTTTCACTTATAACAATTAGAAATCACAGTTTTCTTTTTGACATAGAGAGAAAAGCCCCATGACTAATATGACAACATGACAATATTCTGAGCTTTAAAAAATTTTTGAGTTTTTTAAAAGCTTCGGAAACCCAGTCTTCAGTCAATGTATTTTATTTTATATGTAAGAAATGCTGATGGTATCATAATATCATTTTACACTGTATAATACACAAAAATACATAAAAATTGTGCTGTATCAGATAAAGTTTTAGACCTCAGTAGTATTGCTTTACAAGTTTGACGATTGAGAGTGTTGCTAAGCTGCAAGATGGATAATGCCATCTGCTATTCATGCAGGCCTCATGATAGCATCCAACATTTTTTGTCATTCAAACATTATTTTCCAGGTTTCCGCAATTACTTAAAATATACTCAATAAACAAATACTCACCTTAGTGAAAAACATATATCAGTGCCATCACACCACAATAATAACTCAAAATAAGGCTACTTTCACGCTGAGGCATTTTTCAGGCGCTAAAGGGCTAAAAATAGCACCTGTAAAGCGCCTGAAAAACACCTCCCCTGCCTCTCCAGTGTGAAAGCCGGAATGCTTTCACACTGGGACAGTGCTCTTGCAGGACGGTGAAAAAAAAAGTCCTGCAAGCAGCATCTTTGGGGCGTTGCGGGATTGGTGCATACACCGCTCCTAAAATGCCCCTGCCATTGAAATCAATGGCCAGCGCTGCCTAAGCACCCGCAAAGCGCCTTGGCAGCGGCACTTTGCAGACACTTTTAACCCTGTTTGGGCAGCTAGTGTGGCTTAAAAGTGACAGCAATGACCTGCCAAAAATACCTTTACCACCGACGCCCCCCTGCCCCAGTGTGAAAGTGCCCTAAAAGTCCTACCCTTCAGAATGATATAATACTGCCCCCTTTTAAAACGTGACCCAACAGTATGCAATGTGCTCTTCAGTGCTCAATCTTGATATGCTGTTTCACATGGATCCTGCATGGAAAATATTGACACACACCACTGTTGTAATGTGTTGGCCGATTTATGTGGGACTTTATGTATTGGATATATATATTCCACACACAGTATTAGTGACCAGGCCAGATGTCAGTTGACAATGTTATCTGTTACCCTTTGATGTGTAAATCTTATGCAAGTTGTGTGTGTGTTTTAACCTAGATGAACATTTCAAAGGGAGTATTTATTGATGGTAATTAGACCTTGAGGCCTAACCCGGGGGGGTATTCATGGAAAACATTTGGTTGACCCCCCCCCAGTGTCAGATCAGTATATGAGAAGACAGTCAGGATGTGAGGGAGTCTAGAAGATATGTCTATGAGAGAAGGGTCTGGAGGGTCACGGGTCTAGGAGAAGATATTCCTTGTCATGTACTCTGTTGGATTTTGCCATCTGTAATAATGTTCTGTTTTGGAAGCCAATAAAATCTCTCTCTGGGAGAATCGGGTTTTGCTGCGGAGACAATACTTTTATTAACTATATTCCATCTACGAGGAACGACTATAAGATTAGATCACTACATTGGTGCCGTTCAAGCGACCAGAAGAGCATTTTCAGAAGTTGTAACAGAAGTCGGTGATAACAATCCTGTGAGTTGGACAGAAGTCTGATGGAGACCCAAGACCTGTGCTGTGACTCTAACGTCTGGTTGTGACATAAGAGAGTCTGATCTACAAAATCAAACAAGTTTGGAACCCCAGAATTATTCTCTGGAGACTGGAAACGAAGAAAAAAGGACTGTATCGTGTACCAGAAGACCTGAGCTGGAAGCTGAAGGAGTAATTAATGCGGTGAGTAAAATATTTCTCTTTTTAAATTATTAATAATATAGTCAAAATGCTTACTCAGTGTGAAGCTAGTGTCAGTTCTGATAAAGTTAACAGATGGGTGTTAAAATGTATTAAGCGTCATGGCGGTCCTTATGAAGTGCCAGAAAAATATAAGCAGACATGGACTATGATGAATGAATTTTTAGAAAAAAATGTTTTTGATAGCAAAATTTCAGAAAGTAAAAGAAAAGGTTGTATTGTACAGGGCTTGTTATCTTGCTGTTTAACAATGGAAAGTTCGTTGAAGGATAAGGTTGAGGAAATTACCCAGTTACAGAGTGCAGTTGATAATAGCAACAAGGTTTGTCAGAGGTTACAAAACCAATCAGAATCTGAGACTGTAAATTTAAAATTGCATGCAGTCACCATTGGGGAAGCTCTGCTTGAGAAGTCTAAACGTTGTAATGAATTATCAGAGGAAAATGAAAGATTGAAATTAAGAATTATGGAATTGGAGAAGAGCTCTCAGGAATGCAGATATGCATCAAATCGTGGATTCAGCAATCTGCAGCAAAATACAAACATTCTATCAAATGAAACAGAACCTCATATTAAATCTGATAATTCATTGCCAGCCGCACCCACTGTGACCACCACAGTTTATAACAATAATAATAATGCAGGTGAAGTTCAGCTTGTAATGAAGCCTTTGAAACCAAAAGAATTAAGCCCCATACACACGGTCGGACTTTTTCATGGATTCTGTCCGATCGGACAAGGTTGTTGAAAAATCAGACCGTGTGTATGCACCATCGGACAGTGTTCGTCGGTTTGGCCGACGGACAAAGTCTTATCTCCTGCTGGAAAACTTTGCCGTCAACACGGTCCGATCACACCAAATCCGAGCGTGTGTACGCTTGTCCGACCGGACAAAGTGCTACGCATGCTCAGATCACATTACAAGACCAAAGCTATTGGCTACTAGCCTCTACGTAGTCCCGTCGTAGGCAACAAACGTCACCACGTTCAGAATGATCGGATTTTCCGACAACTTTGTCCGATCGTGTGTACGCAAAACCAACATCAGACAAAGTATGACGGACATGGTCCGACGGACCTGGTCCACGGATTGTCCGCGCGTGTGTATGGGGCTTTAGATGCAATTCTTAAAGAAATAGGAATGATTCCCTGCCATGATTTAAACAGATTTTTAAAATGGTTTTGTGACTTGCAGAATGTCAGAGATATGTACAATCTCAACCCATCTGATTTAGACAGAGTTATGCAACATTCTATAGGAAATAGTCTTTGGGTGAGAATTAAGCAGATCTGTACTCAACCAATGAGGACAAGGGACATATTGATGGAATTGTTATGTGTTTTGTATGGTGTACGTTCTGATGTTACTGTTCATGGGAAGATCAAACAAATGAAAAGTGAATCTCCCTACGAACTGTCAGGAAGGATAAAATCTATTATGGAAATATTGGTCAGTAATAATCTTGCATTTGAGCATGGTGGCTTGTTACATATGAGTATATTTCTACATGCTTTGAACGAAGAGATTAGACAAAATATTTTACTAGTTACCCCAAATCCCCATGATTTAAAAGATGTATTGTTGAAAGCAGACAATTTATGGAGAAAGTCAAATGAGCAAGCTGTCAAGATTGATTTAGCCACATTGTTTAGGACAAATACTGAACATAAAGATCAAAAGATAATGTCTTATGATAACAATCAAAGAGGAGACACCAGGTCAAATATAGGTGATATTAATATGAAAAGCAGAGCTGACCAAAATCATAATAAAAAAGTATCTAAGGCTTGGATACCATTTTCTCAGTTAAAACAGAAATATGACCACTTGAAGATTGAGTACGATAAGATGAAAATGGAACATTACACATTGCTGGGACAGCTAAACAGATTACATTATCCAGATCTGTTTTTGAATACAAATGACATTTCTCTAGCAGTGGGGGTGGTTTAGTTTCAACCTGTGGATGTGTAAATAGTCCTTTGTTTTGACTTCAAACAGTGTTTAAGGACCTTGCTAATTAGTTTTGTTGGAGAGTTTTTTGTCTTTCAGATATATTGGAGATTCTGCATGTAAATAGCATGTGAACTGCAAGCTGAAATTTCTGGCTAGTGGGGGAGAAACGCTGAATAAACAATATCATGGACTCTCTCAATATTCATCAAGCAATGGACACTTTTTTTTTGGAACATAATTTTTTTTTTGTCAATGGACTTTTCCCTATTTTTTATTTTTCACCCTTTCCCAGTTTTATTCTTCAAGCCCTATTTTTTTAATTTTTTAATTTAATTTTTTTTTTTTTATTATGTTTTATTTCTTGAACTTTATCTTAAAACCAGAGCGAAACATTTAAACCGAAAATAATTTTCATGTTACATTACATGTTGCATATTACATATTGCATATTGATCTATATATTTGCCATCTAAGGTGAGATGCTGCACAATGGCTTGGCATAGCATAAATTATAGTATGTTGGGTGGTTTTCCTAAATTTATAAGAGGGGTGAGTGAAGTTCATCACTCCAGTCATGATTTGAAACTTTGTTGAATCAGTCATTAATATTATTGACATATGGATGAAAAAAGACCTAACTTTACTGGCAAGATTTTCCACTGCTGCTTTGTCTGGATAGAAGATCTGATAAACGCTGATGTCAAGCTGATTCTATCTGAAAGTGGGGGATTATATATGGATTATATGGATATATGGATTATAGATTGGTATATAGATTGGTATACCATTCAGGTGGAATTATGGACTGAATGATTCAAGTAACTGCTCTATTAAGGATGGAAATGAGGAGTCGGCCTACAGCAAATTACAAAGTACAGCAATAGCAGTTTTTTTCAGCCGTATCCAAACCTTTTGAACTTGAAAGTGAGAGCTGGTACATGGATGGTTCTTCTTACTATAAAGATGGAAGTAGAATTTCGGGATTTGCTGGTGTTTGTGCAAAAGCATCTTTAAGAAAATGAAAACCTTGAGCCTGGAGAGGAATCCTGGATTTATGTGGATCGGAGCTCCCAGCACACCAAGCACACCAAGTCTACTTTCAATGAGAGATGTGATGAAGTTGGAGTTGAAAATTGAAGAATGGACTGTGACATCCGCTCGTTTTTGTGCAATATTCAAGATCTTGATGTGATATAATAAGGATGTTTACCGAATCCTTTTCCAGTCATGGTCTAAAGCTATATTATCTAATGACTGTTTCATGGGGATATTTTAGAGGCTGGTGAAGAGAGATGTAACCAGTTTCAACTTTATATTTCATATGAGCCATTGTGAAGCATCCAATACCTCAAGTCGGTAATGCTATGTTTGTTGCTTGATTTATGGGTCAGTTCTAGTAGTTAGAACGACCCAAGTGGGGGTATATGTTGTAATGTGTTGGCCGATTTATGTGGGACTTTATGTATTGGATATATATATTCCACACACAGTATTAGTGACCAGGCCAGATGTCAGTTGACAATGTTATCTGTTACCCTTTGATGTGTAAATCTTATGCAAGTTGTGTGTGTGTTTTAACCTAGATGAACATTTCAAAGGGAGTATTTATTGATGGTAATTAGACCTTGAGGCCTAACCCGGGGGGGTATTCATGGAAAACATTTGGTTGACCCCCCCCCCCAGTGTCAGATCAGTATATGAGAAGACAGTCAGGATGTGAGGGAGTCTAGAAGATATGTCTATGAGAGAAGGGTCTGGAGGGTCACGGGTCTAGGAGAAGATATTCCTTGTCATGTACTCTGTTGGATTTTGCCATCTGTAATAATGTTCTGTTTTGGAAGCCAATAAAATCTCTCTCTGGGAGAATCGGGTTTTGCTGCGGAGACAATACTTTTATTAACTATATTCCATCTACGAGGAACGACTATAAGATTAGATCACTACAACCACCATTCCATGTTCCTTTCCCATTTTTTAAATAAGACAGACTCTCACCCTTAGGCCACTTTCACACGGAAGTGCTTTACAGGCGTTTTAGCGCTAAAAATAATGCCTGCAAAGCGCCTGTAAAGCATCTCTCCTGTCACTCCAGTGTGAAAGCCCAAGTGCTTTCACACTGAAACGGTGTGCTTGCGGGACATTTAAAAAGTCCTGAAAGCAGCATCTTTGTGGCGGTTTAGGAGCGCCTAAAATGCCCTGACAATTTAAATCAATGGGCAGTGCTTCTGAAGCCAGTGGCACTTTGCGGGCGCTGTTAACCCGTTTTTAACCCCCTTGGGGGGGTTTAAAATCACACCACCAGCAGCTGCAAAGAGTGGCTTATACAGCAGTAAAGCGCCGCTAAAACTAGCGACGCTTTACTGCTACCACCCCCACTGCCTCAGTGTGAAAGTGACTTTAAAGCGGAGTTCCACCCAAAAGTGGAAGGTCTGCTGATCTCAAATGGGATAAAATAATCCTGCGCCAGCACACCGAAACTTACTAAGGGGATGCTGCGTACACTAAAGGAAATGTCTGAACCCAAGTAGAATAAAAGAAAAGAGGTAGTGGCGCGCAAAATTAAACTAAATATTAAAAGACAGAAGGTAGCAGGTCATAGACATAAATAGCCAATAAAAACTCCGGGTAAATAATATGGCATAAAGTAAAACAAGCAAAAGTGCATACACTGGTGTGATAAAAACCAAATCGTGTGATAAAAACAATCCTGGTTAAAAATGCATCATAAAAAATCGCATGGTGTAACTAAATAAATAACATAGCATCCAAGTAAGTATAAAAAAAGGCTGTGATGAGATATATAAAAGGACGTGATGGAGATCTTTAAACGCATAAGTGGTGCATCCAAGGCTGTGAAGGAGGGAGTGATCCAAACGGATAAAAACAATATATCATATAAGTGATATGAGAGGTAAGATAATATATAGTGCAAAGGAGCAGTGGAGACTAAAGGGTCTCATAAAGAAAAATAAACTTAGTAGCAAATCCGTGCAAACTAAATCAAAATGGAGAACTAGAGTGAAAGAAATGATGGATAGCGATTAATAAATCGCAGAATATAAAAGTCCAAATAGAGAGTCCATATATGGCATATATGCAGGGTGATTTTAGTATCTTCTATCCAACAGGTGGCAGGCTATCAGTGCTGAGGTTTCAAGTGGTGATCGGGGATAATCTATAGATCCTGTGCAGTGTTCCGTGTATTCCTCTCGTGAAATCCTAAAGGGGATACGGGTGGCCCCTTACCTTACAGCTGTAAGGTTACAGCAGTGTGATCTGGGTCTTTGTGGTCATAGGAGACCGTCCTCCCTGGGGTGTCTTTCCGGTTCCCTTTCAGCTTTCCTCCTTAATCCAGGCAGGGGCAGGGGGGGGGGGGGGTGGTTGGGGGGGCTTTTCACCTCAATGTGCACATAAAATAAGATAGCCTCATAGTGTAGTATGTAAATCTTTAAAAGGTATTTTATTACAGTTGAAACAATAAACAGAAAAAAAGTGGGTACTCACATTCAGCAAATGAGTACACAAACAGGGTATAAACGAGCCGCGAGCTCGTCGGCGTCACTTCCGGTAAGGTCACGTGTCCCGACGCGTGTTCGTCACTTGTCATGTGACTTCATCAGGGGTACCTAGTGTCCCTACCGAGGTCTTTAAATAGGCCATGTAAAAGCCAATTTGGCTCCATCACGTCCTTTTATATATCTCATCACAGCCTTTTTTTATACTTACTTGGATGCTATGTTATTTATTTAGTTACACCATGCAATTTTTTATGATGCATTTTTAACCAGGATTGTTTTTATCACACGATTTGGTTTTTATCACACCAGTGTATGCACTTTTGCTTGTTTTACTTTATGCCATATTATTTACCCGGAGTTTTTATTGGCTATTTAGGTCTATGACCTGCTACCTTCTATCTTTTAATATTTAGTTTAATTTTGCGCGCCACTACCTCTTTTCTTTTATTCTACTTGGGTTCAGACATTTCCTTTAGTGTACGCAGCATCCCCTTAGTAAGTTTCGGTGTGCTGGCGCAGGATTATTTTATCCCATTTGTTACCTTGTTTTATTCACACTCAATCTTGCTGCCGCCATGGATATTTTCTCGTTCCTAGACAAAAGACAGGTCAATTTAGATGAAGTATTTAATACCACTGCACCCACCAATAAGGCAAGTGACCTAGAGAGCCTTATGCGCAAACTGGGTCACAATATGGAAAAGAAAGTCAGCCTATGGTGGGATGTCACTACATTTGAACAGTACCTAAAGGATAGTATTGTTCCCAGAAGACTTAGGTGGGATATTATCCCTAATGATGGCCTAACAGACCAAGGCTCCATAGATGACTGGTTCAAATTCTTTAACGGGAAGGGTTTGGAACTATTGATGTTCCTAACAGAAAGGAAAAAAAGAAAACAAAAAGTAATAGATGAGATAATCACTGGAGTGAAAGAGGAACTTGAAGTCTACAAAGACACAGCAGAATTTGTAGCCCTAACCGCACAATTGAACAGAGATCTGATGAAAAAAGATAAAGAAGTACAACAGAGAAAAAGCAAAAAATATAACAGGGATATGAACGACTTCAAAACGGACCGAGCTTTCAAATGGCAAAGCCAAATAGGCCATCTGGATCCGATCTCATCATACTCCACTCCAGAGAAATTAGTGAGAGTACAACCGGATTACACCAATACAGAAACCAGATACGAAACTTATAATAAACCTCAAACAACACATGACAGAGGAAGAAAAAATACACAAAGATACGACGATAGACAATCTAATTACTATCAACAAACGCCATACAGAAACGAAGGAAGACCTACACCACATATAAATGACAAGAGACCACAATACGAAGATAGAACACCATAAATTGGATGGAAAAAACCCTTCTGGAAAAACAATAAGAAGAATAATGGACACAATAATGGGCCGAGACAAGACCAAAGAGATAATAGAAATTACCAATATAACCAAAGAGACAATAGGGGACACATGAACGACAACAGAGACCGACAATACGATAACTATACAACAAGAGGAAGGAGTCCAGAGAGACAACAAGGAAGGAAAGATGGAGGGCAACAACACTACCCACCCCCAGGAGCTTACAGAACATATGAAAGAAGCCCCATCCCCACTCACAACTATTATGCCCCCCTAGAACGAAGACCCAACGATGAGAGAACCGACAGACACCGTCAATCTGATATGGATTACGAAAGGTCTTTTTTAGAGAGGGGCAGAGAAAACAACCAACCGAGGAGAAACGAGGACCCGAGACATTCAAGAAGAACTCCAGAAAGACGAGAGGCTGCAGAGGAGGGAAGAGAATTAAAGAGAAAAAGAGAATAAAAGGTGAGGGGATTTTTAACCTTAGTGGACAGCCCCTATCACACGAGGAAGTGGGAGTCCTTGATAAAGGACTTAAATATGCACCCACTAAAAATTTGGACAAGTTCCAAACCTATATAGGGATTCAGAAATATATAAGGAAACTTAATATTAAGAAGTATATGCTAAACAATCCATGCAGACCAATTCCAGCACAACAAGATGAAGAAATATTCCATAGTACACTGAGGAACAAATCTACATTTAACCCCGTGGCAAAGGATAACAGACATATCGAAGTATTCAAAAAAGTCGTTTTAGAAGAACTGAAGGATCTGAAAATTAAGAAACATCTAGACCCAAAGCATATCAAATGCGGGATCCACAAACTCACCAAAAGGAAAGACCTGGTCATACCCCCGGCAGACAAGGGAGGGGGTATTGTTATCCTTACCAAGGAACAATACAACACAAGTGTAAACTCCCTCCTACAGGATGAAGAAACATATACACGTCTCTTAGGAAACCCAGTCTTTAAGTGCAGAAAAGCTTTAAACCAAATCGTACACCTGGGACTCAAGAAAAACATCCTAAACAAAAAGGAAGCAAGGTATTTGATACCAGAGGCATGCAGGACCCCTATTATCTACATTCTCCCTAAAATCCATAAGGATAAGACCAACCCCCCTCCAAGACCCATAGTCAATGGAATCGACTCATTGACATCTAGGATGGGTGAATATATCGACTTTTTTCTCCAACCCGCAGTACAGAACACAACAGCATACCTACGAGATACGAAACAAATTCTACAAATATTAAATGACACACCATTAGATGGAGGACCTTGGCTGCTAGCAACAGCGGACGTTTCGTCACTATATACAGTAATTTTACACCACCAGGCTTGTGAAGCCATCAAATGGGGACTAAGGAAACACACAAAACTTCCATGTATACAGAGAAAGTACCTAGTGAAGAGCTTGGATTTCTGTCTGAAAAATAGCTACTTCTGGTTCAACTATTACCATCAGCGTACAGGAGTAGCAATGGGGGCTAAGTTTGCCCCCAGCGTAGCAGGCCTTTTCATGGCAAAATGGGAAAATGAATCAGTATTTACAAACAGACCGGAAGAGCTCCAGATATATCGCCGTTACATTGATGACGTGTTTATTTTGTGGAAAGGTGATCTGAGTAAATTAACCAACTTCCTAGTAAATTTAAACAAAAATGATCGGAACATAACACTATCATGGGACATCAGTGATAAACAGATCACATTTCTGGATTTGGAAATAGGACAGCAAAATGGAAAATTAGTGTCAAAGACACACTTCAAAGATGTAGACCGGAACAGTTATTTACCGGTCGACACGTGTCATCACAAAAATTGGATATATAATATCCCTAAGGGCCAACTCATGCGCCTTAGACGTAACTGTACAGAAAATGACCTCTTCTTGAGCCAAGCAAGGAATATGAAAATGAGATTCATTGAAAAAGGCTACTGCAACAAAATGCTAGACAGAAACATAGCTGAAATAGAAACAATGGATAGGAATGATCTTATTATGGACAAACCCAAAGAAAAGATCTGGCAAGACACTGTGCCCATTATCTTAGACTACAGTGCACAACACAAGCAAATAGAGAAAATTATAAGACGCAACTGGAACATTTTACAAGCAGACATACGCTTAAAAGAAATTCTCCCAAACCATCCAAAATTTGTATACAGAAGAGCCCCAACAATCAGAGACAAGGTGGTAAAAAACATTCCAGACCCCCCGAGCAAAGGATTCACTTTTTTCACAGGAGAGGGTTTCTACCCGTGCAAACGCTGCTATGCGTGCACAACAACCAAACGACCAGTAGAAAAAACGGAAAGATTTTGTATCATACAGCACTGGCACCAATCATAAAATCAAAAACTTCGTTTGCTGCAACACAATGGGTGCTGTATACGTACTCGAATGTAGCTGCGGACTCCAGTACGTAGGCCGCACTAAGAGACTGCTGAGAGTTAGAATAAAAGAACATGTTCGGAACATTAAAAAGGGATTTGATAAACATAATGTGTCCAAACACTTTGCCATCCACCACAACAAAGACCCCTCACATTTAAAATTCTGGGGCATTGAGCCCTACATTAAACACTGGAGGGGAGGACATAAGGTGAGGACCCTAAGTCAGCTCGAATCGAAGTGGATCTTCACCCTAAATACCCTCACGCCACATGGCCTAAATGTAGAATTTGACCTCAACTGTTTCCTCAGTGACTTTTAAAACAAAGATATTTTTAAATATAGTTTTTAAATTATTTTAAAAAATATTTTTTAGACATCCTATATTATTTTTATTGAGTCCATCGTCCATCCCCCCTACATTTGGTCCTCCTTCCTTTAGACCATTGCTGTTTTATTACCATACCCTGGAATATGTCTGCACTCTGGAGGTCTCTCACCCTCTCTCATTTACACTATATTACCCTGTTGTCCTACTCGCAAGTTATATTATTATGAACCACTTTAATTATGCATTTTATGTATCTCTTTGACGTCATTTCCGGTATTTTTATCATATTTTATATCATATTTTTATATATATATTTTATATATATAATATATATATATATGTATATATACCTTGTTTTACTATGCCCCTTTGTACGTGTTATCAAGATGAACTTCCCCTTATTGTTTTAACACAATGGACACATATTGACACCGGCGTTTTTATTATGATGATTTCTCTTAACCAACCCCCGCTCTATTTATTTGTATTCACCTATAGTTGCCATGTACTTATGCACTAGTCAGAGATAACCGTGACCACTTCCGTTTTTTTTCGTTACATATCCTGCTGACACTTCACTATACTTACCTTGGGCGGCCTAACTACCAAGAAAATGGCCGCCGTTCCACTTCCGGCGACGTATCTGTGACCATTTCTGGTGATCGGCGCTACGAAAAAATGGCCGCTAATTGGCTTTTACATGGCCTATTTAAAGACCTCAGTAGGGACACTAGGTACCCCTGATGAAGTCACGTGACAAGTGACGAACACGCGTCGGGACACGTGACCTTACCGGAAGTGACGCCGACGAGCTCGAGGCTCGTTTATACCCTGTTTGTGTACTCATTTGCTGAATGTGAGTACCCACTTTTTTCTGTTTATTGTTTCAACTGTAATAAAATACCTTTTAAAGATTTACATACTACACTATGAGGCTATCTTATTTTATGTGCACATTGAGGTGAAAAGCCCCCCCAACCCCCCCCCCCCCCAACCACCCCCCCCCCACCTGCCCCTGCCTGGATTAAGGAGGAAAGCTGAAAGGGAACCGGAAAGACACCCCAGGGAGGACGGTCTCCTATGACCACAAAGACCCAGATCACACTGCTGTAACCTTACAGCTGTAAGGTAAGGGGCCACCCGTATCCCCTTTAGGATTTCACGAGAGGAATACACGGAACACTGCACAGGATCTATAGATTATCCCCGATCACCACTTGAAACCTCAGCACTGATAGCCTGCCACCTGTTGGATAGAAGATACTAAAATCACCCTGCATATATGCCATATATGGACTCTCTATTTGGACTTTTATATTCTGCGATTTATTAATCGCTATCCATCATTTCTTTCACTCTAGTTCTCCATTTTGATTTAGTTTGCACGGATTTGCTACTAAGTTTATTTTTCTTTATGAGACCCTTTAGTCTCCACTGCTCCTTTGCACTATATATTATCTTACCTCTCATATCACTTATATGATATATTGTTTTTATCCGTTTGGATCACTCCCTCCTTCACAGCCTTGGATGCACCACTTATGCGTTTAAAGATCTCCATCACGTCCTTTTATATATCTCATCACAGCCTTTTTTTATACTTACTTGGATGCTATGTTATTTATTTAGTTACACCATGCGATTTTTTATGATGCATTTTTAACCAGGATTGTTTTTATCACACGATTTGGTTTTTATCACACCAGTGTATGCACTTTTGCTTGTTTTACTTTATGCCATATTATTTACCCGGAGTTTTTATTGGCTATTTATGTCTATGACCTGCTACCTTCTGTCTTTTAATATTTAGTTTAATTTTGCGCGCCACTACCTCTTTTCTTTTAGGTCTGCTGATCTGCTTCCTCCCCCCTCCGGTGCCACATTTGTCACCTTTCAGCGGCGAGGGGAGGAACGTGTAGCTGTTTTTGACAGGTACTCGTCCCCATTTCTGGGAGAGTTCGGAAGTTCGGCCCACCTTCTCCTTCCTCCACCGCCAGGCCAGTTAGAAATCACAGAGTGCTTCGCGCTTGCGCAGTAGGGAACCGGCTGTGAAGCCGAAAAGCTTAATTGTCAGTTTCCCTTACCACGAATGGTGGCGGCAGCACCAAGAGAAAATCGGCTAGGATGTCGATATTGTGGGCTCCCTGGACAAGTAAGTGTTCTTATATTAAAAGTCAGCATCTACAGTATTTGTAGCTGCTGACTTTTTTCCCAAAGGCTGGAACACCGCTTTAAGGTGGGACCTGGTTATCATAGGTTCATGCTGAGTGTAAAGAAAATGTTTAAGTTCTGTATATAATTGTATTCTATTTTGTATGTATTGCACTCTGCCCTCACTCCGCACATGGCACTGATAATGTTTTCATTACATGTTTGCATTCTTTCGAGTCCTGATTAGAATTAGTCTGCCTATGTTACGCCCCTTGTTACCATAAACGTACAATTGTAATATTAATATTATTATTATTATACAGGATTTATATAGCGCCAACAGTTTGTGCAGCGCTTAACAAAATAAAGGCAGACATTACAATTACATAACAATTTGGTACAAGAGGAATCAGAGGGCCCTGCTCGCTAGAGCTTACAATCTAAAAGAAAGGGTCAATTGATACAAGAGGTAATAGCTGTGGGGGATGAGTTGATGGAAAAAGTAAAACAGTGTTAGTTAGAAGCAGGATAGGCTTCTTTAAAGAGAAAGGTTTTCAGGGATCGTCTAAAGATGGATAGATTAGGGGACAGTCGGACAGATTGGGGTAGAGCGTTCCAAAGGACGGGAGAAACTCTGGAGAAATCCTGGAGGCGAGCATGGGAGGAGGTGACAAGGGAGCTAGAGAGCAGGAGGTCTTGGGAGGACCGAAGAGAGCGGCTTGGTTGGTATTTTGGTACTAGGTTAGTGATGTAGCTGGGGGCAGAGTTATGGATGGCTTTGTAAACTATTGTTAGTACTTTGAATTTTATTCGTTGGGTGAGTGGAAGCCAGTGGAGGGATTGGCAGAGAGGGGTGGAGGACGCTGAATGGTTGGTAAGGAGGATAAGTCTTGCAGCAGCATTCATTATGGACTGAAGGGGGGATAGTCTATGTAAAGGTAGTCCAATGAGGAGGGAATTGCAGTAGTCGAGGCGAGAGATAACCAGGGAGTGAGTTAGAAGCTTGGTGGTGATTTGTTAATCACATCACCCACGTACCATACCTAGGGTTTGGGAGTGGTGAAATGTTTTCCTTGAGGGAGATGAGGACGTAGGACGGAAGACGTCCTGCAGAGGGAGGGGCCTAGCCTAGGAGAGAGGACGGCCGGACGGATGGATGGAAGCGCGCGCTAAGCTGAAGACGCCACGCTACACGCGGAGGAAGCAGCCCGCCGGGCTTCATCGTAGCTCCCGCCCGACAACCGACCCCACAGACAGGGATACATGGTGTCCCATGCAACAATGGTAGAGGAAGCAGCGGCGACGGCGGGATTGAGTACCTGCGGAATCTCCCACTCTCCCTCCCGTTGACCCCCTGTAGGGGTCCCCGACTCCCGCACCCTACCCCCCGGCTCATTGCGCCCTCCACTTCCCACTGCAAAGTTGATCCCCAGGATAAAGACCTCAACGGATCATAGAAGACAACGGAGCAGAAGGGTAAGTCCCCTTATTGAAAGGGGCCACTTAAATTCAATGAACTCCCCAGCGACATGGTAAGATACATATTTAAACTTCTACCCTGGAAACTGCAATAAGATCAGAAAAATGTATTAAGTGCTAAAACACAGGGACGAGGAAAATCCTGTATTCCTTCAATTTGCGTGTTATAAGCACATTCATTCATACAGGTAGCAAATGTCATTTTTTTGAACTCTGGTACTACTCATCTTAATATATATTAAGTCGCTGGCTTGCTTGGTCTGTATGTGCCCATCCATTTATATATCCAGGAGGTAATTAGAGTCACGGTGAAGAGAATAGACCTATTGAAAAGGACAGTCACTTTTTTTTTTCTCTTGGATATTTTCTTGCGCCTGATGTTCTCCCTGACTTTCCCCCCTTGCTTCTACCTCTATTGTAATACTGACCAGCAATAACTGGTGGAGGGTTATGCGTGGCGGGAGGGTCTGACGCACATTGTAGACTGGCGTGCTTGTTGTTTCTTAGGGCTACCCTCCCCCCCCCCCGGGACCTACTGAGCCATAAAAAGGAAGGGGAAGGAAAATAGAAGAACAAGAAAGAAAAAGAGGGGGCTACCAACTGAGCATATAATGAGATATCTCACATATTGACCCACATTAAGAAATTGGAAACAATATCGGGTGCTAATGAGACTATCTAACATATAATCTCCTCGGGACAGAACAACCATTAAGTAAATGTAATCTCTATTGGCAAGTACCCTCGGAATACTGACGCTATAGTGAGCCTACTTTAAAGGGGGAGAGAAGGGAAAAAAAAAAAAAAGGGAAAGGAAAAGAAAAACAAAAATATAAAGAACACCTTAAACCTGTAATATAACAGGGCTTTACAAAGGGATTATTATCCCATAGAAGAGGTCCACCCCTGGCAACCCCTTGGTTCCTCTATATATATACCATACCAGTTAAACTGGGGAAACGTAACCCCCTAAATAAGAAACCAGGTATGAAAGGTAAAACTACAAAGGGGGCTGAAACTAAAACAACGAAGGAAAAAGTAAACACCAGTACAATTACACAATACATGCTGCAGGATTTGAGCCCAAAAAGCCCAAGCATGGAAAAACAACCGGTTAAGCAGGTAAAGAAGAAGGAGGCGAATAAAAAAAAGGAAGAGATCCATGCGGCTTCAGGAGGTAATACCACTGAAGAAACGGAAACAGATAGCAGTCGGATAGATGACCAGAATGAAAATACCCAGGCCTTAACTAAGACAGTCCTATCTGAAATGCTAATAAAAATGGAAAACTCAATAAAAGATGAAATAATAGCACTACGTACAGATCTAACCCACCTTCTTAACCGATTAGAGGAAGCGGAGAATAAAATAGACAAGCAGGCACAAGAACTGTTCGACTTTAAAGATCAATTCAGGAAAATGAAGATAAACCAAAGACAGATGCTACAAAAATTGGAGGAGCAGGAAAACCAGAGTAGAAGGCAGAATTTAAGAATCCGTGCTCTTCCAGAAGAGAGAGGTGAGGACCTCAGGAAAATTATAAAGGAATTATTTAACCCGATAATCAATAAAGGGTCAGACTGGGAACCAAAAATCGAGAGGATACATAGAGTCAGAAAACCCCAACACATAATAGACGCACCGAGAGATATTCTTGTTAGATTCCAAGACTACCTGGAAAAAACAGAAATATGGTCCAAACTAAAAGGAAAACCCCCATTAAAATATGGGGGATCAGACCTCCAGGTTTTTATGGATCTCTCACCACAAACACTGGCCAGACGACGCCTGATGAGGCCACTGTTAAACCAAATGCGGACAGAAAACATAAAATATGGATGGGGTTTTCCAGCGTGTTTAATAGCATTTAAAGACGGTAGATCAGTAAAGCTAAAATACCCAGAAGAACTACCAGAATTCTGTAAAAACTTGGATTTACACCCTATAGAAATTCCAGAGTGGGTAGCCAGAGGAGTAATAAGAGGAGTTATAGGCGAAACACAAATTACGTTAGTTAACATCTATGCACCAAATAAAAGACCAACAGAATTTATGAAAAAGATGATAAGTATTCTCGCCCATTTTAGGCAAGGGTCGGTCATAATGGCAGGGGACTTGAATATATGTATGAATCCAGGTGAGGACAGTACGTCCCGTGCACGGGGGACAGGAGGGGTACCTTTAAAAAAAACTGAAAAAAACGTTGTACCAAAATCAACTGATGGACGCATGGAGAACCCTGAATCCCAAAATTCGGGATTACACTTTCTTTTCCCCCGTGCACGGGACGTACACACGCATTGATTATATATTTGTAGACCATAATACACTGTCAAAGCTTACAGAAGCCCGTATAGAGATTTCTACCCTTTCAGACCACTCACCAGTTACGATGATATTAGAGGAATTTAAGATACTAAAGCCCCTCTCTAACTGGCGGTTAAACGAAGCACTTCTTACCGAAAAGCAGGACTTGGAGAGTATACAAAAAGAACTAACCCTTTTCTTTGAAATTAATGAATCAAATGATATATCATACTCCACACTATGGGAAACGCATAAGGCATATATAAGGGGGATCTTCATCTCGATGGGCTCAGGGAAGATAAAAGAAAGAACAATTAAAATTAAAAAGTTAACGGAAGAAATATTTACATTAGAACAACTCCATAAGAAATCAGAGGGACAACACCAAGAGGTATACCACCAGCTTATAATTAAAAGAGAAGAATTAAAAGATATATTAACACACGACACCAAAAGGGTTTTTAATGCGATTCTGAAAGAGAAACACCTCTGGGGCAATAAAATCGGGAAACACCTAGCCAAAACCTTAAGGAAGAAAAAAGCGAGGAATTACATTGAAAAAATTCGTAATAAACAAGGTGACCTAGTATTTTTTTTCAGCGCTTCTATAAAACCTTATATAACGTTAATAAAGGGAGTATAGATATGGTAAAAAAGAATAAAATAATAGAATTTCTAAAGAACTCAGGAATTTCCCGAATAATAATATAGAGTTGGAGGCCCCAATCTCTGAAAACGAGCTCCTTAGCGCCATGACGGATACTGCGAGCGGGAAGAGCCCGGGCCCGGACGGATTCCCGATCCTGTATCTTAAAAGATTTAGTAAGATCCTGGTACCAAGACTCTGTAGATATTTCAACGGACTGGGAACAGAATACGGACTGAGTCGAGATGCACAGAAAGCCCTAATAACGCTTATTTTAAAAGAGGGGAAAGATGACAGCTGCTGTTCAAGTTTTAGACCGATATCCCTATTAAATTTCGATACAAAGTTATATGCAAAAATTCTCGCAAATAGGTTAAAAAATCACATGAAGGGACTGATTCATGTAGACCAGGTAGGTTTTGTCACTACAAGGGAAGGACGCAATAATGGAATTAGAACGTTACTACTATTACAAAAATTAAAAGCAGAGGGGCCCCCAGGTCTATTCCTGTCAATAGATGCCGAGAAGGCATTTGACAGGGTAGACTGGGGGCTCATGATGGAGACCTTAAAACATATGGGCTTAGGCACAACCATGTTGCAGAGAATAGGAGTTCTATATGAAAAACCGCCTGCAACAATAAAGATTAACGGAGTCCACTCGCTTCCCTTTTTTATGAGCAACGGGACAAGACAGGGTTGTCCCCTGTCCCCTGTCCCCGTTGCTTTTTGTCCTCTCAATCGAACCACTACTGGCAACTATCAGATCAGATAACAACATAAAAGGAATCAGAGTAGGAGACTACGAACATAAAGTAGCAGCGTTCACAGACGATTTATTGTTTTATGTCACGGAACCCAAGACATCAATGCCAAAATTGCTTGAGGTCCTAAAAAAGTATGGAGAGATATCTAACTTCAAAATAAATATCAACAAGTCAGAAATCTTAAATATAAATATAGGTAAAAAAGATGCGCTTGGGCTTCAAAGAGAGTATCAGTTCCCTTGGAAACATAAGGGGCTAAAATACTTAGGGATTAAATTAGCAAATTCCATAGAAAAGCTATATAGAGACAACTATATCCCGCTACTGGACGAAATTAGAAAAGAAGTTAAAAAAATCCAGTATAGGCCCCTTTCGTGGATAGGCCGTATAAACACCGTAAAAATGTTGATTTTGCCTAAAATCACCTATAAGTTCCACATGATGCCGATCCCCTTATCTGATTACTATCTTCAAACACTAAAAACCATTATAAATAGGTTCCTGTGGCAAAATAAGAAACCCAGGATATCACAAGACATTTTGAAACAAAATAAAGACCAAGGGGGCCTAGGTGTCCCGGATATTAAAAAGTACTACCATGCGGTAATACTGTCGAGAGCTGTAGAGTGGTCACGGAAGGAGAGCCAAAAGCAATGGGTGCAACTAGAAAAGGATATAAGTGAGGTAGATTTAATAGTAGGGATCTGGAGCCCCCCGAAGCATAGGGAGATGGGAGTAAAGACACAAAAAATCACTAGACACGTTTTCAAAATTTGGGACTTAATGCACAAGAAATTCAACTGGAAGTATAATTCACCACTGATGTCACTAAAAAATAACGCATATTTCCCACCAGGAAAAAGAGAAATGGGTGGGAAATGGGTAGGAGAGAACACACAACTAGGTGATTTGATAGAAAATAGTAAATTAAAACCACTGATAGAACTACAGCAAAATACACCACATATAAAGTTAAATGAATGGCGCTACCTCCAGCTGGCAAACTTTGTTAGGAAACTTCCCCAGCCAATTAGAACGAGGGATAACTATACACCCTTAGAGAAGGTATGTTTAGTCAAAGGTGAAAAAAAAAAAAAGATACATCTTGTTTATATAAGATGCTTCTTGCAGAGGGACAGCCGGAGGTACCCCCATTCTTAATAAAATGGGGAAATGAATTAGATACACATGGGTACAAACACAATTTTAAAAAAATATTGACACTAACACATAGATCAGCAATGGACACTAGAACCGCGGAAACAAATTACAAATGTCTTTTAAGATGGTACATTACTCCTATTAGAAGTAGTAAATTCCAGCTGGGGAAATCGCAAGATTGTTGGAGAGGGTGTAGCCAACGGGGTACAATGGCCCACATCTGGTGGGAATGTCCAAAAATTAGGCAATACTGGAAAAATATCCTAGATTTGATAAACGAAATTTCCGGTATCAAAGTATTAGAAGATCCATGGATATGCCTATTTCATAATACCACAGACCCCATTAAAATATATATGAGAACGTTAATCCCGCACATGCTGAATGCCGCGAAGGCACTGATTCCTAGGAGGTGGCAACAAGAGGAACCACCAACGGAATTGGATTGGGTAGGAAAAATGGGAGAGATATACCGCCTCGAAAAACTTAGATACAACGGTGAAGAAGACGGAGAAGACGCTATGAATAAATGGAAATGCTGGCAGGATTTTAAACAGACATGGAGGTATGCTGAAATAATAACTTAACCAGTAAAAACCCGGATATGCACATATAGAAGAACAAAAGTAGATTATAAATGAGAGAGGCACATTGGGATGGGAGGGTTGGGAGGGGAAAACTAGAGGGAGATGAAGTTAAGAGAGATATCAGAGAGAACCGGGGGATTAAAGTATTGGACTTAGACGAATGTGTATGTTCTGTGTTTCTCTACTCTTTCTATTCAATAAAAATCAAAGTTCCACAATGATGACAATAATGGAAGAGATAGAAATGATTGTTAACTTGAACAAAAAGTCTCTTCAATTCTCTCTGACGTGGAAAAAAAAATAAAAATAAAAATAAAAAAAAAGCTTGGTGGTGTCATTCGTTAAAAAGGGGCGTATTCTGGAAATGTTGCGGAGGCTAAGGCGGCATGATCTGGACAGGGATTGTATGTGGGTCCGAAAGGACAGTTCAGAGTCTAGGATTACCCCTAGCACCCTGGCATGTGGGGACGGACTGATAGATGTGCCATTGATCTTGACTGAGAAGTCAGGGGAAGGGGCACGTGGGGGAGGAAATATTAAGAGCTCAGTTTTAGACAGATTAAGTTTGAGGAAGTGGTTTGACATCCAGACTGATATGTCTGCTAGTAAATCAGTGATGCGTGAGGAGATTGATGGGGTGAGTTGAGGGTCAGAGAGATAGATCTGGGTGTCATCAGCATATAAATGGTAGTGGAAGCCATGTGAGGCTATCAGCTGACCCAGGGAGGATGTGTAGATTGAGAATAGTAGAGGTCCAAGGACAGAACCTTGGGGGACCCCAACAGTAAGAGGAGTTGGAGAGGAGGAAGTGGAGTTGTAAGTGACACTGAAGGTGCGATGAGATAGGTAAGATTTGAACCAACGGAGAGCACAGCCATGGAGACCAAGCAAATTTAGTTTTTTGAGGAGGAGGGGGTGGTCAACTGTATCAAAGGCAGCAGAAAGGTCTAGGAGTAAGAGTACGGAATAATGACCATTGGTTTTGGCTGTTAGCAAGTCATTTGTGAGTTTTAGGAGGGCAGTTTCTGTGGAGTGCTGTGGGCGAAATCCAGACTGAAGGGGATCCAGAAGGTTATTCTCAATGAGGTGGTCGCTCAGACGGCTGTAGACTAAACGTTCAAGGAGTTTGGAGGCAAAAGGGAGTAGAGAGATGGGTCTTAGATTGTTAAGATTGGTTGGGTCTAGTGAGGCCTTTTTTGGTATGGGAGTGACTAGTGCATGTTTTAGAGGGTTGGGGAAGATGCCAGTAGAGAGTGAGAGGTTGAAGATATGAGTTAAAGACTGTAGGATAGAGTCAGATGGTGACCGTAGTATTTGAGAAGGAACAGGGTCCAGGGGGCAGGAGGTTAGGTGGGCATTAGAAAAATTTTTAGTGACTTCCTCTATAGTAGCTGGATTAAAAGAGGAAAGTATTGATTGTGCAGGAGGACAAGGAGTGTAAAGTGAGGGAGATATGTGTAGAGTAGAGAACTCGAGACGAATTGTCTCAATCTTGTTTTTGAAGTGAGTAGCAATCTCCTGGGCAGTGAGTAAGTTAGTGGGTGGAGGTAATGGAGGACGAAGTAGAGAAGTAAATGTAGAAAAGAGTTGACGGGGACTGCGTGAGAGGGTGTTAATGAGAGTGGTAAAGTAGGTCTGTTTGGCAGTGCGCAGGCAGGAATGGTATTTTTGGAGGGCAGATTTATATTGGCTGAAATCTTGCTGTGACTTATGCCGCGTACACACGAAGGGACTATCCCGCGGGATTATCCGCTGGACCGAAGTCGAGCGGATAATCCCCTCGTGTGTGGGCGCCGGCGGACTTTTTTTGCCCAAAGTACGGCGGACTAAAGTTTTAAGTTTTTTGTTTTAAAATTATCCGCTGGACTTGGCAGTCCGGCGGACAATCCGGCCGTGTGTAGTATGGTCCGGCTGACCAAAAAGGACGCATGCTCAGCTGGAAAGTCCAGCGGATTGTCCGCTGGACTTAGGTCCGCCGGCAAAAGTCTGCACGTGTGTACGCGGCATCAGTCTTACGCCACAGACGCTCAAGAGCACGGCTCTGCTTTTTGAGGCTTCTGGTGTTGTCTGTCTGCCAGGGTTGTAGCGGCCGGGGGCCTGATTCTGTGTGTAGTGAGGGGGGCCAAGGTATCCAGGGTAATATTAATGTGACCTACGTAATCATGTGTATAAAAACCTTCAATTGCATCATAATAATGCAGAACAGTTATTTAGAAAGATGCGGAGTGTATCTTTTGTGTCTGTTCCATACTGCAGTAGTTATTCATTTGGAACCACTAATCAATATGAGGATAGGAGTTGCCTATCTATAAGTTCCCATGTCAGATGGCGAGCCAGCCAGGAGGGGATTTGCAGGTGACCCTGAGAATCCGAAACGAGGAGCTTGAGATGATCTGTGAATTTCTGAAAATCAGCCGGCTGAGGTAAGCCTTTTGCTTACATTTGAGTTATCAGACTTCATATATCAGTAAGGCATTTTCAGGACAAAGGGTACCTATTTTACTCACTTTAATCAAACTGTAATGATTGGTGGTTATATGTTATGTTGTCACTGTCTACTGTCCATCGGAGTGTTATAGATAATAAAGGGAAGAATAGTGCTGTTAAAAGGTATATGTAGTACATCTCCTAGATAAAGTCGTTTAGAGGCAAGTGGGTATAGGTACACGAGAAGACTGGCCAGTCATTATATGCATTAAATGAATTAAGGGAATGAAGGGTAAGAGACCTCAAAAATGCCCAGTGCAAGAGGAGCACTATAAAATATTTTGAATGAAGAGGGTATGTGGCGCTAACCCTTAAGTAAATCAATAAATAATCTAAAATGACCAGTTTGCAAAGCTCAGAGTATCCGAAAGATGAGTGACCTTTCACACAAATAAATATATAAAAACATAAAATAATGAACTAAATAGATAAAATTCCTTAATAGCAATACACATAAAATAATGAATAAATATAAGACGTGTGTAAAAAATGAAAAAATATTCAATAAAAGTGATGGTGCTAAAATAACCGTGCTGAAATAAATATATGTGCTGGGGTAAAAATGATGATGGAGTTGGGTTAAAGATAGTGAACACGAAATCTTCTAGCAATAAAAGGTGCACAGTGCAATGTGCAAAATATGTGAATAGAGAACCAATAAAGAACCGATAAATTGGTTCTAAAAGTGCAAGGGAATTGCAAGGAAATCGCAAGGGGAATAAGTGATAGAATGTGCAGAAATATCCAAAATAATGACAGAGTGACCATACAGATGAAAAGAGTGTGTCACTGTAGGTATGGTATAATCAGATGATACCAGAACAATAATATCGCTGAAAAAAATATATAAAAAATAAAAGTAAAATTTGGTGCACTACAAGTCCCAGCTTGTAAAAAAAAAAAAAAAATTGCGGAAAATAAACGATAAAGTCCACAATCTGGAACAATGAAGAGCATAAGGCTCTGGAATAAGTGAAGGTGAGTAGAAATATTCAGGAATCTTTGTGTTGATCACAGTGATGATCCGTGCAGGTAGTGCTCCGTGCTGACTTCAGGGGTGCACCCTACTAGTTCCCCCAGCCTCTCACCTCTATTTGCGGCCCCTACAGGCCTAGTGGAGCAGATAGCCTCTAAGTTGGCAAGCCTGGTTACTTTCCGGGTCCTCTTTCTTATGGGCTCCTATAGGCTTCTATGGGCTCCTATGGACTCCTACTCCGATCCAAAAAGGCACTCCAGGGGTAAGGGGTCACTCACGGGTTAGATATTTAAAGTTTTCTTGCATCAGCATGGATGAACTTCCGGTCGCGGCCGCAAACCGGAAGTAGAGCGATAGGCACCTGACTTCCTTCCTCCCTCACTAGTATCGTCACTAGCACACGTGACTTTGTCAAAGGGTAAGGCAGTCAGGTGTCTCTGGGCCTATTTATACAGTGTTCAATTGGTGCTGTGCTGACAGCGGTGTAAATAACGACTAAAAGTTGCCATTTGGACATACATAGTAGGACTTGATGACATATGCAATCCTAATCTGAGAAAATTAATCTATTTTTATTACTTAAAAAGGTCCGAAAATAAGGAAATAATTTAGCCTCATGGTTTAATAATAAATAACAATCACAGTGCCATCCAGTGGCCGGAGGTTAAATTGATTTCTAAAAGTAGGAGAGACTACTCAATAGTGACATCCAGTGGTAGTAGATGAAAATGACCATCAGGAAATATCCTTCATGTATGCCATCTAGTGGTCACTTGTAAGATTGGCCATATTCTTTAAAAATTCCAATTCTAATAAAAGAACTTTGTTAAAATTATGTATAAAAATGTAGTTTCAAGATGTAAAAAAAGGTCTAATCAAATTATTTAGATAAAAATACCTTACATAATAAAAAGAGTAATTTATAATAAATATAATATAAGAATAATTAAAAAAATAGGGAGAAAATGAATCATATTGGTAAAATCATTAAAATTAATAATATACCAGCATGTAATCAATAATTAGATATAAAACAATTCAAGTCGAATTCGACATTATGTCCCCATGGTCTGAGTGTACACAATTCATATATCCATCTGGATTCAGCTTGGCTGATTCTAATAATCTTATTGTCACCTCTCCAGTGTGGCTTATATTTTTCGATGGCACATATTTTTAGGGACGAGGGATCTTTTTTGTGATATTTGGCATAATGCCTTGATAAGCTGTGCTCATTACTTTTTATTATGTAAGGTCTTTTTATCTAAATAATTTGATTAGACCTTTTTTTATATCTTGAAACTACATTTTTATACATAATTTTAACAAAGTTCTTTTATTAGAATTGGAATTTTTAAAGAATATGGCCAATCTTACAAGTGACCACTAGATGGCATACATGAAGGATATTTCCTGATGGTCATTTTCATCTACTACCACTGGATGTCACTATTGAGTAGTCTCTCCTACTTTTAGAAATCAATTTACACCTCCGGCCACTGGATGGCACTGTGATTGTTATTTATTATTAAACCATGAGGCTAAATTATTTCCTTATTTTCGGACCTTTTTAAGTAATAAAAATAGATTAATTTTCTCAGATTAGGATTGCATATGTCATCAAGTCCTACTATGTATGTCCAAATGGCAACTTTTAGTCGTTATTTACACCGCTGTCAGCACAGCACCAATTGAACACTGTATAAATAGGCCCAGAGACACCTGACTGCCTTACCCTTTGACAAAGTCACGTGTGCTAGTGACGATACTAGTGAGGGAGGAAGGAAGTCAGGTGCCTATCGCTCTACTTCCGGTTTGCGGCCGCGACCGGAAGTTCATCCATGCTGATGCAAGAAAACTTTAAATATCTAACCCGTGAGTGACCCCTTACCCCTGGAGTGCCTTTTTGGATCGGAGTAGGAGTCCATAGGAGCCCATAGAAGCCTATAGGAGCCCATAAGAAAGAGGACCCGGAAAGTAACCAGGCTTGCCAACTTAGAGGCTATCTGTACCACTAGGCCTGTAGGGGCCGCAAATAGAGGTGAGAGGCTGGGGGAACTAGTAGGGTGCACCCCTGAAGTCAGCACGGAGCACTACCTGCACGGATCATCACTGTGATCAACACAAAGATTCCTGAATATTTCTACTCACCTTCACTTATTCCAGAGCCTTATGCTCTTCATTGTTCCAGATTGTGGACTTTATCGTTTATTTTCCGCAATTTTTTTTTTTTTTTTACAAGCTGGGACTTGTAGTGCACCAAATTTTACTTTTATTTTTTATATATTTTTTTCAGCGATATTATTGTTCTGGTATCATCTGATTATACCATACCTACAGTGACACACTCTTTTCATCTGTATGGTCACTCTGTCATTATTTTGGATATTTCTGCACATTCTATCACTTATTCCCCTTGCGATTTCCTTGCAATTCCCTTGCACTTTTAGAACCAATTTATCGGTTCTTTATTGGTTCTCTATTCACATATTTTGCACATTGCACTGTGCACCTTTTATTGCTAGAAGATTTCGTGTTCACTATCTTTAACCCAACTCCATCATCATTTTTACCCCAGCACATATATTTATTTCAGCACGGTTATTTTAGCACCATCACTTTTATTGAATATTTTTTCATTTTTTACACACGTCTTATATTTATTCATTATTTTATGTGTATTGCTATTAAGGAATTTTATCTATTTAGTTCATTATTTTATGTTTTTTTATATATTTATTTGTGTGAAAGGTCACTCATCTTTCGGATACTCTGAGCTTTGCAAACTGGTCATTTTAGATTATTTATTGATTTACTTAAGGGTTAGCGCCACATACCCTCTTCATTCAATTTTACCTTTACAAGTGTGAGATCACTTATATGTTGGCTGCTTTTCTTTTCCATTTTTCTCCTTATTTGATTTAATAGTTTTTGGTTGAGCGCACTGGTTACCCCTATTAACTATAAAATATATGAACCGAAGGTGCGGTTCCACCTATACTGAGCCCCTAGATTAATGGTTAAAGTGGACAGGGATCCACAATGGGTAACTGGGTTACCACCAAAGTCCACAAGGGGTATTTTAATGTTAAAGTGGTGTTTCCCCCAAAATGACAACATTATGTATTTTTGCATTAAATCTGACAATAAAAAATAATAGTATAAAAAAAAAAATTCACTAACCTATTTCTTCCTGTTGCTAGGTGGTCCCACAAAATCTGCCTCTTTCTTAGCCCGGGCTAGAAACGTCACTTCCCCTCGGCAGTCAGTCATCTGGGACACGTGACAGGTTCCAGATGACTGTGCGGCGTATCATGGTGTGCGGCGCCGCTCGTGCATGCGCAGTGGGTGCCCGGCTGTGAAGCCACAGCCGGGTGCCCACAGTAAGGATGCCCGTGCTGCGAGCGGAGCGGGGAACGAGGGGGGGGGGTTCGTTCCCCCGCATCGCTGGACCCTTGGACAGGTAAGTGTCCGATTCTTAAAAGTCAGCAGCTGCAGTATTTGTAGCTGCTGACTTTAAAAAAAAAATGTAATGAGCACACCTCTTTAAGTTATGGGATGAATTTGGGGTCAGGCACTACAACTAGTAAAGTCAAAACCAGTGGCGGTGCGTGCATAGAGGGCGCAGGAGCGCCGCCCCCCCTCTCCTGCACCGCTCTATCACCAATAGATAGATTCATGCATTGCATGAATCTATCTATTGTCACCGCTGCCGCCCCCTATTCAGGTGTCCGGCCCCTGATCGGGCGCCGGGCATCTGAATTACAGTGGGGGGGGGGGGGGGGGGTGTTTCTGGAAGTGCCCTATTAGAGCTGTAAAGCTCTAATAGGGGACCTTATTAGAGCGGTGTGCTCTAATAGGCTTCCCTAAGTGTAAACAGCGGGCGCACTGCTGTGCATTCGCTGATTACACAGTATTGTGTTAGAGAAGCGAATACATCGCTTCCCTAACACAGACCCGCCTCTCAGCCAATCAGGTTGCCAGGTCTGTTACCTGTCACCTGATTGGCTGAAGTCACAGGCGCTGTGATTGGACGCTAGGCGTCCAATCATAGCAGAAGACAGGAGGAGCGTGGAAGAAGAAGACATCCGACGATGAGACACCACTCGTCGCCTGACGCCGTCACCAGCTGCACACCGGGACAAGGTAAGTGCAGAGGGCAGGCAGGGGGCACAGTGGCAGCACTTGAGGGGTACAGTGGCAGCGTTTGGAGCACAGTGGCAGCACTTGGGGCACAGTGGCAGAACTTGGGGCACAGTGGCAGAACTTAGGGCACAGTGGCAGCACTTGGGGCACAGTGGCAGCGTTTGATGGGCACAGTGGCAGCGTTTGATGGGCACAGTGGCAGCACTTGGGGCACTGTGGCAGCGTTTGAAGGGCACAGTGGCAGCGTTTGATGGGCACAGTGGCAGCATTTAATGGGCACAGTGGCAGCATTTAATGGGCACAGTGGCAGCGTTTAATGGGCACAGTGGCAGCGTTTAATGGGCACAGTGGCAGCGTTTGATGGCACAGTGAGGCTGTTTGTTTGCGCCCCCCCAAAAATTTTGAGCACCAGCCGCCACTGGTCAAAACAGAGGAATGAGAGTCAAATACTTTATATGTTGTCAGAGAGCGAAGATGGGATGAGCACTATGGCTTCCCGTTTGATCATAGAAGCTAGAGTATATGAAGTATGGGATTACAATACATGGGATGCAAAGGATATCAGAACAAAATAGGGAAAGCAGAATTTAAGCAGGGAAATATTTAAAAGAGTTAAAAGAAAGTGAGAGAATGAAATGCATGTGTTGTGTACAAATGGGAAAAATATAAGCGATTTTAGAGAAATATTCGTGTATGTGTGTGAATGCTGGAACCTTTAGTTCTTTCTCTTATGTGTGTCATATATGCATGAAAGAATGTAGCTGGGATGAGAGATCAGTGACAAGCTGCAAGGACACCATGCCAATTTCAGTTTTTTAGCCAAAACATTAATAACAAAATGTGTCAGGTTAATTAATTTATATGATAAACAATGTGATCACAATTATTTTGAATCTGTTTTCCAAATATTTAACCTTGTATCACACACATTAAATATCATTTGATAGTGGAAACAGTGCATTTAAAACAGGCAATTTAAGTAAAATGTAAGTCAAATTTCCTCATTAACCGGTTCAGCACCGGGCGATTTTACCCCCTTCCTTACCAGAGCACTTTTTGCGATTCAGCACTGCGTCACTTTAAATAACAATTGCGCGGTCGTGCGACGCTACACCCAAACAAAATTGACGTCCTTTTTTTCCCACAAATAGAGCTTTCTTTTGGTGGTATTTGATCACCTCTGCGGTTTTTATTTTTTGCGCTATAAACAAAAGAGCGACAATTTTGAAAAAAAAACACAATATTTTTTACTTTTTGCTATAATAAATATCCCATTTTTTTTAAAAAAACATTTTTTTACTCCGTTTAGGCCGATACGTATTCTTCTACATATTTTTGATAAAAAAATCGCTATAAGCGTATATTGATCGGTTTGCGCAAAAGTTATAGCGTCTACAAAATAGGGGATAGATTTATTGCATTTTTTTTTTATTTTTACTAGTAATGTCGGCAATCTGTGATTTTTTTTTTTCGTGACTGCGACATTGCGGCGGACACTTCGGACACTTTTGACACATTTTTGGGACCATTCTCATTTACACAGCGATCGTTGCTATAAAATTGCATTGATTACTGTGTAAATGTGACTGGCAGGGAAGGGGTTAACACTAGGGGGCGCTGTAGGGGTTAATATGTTCCCTAAGGTAGTGATTCTAACTGTGGGGGGAGGGGACTCACAAGGGGAGGAGACCGATCGGTGTTCCTCCGTACTGGGAACACATGTACACATGTACACACACAGCTCCACGGTCCCGCGCGGTCCTGCTGTTGTAATGGGCAATCGCGGGTGCCCGGCGGACATCGCGGCCGTCGGGCACGCGCACCGGGTCCCGAGCGACGCGCGCGCGCCCCCTAGGCGGCCGGGAATGGGAGGACGTCATATGACGCCCACCCAGGATGGGAGATCCACCTTGTGGGCGTCATATGTTCATGGGCGGGATGTGAAGTGGTTAAAGGAAATTTATCTGTGGATATATATATATATATATATCGATATATATATATATATATATATATATATATATATATATATATATATATTAGGGTGCGATATTGAGATTATCACTTGAGTATTAATTTTTTATATGAATTTAACAATTTTAATAATAATATAGATATATTGTAACTGGTTTAGACAACCTTTGGTTGGAAATGAAATCCAGGTTGTTGGGGAAATTTGTAAGATGGCTTTAGTTTAGATTAAGATAACAATTTTGTGCAGTGGTATAAGCAGAAGAATATTTTGGATTTATTGGGCATCTCTGCATGACCGCAGGGTACTGTTATCATTTATTATGTTATGACATCAGATAAATAATGTCAGATGGAAACTAAGGACTTGCGTTATCTATCTAAAACTAACAACAGAGCAAGCAATGAGAAATTTATAATATTGCCAGGTAAAAGTATTTTTGAAACATGAAACTGGAGTTCTGACACAAACAGTATTATAGAAAACAAGCCATTGTAATATACCGTATTTATGCAAGCTGGACCCAGTAATGAAGGGTTCACCACATATGTGGGATAGAGCCAGGGTTCACCACAGTTGTTTTTTTTATAACATACCACTTCTTGTTTTACCTGTTACCAAAGGTGTTACCAAAAGCTGAACATCCCTTCCAGAGATTACAAAAAGATATATCCAGTCAGGATCTTACGAGTATGCATTTTGTCTGTATGGACATGTTTTCTGGATGTCCAGTGGCAAATGCTCAAAGGCCATAGTAAAAAGTGTTATCAGAAGTAGTTTGTAAGTACAGAGTGCCAGAATCCACAGAGAGTAACAGAGGAAATCATTTTTATAGGAGAGTCCATACTAGAAGTTTTGAGGTTTTATTTTTACACTCCCTACTGTCTACAATGTAGCGGAAAAAGTTGAGTAAGAAACTAGAAAACTTTTGCCTGAATGTTTTCTTATATTTTATCAAGCCCCAAAGGGATGTTGGACTCGCTCCCTATGGGATTTTGTTCGGGAGTGTGTTACTCACTTGCTTATATTTTGTCTCAGCGGTTGAAGTCCTCCATTCGGATCTCACAGAGAATGTTGTTGATCTTTTAAGGTTTTTGACAAATTCATTTATGTGTTTTCTCCCCAATTCCAGATACTAAAAGTTTGGAATGAACTAAAACTAAAGCCAGTTGACTTGTGGATTGTTAAGAGACATTTTATATACACAAATTAGGGCTAGAGGCATGTCATTGTTATACTTAGGCTGGGACAGGTCACAACCCCCTTTCAATCTCTAATATATGGGTGGAAGACACCCGCTTTAGTGACCTGACCAACCCAACATCATTTTCAATTATTTATATATACATCACTCTCCTGACTATTCCTAAGTCAGTCAGTTTACCACTGGCCAATATATGCTTTATAATTAAATAAAATTGTATTCTTTCTAATTTCCACCTGCCCTAGCAATCTATATGATTTTTTTAAAGTGTACCCCTATCAAACTCCTAGTTATTCCATCATGTGGTTGGTGGGGCTTGCTTTTCTGGTCTTAGTTCTGGGGTTGCGAAGCGCCCAGTTCACCACCCCCCGTCCATCTCTGTCATATGATGGGGCGGGTTGTGACCTCAGCGCATCAGCATCATAGTTTTACATTCCGCACACGGCGCCACCTGAGGCCATTTTTTGGGAGTTGGTACCTACTCCATTCTGCGCTGCAGCGGTGGGCGGGCACCCACCGTGATTAGTATATCACGGAGGGGAGGTCCCTTCGATCCTACATGCTGCTTTGACGCCTCCACATAACACTGGCGCGAACACGCCCCAAACCTAGGGTACTTTAGCAGCGGACGTTTGCCGGTTCACTCCACACATCATTACAATGGGGAAGTGATCAACTTGCGCCATACATTGACAAGACAGGTAACCACCTTACCAGGTCCATGTGCCATAGTGGGCCATAGTATATAACACACATTGCACACTCACATACTCTTATCCCCTGCTGTGAACCTATGGATGCAACATTTACCCCCCACTACCCACACTAATTCACCCTTCCCTCCCTAACCACATCTAATTATCCACACCTCCCTTTTTATTGAACTGGGTGCGCATCGCAGTGGCGGTATGTTGGGGTGTTCCGGTATCTTTGGCTGCTGCTTTCCTCGGGTCCGAAGTCCATCTTCTTGGGGGATGTTCTCTGCCTCAACCCCGGGTGAGATTTTGCAACCCAGATCACCGCTAAAACCCACCATAGGAGTGGAGATCAATCTGTGGTTTTTCATGAGTATTATTGAAACTGGTGTTTCCTTTCTACTAGGAATGCACCGATACCGATAATGGTATCGGCGCCGATACTAGCCATTTTCGCGAGTATCGGTACTCGTGAAAATGCTCCGATACCGGAAACCGATACCGGAAGTGACGTCCAGGGGCAACGGCGCAATTGCTCCCCCCAAGAAAATATTACTGACTGAGGCTGAGTATGCTCCATGAATTCAGAGCGGCGGTCAGGAAGACATACAGCCTCTATTAGCATTAGGAATTACTGCCCAGCTGCATCGGGACTGGACACTCCGCCCCCCTTACCTCCCCCAGCAGTTTTGCAGTCTCTCTCCTGCAGGCTGCTGCTTGAGTAGGTGGGAACCTCCTGGCTTCTGCTGCTTGGGTGGGAGGGATGGGGGATGTGCCTGCCCCCCGAGATCACGCCAGCCTGGAAGCGGGAGGTGTGAGCAGCTGAGCAGAGGGAATGTGAACTTCCTGGAGGTAAGCTCAACTAGCAGCACATCGTTGATTCATTTACAGGCACCTCTATGCTAAGTCTGCTGTTAGCTGACAAATGGGATTGCATCTCTTTTTCATGTGGCACAGTGAGAAATTGGGCTCATTAAAGCATTGTGACTGCCCCCTGATGTGTTCCCTCCTGACCCCCCCCCCCCCTAGTGTGGGCCTCCAGACACTCCCCTGGTGTATGCCCTCCTGACCCTCCCCTGGTGTATGCCCTCCTGACCCTCCCCTGGTGTATGCCCTCCTGACCCCCAGTGTGTGCCTCCTGACCCTCCCCTGGTGTGTGCCATCCTGACCTCCCTGGTGTGTACTCTCCTGACCTCATACCGTATCCTCCTGACCTCCCTGGTGTGTGCCCTCCTCACCATGTACTGTATCCTCTTGACCTCCCCAGTGTGTACCCTCCTGACCCTGTACTGTATTCTCCTGACCTCGCTGGTGTGTGCCCTCCTGACCTCCCTGGCTTTCTCCTGTATCATATCTGCAGTCTCTGGCTGTCTCCTGTACCATGCCTGCAGTCTCTGGCTGTCCCCTGTACCATGCCTGCAGTCTCTGGCTGTCCCCTGTACCATGCCTGCAGTCCCTGGCGGTCCCCTGTACCATGCCTGCAGTCTGTGGCTGTCTCCTGTACCATGCCTGCAGTCTCTGGCTGTCCCCTGTACCATGCCTGCAGTCTCCGGCTGTCCCCTGTACCATGCCTGCAGTCTCCGGCTGTCCCCTGTACCATGCCTGCAGTCTCCGGCTGTCCCCTGTACCATGCCTGCAGTCTCCGGCTGTCCCCTGTACCATGCCTGCAGTCTCCGGCTGTCCCCTGTACCATGCCTGCAGTCTCCGGCTGTCCCCTGTACCATGCCTGCAGTCTCCGGCTGTCCCCTGTACCATGCCTGCAGTCTCCGGCTGTCCCCTGTACCATGCCTGCAGTCTCTGGCTGTCTCCTGTACCATGCCTGCAGTCTCTGGCTGTCTCCTGTACAATGCCTTACCTCCCTGGTGTGTGCCCTCCTCCCCCGTACTGTATCCTCCTGATCTCCCCAGTGTGTATCCTCCTGACCCCGTACTGTATTCTCCTGACCTCCCTGGATGTGTGCCCTCCTGACCTCCCTGGCTTTCTCCTGTACCATATCTGCAGTCTCTGGCTGTCCCCTGTACCATGCCTGCAGTCTCTGGCTGTCCCCTGTACCATGCCTGCAGTCTCTGGCTGTCTCCTGTACCATGCCTGCAGTCTCTGGCTGTCTCCTGTACCATGCCTGCAGTCTCTGGCTGTCTCCTGTACCATGCCTGTAGTCTCTGGCTGTCTCCTTTACCATGCCTGCAGTCTCTGGCTGTCTCCTGTACCATGCCTGCAGTCTCTGGCTGTCTCCTGTACCATGCCTGCAGTCTCTGGCTGTCCCCTGTACCATGCCTGCAGTCTCTGGCTGTCCCCTGTACCATGCCTGCAGTCTCTGACTGTCTCCTGTAGCATGCCTGCAGTCTCTGGCTGTCTCCTTAACCATGCCTGCAGTCTCTGGCTGTCTCCTTTACCATGCCTGCAGTCTCTGGCTGTCTCATGTACCATGCCTGTAGTCTCTGGATGTCTCATGTACCATGCCTGCAGTCTCTGGCTGTCTCCTGTACCAGGCCTGCAGTCTCTGGCTGTCTCCTGTACCAGGCCTGCAGTCTCTGGCTGTCCCCTGTACCATGTGATAGGTATCCGTAATTGGTATCGGCGAGTACCTGCAAAAAAGTATCTGAACTCGTACTTTGTGTTAAAAAAATGGTATCGGTGCATCCCTACTTTCTTCTTACCTCTTACCAATGTAGAGGGCCTCATATATTAACAGACGTTTTATTATCCTATTTTTTACTTATATATGCATCTGACTCCTGATGATTGGTTGAAAGCCAAGAAACGCGTTGAGTTACCAACTAATGGATGCCCCTTTATGTATTGACCTCTGTATTAACTGTATCAATCGTGTTTATTGTCTGATTTATTTTATACTAACTCTATCATGTCCAGTGGTTAATTATATTAAATATTTTTATATGAATATATTATTTTGTAAATCTTTTGTGATTACGCTATTCAGTCTATATTATTGCATATTGATATATTTTTTAATACCATGGACCACTGATTTGGCATTGTCATATTACATTAAAATAAATCCAATCTATCTCTTGATAAATAACCACACATTAACTCTTTGACATGCCTCATGTAAAGTCCTGTTCGCTATTGTTTGTTGGTCTTATAGCAGCACCATCTTGAATCTAAACGCATTAGGGTATGCTTCCCAAATATGTTTTTGTATATTGTAATAGACCCTGACCAGGTTTTTTGGGTTAGAGCACCCCTCCCCCTCTTCATTACCTCTTATTTAGTGGCCACCAGTGCACAGGAGGAATCCCTTCAGTTCTCCCACATAGAGGAGTTTGGCTCCCATGGTTGAGACGCAGGATATTTCATTCTATTACTAGGGTAGGACCCACTAATTCGGGGTACTTTGTCGCAGTAAGTGGGCTTAGCACTATATAACCATATAGTGTGACCAAACTCCCGTATTTTTTGAATATGTTCAGGTGTTTTTAACTAGCCCTGCAGGAAATGTCATTCTTGAATGTGTGCGCTGTAATATGTTCGCTATTGTTTGTTGGTCTTATAGCAGCACCATCTTGAATCTAAACGCATTAGGGTGTGCTTCCCAAACATGTTTTTGTACATTTTAAAAAGGGACAGTATTCTAAAATTAAGGGTAGGTACTTTTATGATTTTCATATATTATTGTAGTGTACTGGCACTTATGTATGTTTTTTTCACAAATGTGAATATTTGTTTATTAAGTATATATTACATTTTCAACACAAGTGAGTGCTGCAGTTAATTTTTGTCTGGTTGATTTATTTTTGTTAGAATAACACATAAAGTGCTGGAACAGCACACACTTATTGAGTTTATATATTTTGGCTTTTTATCGTAGGAGGATATTTTTTATATAGTTCTTTAGATCATTTCCCACAATTACTGTTTATCTCCTGTGCATTATAGGCCTGTCCACTGCACAACAACAATATCATCAGACTTGTGGCCACCAAGACCACCAATGGTTGCTACTACGAATTGTATTCAAGGATTGCATTGGTGCAGTTTCAAATGTTTTAGACAAAATATACAATTTAACAAAACACCTGGATCTGTTACATGCTGTCTTATAAGTGTGTGTGTATGTGTGTATATATATATATATATATATATATATATATATATATTAGTTTTACATGCTTCTTTAGTACATGCAGCGCCTCTTACCTTTATTCCATGCAGTTCCTAATTTCTCTCAATTACATGCAATAATGCCGCATACACACGTTTGGACTTTGTCCGCCAGACCTAGTCCGGCGGGACTTCCCCACACACGCCCGGACTTCCGAGCGTGTGACTTGCCCGGACTTCTCCGGCGGACAATCCGCTGGAAAAAGTCAGCGGGAATGAACGGACTTTCTGATGAGTGGCAAGTCCGTTCATTTCAAAAGTCCGGCGGACTAGCCTACTAACGGCGGGATTGTCCGCCGGACTTCCAAGTCCAGCGGACAATTTTAAAACAAAAATCTTAAAACCTAGTCCGTCTGACTTTTGGTGCCAAAAAGTCCGCCGGCGCCCACACACGAGGGGATTGTCCGGTGGACTTGAGTCCAGCGGACAATCCCGCGGGATAGTCCCTTCGTGTGTACACGGCATTACTCATACCGAACTATTACATGGATTTCCTCAAGCATCTGTATTATACCCAGTGCCTCTTACCTCTCTGTTACACACTGTAGCTCACATCTCCCTGTTAGGGGCGTGGTTTGGCTTGGATGGAAGCACACTGAAATAGTTCAGACAGACTCACAGCCCTTGTGCCAGAATCCTGCACCTTTCTGCCTTGAATATGGGCAGACAGAATCACCACACTTGCACCCATCACTCCCTGGCTGCTACAACAATGCAGAACATATCTGATTTATTCAAGCCTCAATCGTCCCACAGCCACATGGCTGGGAGCAAGATGGTGCCGACTCGGCAGATGGACGAGTACATTGAGGAATCCCAATCAGCCTCAGGGGATGCGGGTAGGGAGAACTTCCTTGCAGACCACCCACTCACTTATGCTGACATGTCAGGCTTTGCAGCAGACATAAAATCAACATTTTCAGCAGCCATCACAGATTTAAAACCAAATCTGCTTGTCCTCACTGAGAAACTAGCCTCAGTGGAAGTGGCGGGGGAAAAATAGAGACCGAGCCATTAACAGACTTGAAGAGTGTGTAGCGGTCACTCTCTCATTTCATAGAGATAAAAAGGACACTTGGAAGATTTCGGGGCAGGCGTAACAACATTAGGGTCAGGGGGATCCCAGAATCAGTTGAAGCTGACCAAATCACTCTTGTACTCCAAAGAGTATTCAACAGCCTTTTAGAGAGACCAGAGGTGATGGAGATTGAATGAATTTGATGAATTTGTCAAGGCCCATAGAGCTCTGAGAGCAAGAGGTCATGACTGCCCCCCACGTGAAATCATATGTTGCCTACAAATCTTTGCATTAAAAGAATGCATTCTACGGAAAGCCTGTCACAATGATCAGATTGTCTTTAATGGAGAGACCATAATGCTAGAGAGAAAGACCATAATGCTAGAAAGAAAGACATGATGTACACCTGTTGATTCCCATTCACCTTATGCGCAACCCACAATGGAAGGTAACACCTTCTCCGCTTACCAGACGACCTACCCGAATTCTGCAACACACTGCAACTTGGCCAAGTTGAGCTGCGGGAATGGTACCAAGAGTTCCTAATGTGTCCTGCAGAGAGAAGCCCACAATGTTCTCCATTTACCTCCCCAGAAAAGCAGCATTCCAAAAAGATGAAGCACTCACGCCCCGGAGGCTCAACTGCTGGAACCCAGATTGCAATACCCCATTCTTCTAGGAGCCTTGAGGATGCTTAAAAAACGTCCTGGTGCCATCAAACATTATGAACGTTTTATGCATATATATCTAACCAAGGCAACAATCACATCAACTTATTTTTGGAAAGGTAGTGAGGGACACTTGCACTCTACTTTCCTCTTTTTTATTTTTGCTTCCTCATCCACACTTTTAGACTCATTTTTTCTTGATCCATTTTGAAAAAAGCCTTTTTTCATTTTACTTTACCCAATGTTACAACCATTTTGTTTATGATGCATGCTAGCTTGTCAGAAATGTTCCCTGGCTCGGTTAATCCTTACCCTTCTACTACCAACATGTAGTCCAGGGTCTGCTTCATACAAAAGAGGACTTCTCCTTGATTGGCTCTGTTTCCTCTGTACTCATCATGGGTCACTCTTAAGCTGTACTAAGGCCTTGAAAGCAACTAAGGGCCTCGTAGGCTACAGTTACACTGCCCATGGAGAGTGCAGAGAGGTCAGGATTGATCCATTAGAGTTGCTCCTCCCATTACCCCACAAAAGTCACTTGCGGTTTAGAGTTGCCTTTTATACTCTGCAGAGCACTTAAAATCTTAGAGATATTCATTTATTTCTAAAGGTGTACTGATAATATCATCTTTTCCATTTCCTTTCTTCTTTTTACTACTCTTTTCTTTCTATACTTCTTCCCTTTCCTGCTAATATTCAATTTTTTTGTATCATCTACGCCCAGAGGCAGCATTCCTGTTTGAAACAGTTACCCAGCATCTACCTACCTTAACAGTAGATCCACCAACTCGCATTGAACTATTCAGAATGGCTTATATGTCGCTGGGGAACACCCCTACAGTGGTCTCTTATAATATCAAGGGATTGAATATTCCAGAAAAACGTATGGCATTCTTAAGAGTACTTAAAAAAGATAAGCCTCACTTTGCCTTTTTACAAGAGACGCATTTCAAAACACATCATTCCCCTAGGTTGACTGACTCCTTCTATACAAGGGCCTAGCACTCTACCAAAATTGCCTCAAACTCAAAGGGAGTATCAATCCTGATTAGCAAGAAAGCCACTTTTGAACTGACAAAAATGGCTGACCCTGAGGGTAGGTTTTTATTAAAGGATCATACAGAGGGACTCCAATCACACTGACCAATGTCTGCTTCACAAACTCATCTCATATTACCTTCTGCAAACGCATTGTTAGGGAGTTATCTGGTTTTGCATCAGGCTGCATCATTCTATGAGGGGACCTAAACGTTTCCCTGAACCCTGACTTAGACACTTCAAATGGTAAAACATGTGTGACCTATAAAATCCTTAAGAGAATCAAATCACTCTTACAACCCCTACAACTGGTAGACACGTGGCGCTTCTGTTCCTACACCCTGAAGACAGGGACCATACTTTCTTCTCTACCCCTCATAATCATTACCTTTTCATTACCCAAAGAGACCTCTTAACAATAACGGCAGCCCACATCGGTATACAATCTCTGTCAGACCATGTCCCTATCTCCTTAACCACAGACTTAATTACAACACCTACCAAGCCTATGACCTGGAGATTGAACCTACACACCTTTCCTTGTATCTATTACACACAGTACTTCACACATACAAATAGAGCCTTTTAAATCCGTATTATACACAGTGCCTTATATGTCTTTTATGTGTGCTTCATGCCTTCCTATCATACAATCCTGTACTCTGTGCCCCATGCTGTCCAGATGGAGAGAAATTAGAACACCGGTAAGTCTGTGCCCCCTTATGCCCCGTACACACGGTCAGAATTTCCGACGGAAAATGTCCTATCGGACCATGTTGTCGGAAAATCCGACCCGTGTGTGGGCTCCATCGGACTTTTTCCATCGGAATTTCCGACGGAAAAAATTTGAGATCCTGCTCTCAAATTTTCCGACAACAAAGTCCGATAGGAATTTTTCTGATCGTGTGTAGCGAATTCCGACAGACAAAGTGCCACACATGCTCAGATCACATTACAAGACCAAAGCTATTGGCTACTAGCCTCTACGTACGCAACGAACGTCACCACGTTCAGAATGATCAGATTTTCCGACAACTTTGTCCGACCGTGTGTATGCAACACCAGTGTCAGACAAAATCCGTCGGAAAAAAACCGACGGATTTTGTGGTCGGAATTTCCGACCGTGTGTACGGGGCATTAGAGAGATATACCTTCGCCATTTATTCTGTTTACCATTATCATTAAGTAGAAACAAAAGTGAAAGAAAAGTGAAAGAAAAGAAAATACCAAATTTTGGGTTGACATTAGAACACTAATAGAGAACAAATCTTCCAATGGGGACACTAGTTCTGGTGACACACTGGGACCCCCTCACTTTGGGGGGATTTCCTCACACGTTTTGGCTATGGGAGAGAAAGTGAAGAGAAATATCCCCAATGAGGCACAGATGGCAAAAGAAAAAAACAATTGATGGGTGTTATAACCCTCCTTGCCCATAGATGATTCAGGTATACAGAAAGAAAATCACTTGATTCCCCCAGTCAGTGTTAATGGGGAAATGCCTCCTGAAGTACTATTGTGTTCTCATGGTGGGGCACAATGATTACTGATAGTAGGGATGAGCCGAACACCCCCGGGTTCGGTTCGCACCAAAACCCGCGAACGGACCTAAAGTCCGTGCGAGCATAAGAACCCTATTAGTTACAATGGATGCGAACGTTCAAAATCAAAAGTGCTAATTTTAAAGGCTAATATGCATGTTAATGTCATAAAAAGTGTTTGGGGACCTGGGTCCTGCCCCAGGGGACATGTATCAATGCAAATTTTTTTTTTAAAACGGCCGTTTTTTCAGGAGCAGTGATTTTAATAATGCTTAAAGTGAAACAATAAAAGTGTAATATTCCTTTTAAATTTCGTACCTGGGGGGTGTCTATAGTATGCCTGTGAAGGGGCGCATGTTTTCTGTGCTTAGAACTGTCCCTGCAAAAAGTGTAATTTTTGCAGGAAAAAAAGCTATTTAAAATCACTCGCGGCTAATGAATTGACGGCTCCCGTAACACAGAAAACAGTCATTCATTGAAAGCCCCTGATAAAAAAAAGTCATTGATAAAAAAAAAATAAAAAAAAGCGTGGGGGTCCCCCCAAATTCAATAACCAGGCGCTTCAGGTCTGCTATGGATATTAAGGGGGACCCCAGCCAAAAAAAAAAAAAATGGCATGGGGTCCCCCTCAAAATCCATACCAGACCCTTGAGGTCTGGGATGGATTTTAAGGGGAACCCCGGCCAAAAAAAATGGCATGGGGTCCCCCTCAAAATCCATACCAGATCCTTATCCGAGCACGCAACCTGGCAGGGCGCAGGAAAAGAGGGGGGACGAGAGCGGCCCCCCTCCCTCCTGAACCGTACCAGGCCACATGCCCTCAACATTGGGAGGGTGCTTTGGGGGTCTGAGATCCCCAAAGCACCTTGTCCCCATGTTGATGAGGACAAGGGCCTCGTCCCCACAACCCTGGCCATTGGTTGTGGGGGTCTGCGGGCAGGGGGCTTATTGGAATCTAATAGCCCCCTTTAACAAGGGGACCCCCAGATCCCGGTACAAAAGTACCCCTACCATTTCACCAAAAAAGTGTCAAAAATTGTAAAAATTACAGGAGACGGTCTTTGACAATTCCTTTATTAAAATCTTCTTTCTTCTGGTCTTCTTCCTTCTTCCTTTCTTCATCCTTCGGTTTCTTCATCTTCTCCTTCCGGCATCTTCTTCCATCTTCTTCTTCCATCATCTTCCTCCTCCGGCGTCCGGGTCTCTTCTTGGGCCGCTCCGCGCAATGGGAGGCTCCCGCTGTGTGAGGCTTCGCTGCGTCTGACAGGTCAGAGGGGGCGGGGTTAACAGGTGGCTCCGCCCTCCGTTATAAAAGACCTGTCAGACGCAGTGAAGCCTCACACAGCGGGAGCCTCCCATTGCGCGGAGCGGCCCAGAAGAGACGCCGACGCCATGGAAGAAGATGCCGGACGAGAAGACCAGAGCAAGAAGAAGCGGATCGAGGAAGAAGATGATGGAAGAAGAAGATGGAAGAAGTTGCCGGAAGGAGAAGATGAAGAAACCGAACTGTCATTTTTACAATTTTTGACACTTTTTTGGTGAAATGGTACCCCTTACCATTTCACGCAGGGGGGGCGGGATCTGGGGGTCCCCTTGTTAAAGGGGGCTTCCAGATTCCGATAAGCCCCCCGCCTGCAGACCCCCACAACCAATGGCCAGGGTTGTGGGGATGAGGCCCTTGTCCTCATCAACATGGGGACAAGGTGCTTTGGGGGTCTCAGACCCCCAAAGCACCCTCCCAATGTTGAGGGCATGTGGCCTGGTATGGTTCAGGAGGGAGGGGGGGCCACTCTCATCCCCCCTCTTTTCCTGTGGCCTGCCAGGTTGCGTGCTCGGATAAGGGTCTGGTATGGATTTTGAGGGGGACCCCACGCCATTTTTTTTGTTTTTTTTTTGGCCGGGGTTCCCCTTAAAATCCATCCCAGACCTCAAGGGTCTGGTATGGATTTTGAGGGGGACCCCACGCCATTTTTTTGGGCTGGGTCCCCCTTAATATCCATAGCAGACCTGAAGGGCCTGGTTATTGAATTTGGGGGGACCCCCACGCTTTTTAAAAAAAAAAATATATATTTTTTATCAATGACTTTTTTTTTATCAATGGCTTTCAATGAATGACTGTTCTCTGTGTTACGGGAGCCGTCAATTCATTAGCCGCGAGTGATTTTAAATAGCTTTTTTCCTGCAAAAATTACACTTTTTGCAGGGACAGTTCTAAGCACAGGAAACATGCGCCCCTTCACAGGCATACTATAGACACCCCCCAGATGTGATACTGCAATGCTGTACTAACAGCACTAATCCCCAGAATCACAGCACATAATGTCAGCAGTCAGCAGCACATAACACTGACACGCTGACACTGACTACACAATATGCGCTGAGGCATCCTGCCTGTGGCCAATTATGGCTCTCCTCACCGCTGGCTCTTTGATTGGCCAAGCATGCGGGTCACAGTGCATGCTTGGCCAATCATCAGCCAGCAATGCACTGCGACTGGCGCAGTGCATTGCGAGCCGCTCGCATCATGCGAATTTGATGTGAGCGGCCCAAATAGTTCTAGGGTCGCCGAGCGGGCGAACGCCCGATGTTCGATTCGAACATGGGTTCGAATCGAACACCGGGCCCATCCCTAACTGTTAGAGGCTTTAGCCCCTGGCAGTAATTGCATGTAAAAAAATCAGACAGGCTAGCTGTATCCAAGTTGATGGATGGATCAGCTTGGGTACAATCAGCCTGCCCATAGAGAGATTGAATTTCAGCCGGTCCCTGCTGAACTGATCGAATTTCAATCCATGTATGTCCAGCTTTACTCTATCCAAAATTAAAAAAAGAGTTTTGCCTTTAGTTACACTTTAACCACTTGCCGACCGCCCCCTGTATATATACGTCGGCAGAATGGCACGTACAGGCAGAACCACGTACCTGTACGTGCCATTCTTCCGGCGGGTGGGGGGTCCGATCGGACCCCCCCCGGCCGGCGGGGACGGTCGGGATCGCTTCAGGAGCGATCCGGGATGAGGGGACGGCCAGTGGTTTCTGGCCACCCCCTCGCGATCGCTCCTGGCGAATCAGATGCTTCCTCTGTCTGTGTCAATCAAAACACAGGCAGAGGAAGTGATGTCACGCTCGGTGCGCCGGTCTATGTGACCGGAACGCCGAGCTGTGAACATCTAAAGGTTAGTGCACAAACAGTACACTGACACCAGTACACATAGGCACACAAAACACCCCCCTGTCACCCCCTGATCACCCCCCAGATCACCCCCTCCCCCCCCAGTCACAGTGTCACTAATTGCAGTGATCATTTTTTTACTGATCACTGCATTTAGTGTCAGTGTGACTGTAATAACTGTCAGGGCAGTTAGTTTTAGGTCCAAGGTAGCCCCCCACCCCCCCCTAATAAAGGTTTAACCCCTTGATTGCCCCCAGGTAACCCTTTCACCCCCTTTTGCCAGTGTCACTAAGCGATCGTTTTTCTGATCGCTGTATTAGTGTCACTGCTGTCGCTAGGTAACCATTTTTTTTTTTTTAGGTAACCGCCATGTTTATATAGGTTCATAAATAGGTTTATAGGTCAGGTACCCCCATATTACAACCTAAATAAAGGTTTTAACCCCCTGATTGCCCCTAGAGTTAACCCTTTCACCAGTGATCACTGTATAACTGTCACTGGTGACGCTGGTTAGCCAGTTAGTTATTTCGTTATTTAGGTTCCCCGTCAGGTTTTTATATAGCGTCAGGTACCCCCATATATTACCTAATAAAGGTTTAACCCCCTGATTGCCCCTAGTTAACCCTTTCACCCCCTTTTGCCAGTGTCACTAAGCGATCGTTTTTCTGATCGCTGCATTAGTGTCGCTAGGTAACCAGTTTTTTTTTTGTATTACTGTTACGGGTGACGCTGGTTAGTTAGCTTGTTTTTTATACTGTCAGGGCACCCGCCATTTATTACCCAATAACGGTTTAACCCCCTGATCGCCCGGCGGGTGATATCAATTAGGTTTTAGGGTCAAATAAGGTCTGCGTCGCCCCAGGTTAGTGCCAGTACCGCAAACACCCACGCACAAAGCATACACCTCCCTTAGTGGCACAGTATCTGAACAGATCAATATCTGATCTGATCAGATCTATACTAGCGTCCCAGCAGTTTAGGGTTCCAAAAAAAAACGCATTGTTAGCGGGATCAGCCCAGATACCTGCTAGCACCTGCGTTTTCCCCCTCCGCCCAGCCCAGCCCACCCAAGTGCAGTATCGATCGATCACTGTCACTTACAAAACACTAAGCACACATAACTGCAGCGTTCGCAGAGTCAGGCCTGATCCCTGCGATCGCTAACATTTTTTTTTTGTGGTAGCGTTTTGATTCAGTCGCTTCAGTCAGGAGCTTTTTTACCTGTGAATCTCAAAAAAATAAAAAAAAATAAAATAGTTGTCGTTTTATTGTTCTCTCTCTCACTCTATTCTCTCTCTATTGTTGCTCTTTTTTTACTCCATTCTATTCTGCAATGTTTTATTATGTTTTATTATGTTTTATTATGTTTTATCATGCTTGCTTTTCAGGTATGTAATTTTGTTTACTGTGTGTTTTAGTGTTGAGCATTTTTTTGTTTTCAGGTGCGCCATTCAGTTGCAACGCGGATTTATTTATCTTGACAGCAACAGCGTTTGCTCCCACGATACATAAAGCCGCGACTCCAACGCTGTAGGAGGTGATTTCACCACCACAGTTAAAAAAAAGAGCATATATGCCGAAGCATGGGGGCAGCAGGGGGGGGGGAGCGATTGGCTCCTAATGCCACGTACATACGGTCGAAATTCCGACCGTGTGTACACGGCATAACTTTTGCGGGAGGATGCCCCCATGCATCGGCATATATAAATGGTGCATGTATGCCCATCATTAGAAGTGGGTGGATGAAGGGAGGTATTCTAATGGTGGGCATACCCACCAATCAATCTCTTTTTTTCGTTCAGCCAAGAGGCTGCATGAAAAAAAAAAGATTACAATATATGTCCAGTATGTTGCTGGACTTTGAATGGTTATACCAGAATGATGCCTGCAGGTTTAGGTATCATCTTGGTATCATTCTTTTCAGCCAGTGATCGGCTTTCATGTAAAAGCAATTCTAGCGGGTAATTAGCCTCTAGACTGCTTTTACAAGCAGTGGGAGGGAATGTCCCCCCTCCCGGATATAAACCGCGCCATTGGGAAATTGGGAAAGCATTTTATCACACCAATCTTGGTGTGGTCAGATGCTTTGAGGGCAGAGGAAAGATCTAGGGTCTAATAGACCCCAATTTTTTCAAAAAAAGAGTACCTGTCACTGCCTATTGCTATCATAGGGGATATTTACATTCCCTGAGATAACAATAAAAATCATAACAAAGAAAAAAAATGGAAGGAACAGTTTAAAAATAAAATAAAAAAGCTAAATAAATAAAAAAAAAAAAAAAAAAAAAAAAAAAAAAAAAAGCACCCCTGCCCCCCCTTCTCTTGCGCAAAGGCGTACACAAGCGTTGGTCTGGCGTCATATGTAAACAGCAATTGCACCATGCATGTGAGGTATCACCGCGAAGGTCAGATCGAGGGCAGTAATTTTAGCAGTAGACCTCCTCCGTGAATCTAATGTGGTATCATGTAAAGGCTTTTAAAGGCTTTTAAAAATGTATGTAGTTTGTCGCCACTGCGTGTTTGTGCGCAATTTTAAAGCATGTCGTGTTTGGTATCCATGTACTCGGCCTAAGATCATATTTTTTATTTCATCAAAAATTTGAGCAATATAGTGTGTTTTAGTGCATTAAAATAAAAAAAAGTGTATTTTTTCCACAAAAAATGCGTTTGAAAAATCGCTGCGCAAATACTGTGTGGAAAAAAAAAATGCAACACCCACCATTTTAATCTGTAGGGCCTTTGCTTTAACAATATATATAGTGTTTGGGGGTTCCACGTAATTTTCTTGCAAAAAAAAAATATGTTTTCATGTAAACAAAAAGTGTCAGAAAGGGCTTTGTCTACAAGTGGTTAGAAGAGTGGGGTGACGTGTGACATAGGCTTCTAAATGTTGTGCATAAAATGCCAGGACAGTTCAAACCCCCCCCAAATGACCCCATTTTGGAAAGTAGACACCCCAAGCTATTTGCTGAGAGCAATGTTGAGCCCATTAAATATTTTTTTTTTTTGTCCCAAGAGATTGAATAATTAAAAAAAAAAAAAATAATATTTTTTTTTACAAAAAGTTGTCACTAAATGATATATTGCTCAAACATGTCATGGGCATATGTGGAAATACACCCCAAAATACATTCTGTTGCTTCTCCTGAGTACGGGGATACCACATGTGTGGGACTTTTTGGGAGCCTAGCTGCGTACGGAACCCCAAAAACCAATCACCGCCTTCAGGCTTTCTAAGGGTGTAATTTTTTTATTTCACTTCTCACTGCCAATCACAGTTTCGGAGGCCATGGAATGCCCAGATGGCATAAAACCCCCCAAAATGACCCCATTTTGGAAAGTAGACACCCCAAGCTATTTGCTGAGAGGTATTGTGAGTATTTTGCAGATCTCGCTTTTTGTCACAAAGTTTTGAAAATTGAAAAAAAAAAGAAAAAAATTTTTTTTTTTTCTTTACTTTCTTCATTTTCAAAAACAAATGAGAGCTGTAAAATACTCACCATGCCTCTCAACAAATAGCTTGGGGTGTCTACTTTCCAAAATGGGGTCATTTGGGGGGGTTTTGTGCTATTTTGGCATTTTATGGCCTTCGAAACGGTGATAGGTAGTGAGGAGTGAAATCAAAAATTTGCACCCTTAGAAATCCTGAAGGCGGTGCTTGGGTTTCGGGGCCCCGTACGCGGCTAGGCTCCCAAAAAGTCCCACACATGTGGTATCCCCATACTCAGGAGAAGCAGCAAAATGTATTTTGGGGTGCAATTCCACATATAACTATGGCATGTGTGAGCAATATATCATTTAGTGACAACTTTTTGAAAAAAAAAAAAAATCTTTTTTTATTTTTGTCTTTATTCAATCACTTGGGACTAAAAAAAAAAATATTCAATGGGCTCAACATGCCTCTCAGCAAATAGCTTGGGGTGTCTACTTTCCAAAATGGGGTCATTTGGGGGGGTTTTGTACTTCTCTGCCATTTTAGCACCTCAAGAAATGAAATAGGCAGTCATAAATTAAAAGCGGTGTAAATTCCAGAAAATGTACTCTAGTTTGTAGACGCTATAACTTTTGCGCAAACCAATAAATATACGCTTATTGGCATTTTTTTTTTACTAAAGACATGTGGCTGAATACATTTTGGCCCAAATGTTTGACTAAAATTGAGTTTATTAGATTTTTTTTATAACAAAAAGTAGAAAATCTCTTTTTTTTTCAAAATTTTCGCTCTTTTTCCGTTTATATCGCAAAAAATAAAAATCACAGAGGCAATCAAATACCATCAAAAGAAAGCTCTATTTGTGGGAAGAAAAGGACGCAAATTTCGTTTGGTTACAAAATTGCATGACCGCGCAATTACCAGTTAAAGTAGTGCAGTGCGAAATTGAAAAAAGACCTCTGGTCCTTTGGCTGCCAAATGGTCCGGGGCTGAAGTGGTTAAGGACACATCCTGCTTATTATAACAAAACCTATAGATAAGATTGTTTCAAAGGACTATAGAATCTGACAGTACATAACCAGTTATAGCATTATAATTATTATTTATTTTTTAATTCCATCTCTATTTATGGCCGTACATGTTACAGAAGATTTGATTAACACGTAGATAATAACAAAAAACATTACAGTTAGCAACCATTTCCATCTTGACAATGTTACAATGGAATAACATAGACATACCCTTGAAGGAATAGGCCTTAGTGCAACAAAAAACAATCAAAAATAAAAGGAAAACAAATCAAGGCACTCAATTGAAGCAGCAATTCTGGTTAATTTGCACAGTACCGCCAACCAGCCTTGTCTGGTGTCAAACGTTTAACATAGCCTTAGTAAAACAAATATTCTGAACTCGCATATTAATCATAAACACAATGAAAGAATATCAGAGAGATTAGAGCCAAGTATGATGGGCCAACTCAGATCCAAGTGCAGCAACAGCACGTCATTGTCACATAGCGTATAAAAGATTTATAGAGAACTTAAAAGAAAGTGTAGTCAAGTTAAAGGCCAGAGTCAGAGAGGAGTGTGATAAGAGAGGCCAGAAGGGAGGAGGGGTAGTGGGAGGGGATGTGGGGAGAATGGTAAGGAAGCCAAAGAGTAACCCTACAGGGCCCAAACACTATCTGCTAGTTATAGACAGAGGAGCAATTAGGTGGTTCGGCCGGCGATCGGCTCAGGTTGGGACACTGCTTGTAGCCATCAGTGCTAGTAAAGTATCGCCAGGCCCTCTACTCCCTAAAATTTTCCTCAGTATTGTTTAGGGTGGCAGTCAGTTCCTCCATACGGAGGATGTCATTAATTTTGGCATACCACAGGACCCTAGTAGGAGGCTGTGTCTGCTGTCAAAGCAAGGCAATGCAAGCCCTGGCCGCATTCACCAGATGAATAGTAAATGATTGTTTGTATTTCCGGATGGGCCTCTCTGTCAGGTGAAGGAGACACATTGATAGCATTATAATTAAATGAAAATATGTATATCTTTAATTTAAATTATAATTTGCAATAAATATTTTCTTAAAATCTTAGATTGTTAGTAGATTATTAAAATGAAGCCTGCAATGTCAAAAAATACAGATTTTCTAGTACAGTTGGTACATAAAACACCTATAGAATTGGACGGCTGTACTTTTTTTTTAGCTTTGAATGTAACATTACAGAATCACAATAATAATGACAATGACAAATAAACCCATACATTTTAGCAGCATTTCCCTGCAAAACCATTATTTACTTCTCGTTAATGCTGAAACGCATGAATGACACTTTGTAAATTGCTGAATATTTAGCCCGCTTTCCATGCAGAGTGATTGATATTATATTTAAACTGCAAGAATAGAAAATATTTCTTACACTGGAAAAAACTATAAACCTGCAGTTCTGTCATGGCAGACTTTGACAAATGTCTTTCTCTACACTAATGCTCAAAGTCTCCATAGGACAAACAATCTCTGTGTTCTTCAAGTGGCTAGAATATCATTCCAGTCATTTTAACGCTTTTCTTCTGCAAAGCTTGAGTCATGTATCCTGCAGGAAGAAGAGAGGTGGAGCTAATATATAGAGCTTTTCTGTATGGAGTGAGATTTTTTGTAATTGTTTATTCAATTTTACACGAAAATCCATTAAAAAAACAAACCAATTCTCACTTTGGAAGCAAAGAAAATTTTGATTGGTTTGATTATCTCTTGTAGAGAACAGGCATATTTCTCAAATGTCCCTTGTTTGGAGAAACAGTGCAGGGCAGTCTCTCCAAATGAGGGACATTTGAAAGCTATGCATTCCTGCTCTCTACAAGAGGTAAGCTAATCCCTCTATAAACCTCTATGGCCATGCCAAAAAAGTGTTATTTAGTACACTAGACCTCTCGTATAATCTTTAAAGCTGATCTCCAGAAAACTAAAAGGTCCTCCCAGAATTAACTGCTTATTTATCTAGGGTTCATGAAAAGCAATTTTATTTACTTAATCCTCTGCTTCCCTGGCAAATGGCACTCCCTGCTGCTTCAACAGTGGACTGTCTCTTAGCATCCTCACACCCAGTGTAGAGCTAGGGGCTCTGCATCACTCTTAATGATGTCAGAGGATCTTAGACTGCTGGAACACAGGGGAGAAAAGGCTGGGGGCTGATCTAATGAGGAGGAGCCTGCAGGAGCAGTTGATCAGGTAAGTTAAACTCCTTTACCCATTCTGATAAATGAGCAGCTAACCCTATCTAAAATATGTGAACAAAGCTATGGGGTGGTACCTCATCCTTTATAATGCTAAACAGACATAGATGGACTATACCGGTACCTTAACAAGATGTACAAATAGATACTTATAATTTTCTTAATGTTTTAATGATACAAAATATAATATTAAATACATATATTAAAAAGAATTTATATCACATGTACATTCACATTAGAATGACAAAGAATCATAAAGTGTGTCACAAATACTGGTTGATACTGGTTGACGCGTTTCGCCAAAAGCTTCTTCAGAACCAAGTAAAGACAGTCATGACACCTAAAAAAACCACAGAGAGCATAGGAGATATAAAAGGTAAGTGGTAAATTTTAATATCGTATAATTTAATATTATGTTATTCTAGATTATTCAATAATCCATGGGTGTAAATACCACCGATGTATACAATTAATTAATTGATTTTATCAGCCTACCTTAAAAAAGTCTACATCTAAATGGCCAACATCAGAGGTGGCTTTTTTGCCTGGAGGCGGGGTATTACCCAAGAATAGAGGTAGGATAATATGATTGGACGATATGTATGTGCCCAAAGGACTTGGAGTAGGCAAGAGTAGAGAGAATCTGTTGCAAAAAAAAAATAAATTATTATATATAATAATATATCACATAGGTAGAGAAGCTGGATTTATCCATCACTCTGAACCAAGACCATCTCAAGATTACTTACGCCTGACAAATCAAATCAGCTCGCCAGAAGCAAGGATTGCCAAAAAACAAACATCACAATAATGCCGTTCCTACGAATAACAATAACATCAATAGAAAAGCCGATTTGAATTTTACTAATATAACTCAAAATCCTAGGCAGATAGATACCTGAAAATCACCACCAGGGGGCAAATTCTGTCCCTTAGCTAGTGCTAGTGGGTGAAATATTCAAATGGTATGTAGATGTAATGAGGTGATTATGTCCCCAGAGATAGTCCAGCATATGATCACTATAACACAAAATATAAAATTCCACAGAAAAGAAAGGAGTTCAGAAGATAATACAGAATAAAATAAAGCTGATATCTATGGCCAAAAAGGCCACCTCACCAACAGTTGTAAATACGGAAGATCCTACCTTTCACAGACGTCCATACGGTAGACACACTGCATATACTGCCTACTGTGTCTATGACTAACTTATATATGAACTTTGGCACCAAAATCGTCCGCCAAAGAACCATAATTGATTCAATGCTGACAGCTGGTTGTGCGCATTGACGTACTCAAAATGCGCCAATGCGGATGTGTAATGCGCCGCTGCGCATATCCGGTCACGGCCGTGCATTCCCAGACACCCGCGGCATCGGCGCACTCGAAGTGAAGACCCGCATTTACAGCTGCTATCGCGTCCAGGCCACATCCGCGCACATGCGCAGAAGGACCCGATCAGGTCTGTTGCTTAAAAAACACCAGCCTATGCGCCAATGCTGCATCAGGTCCACAGCCCGTAAGTACAGAGTGGGGCCAGATGTACTGGCCACTAATGACAATGCACCAATGAGCACTTCTCCAAACAATGAGTTTTTGCTGCATACACATGGATTTACATGGTGTTATTTTTGATGTGTATTATCATATCTGTATTGCATATTTAAATTTTTTTAGCCAACTGTGTCTAGCCACACCCTCTCAAGGGGGTTATCTCTTGCCTGCCATTGTCCTTCTTGATCCCTTGTGAGAACAATGCCTGGCACGCATTGGTCACCCACGGCCTCTTATAAACTGGGGGGTAGCACCATTCCATCTTGATGAGGCTGTGGTTCACTCTTGGACACTGGTGTCCCCAATGAGGGTCCCACGGATCTGTTCTGGGCATATCCTGCCTCTCTAAGACCCCTTTCACACTACGCCACCCATATCGTCGGCGGTAAAACGCAGATATTTTTAGCGGCGTTTTACTGTCGGATTTGCGTCTCATTTCGGGCGCTAGCGGGGCGCTTTTACCCCCGCTAGCGGCCGAGAAAGGGTTAAATAGCAATAGCGGTGTTTTGCTGGCGGTATTACAGCGCTGCCCCGTTGATTTCAATGGGGAGCAGCAGTGGAGGAGCGGTAAACACACTGCTCCAAAGAGGCTGCTGGCAGGACTTTTCCTGACGTCCTGCCAGCGCACCGCTGCAGTGTAAAAGCCCTCCGGCTTTCACACTGGAGACAATGGTGCAGCTGTTTTAGGGCAGATTGCAGGCGCTATTTCTAACGCTATAGCGCCTGCAAAACGCCCTTGGTGTGAAAGGGGTATAAGTGCGTTGGTGTGTGTACGATGTGCGAAGCCGTCCCACCCCTTTTGGCGGGGGTGATGCAGCGAGCCGTGGATACAGGGATATGTGGATACAGGGAATCAGCCTGGAACGCACACACTCTGTTAGGTGGTGACGGATACACATCCCACCCTCTCAGGTGGAGTTGTGTTGTCTGTTGGCTGTACCTGTTGACCCCGGAATGTCCATATGTTAGCTCCATTTCCTCCTGTCTCTCTCTCCCCCTCCTCTTGGTGGGTGGAGATAGCTCAGACTATTGAGTTAATTGATCACCTGGCTCTATTTAAAGATTCTTGCTGGAGTTAATTAATTTCCATCCTAACCACACAGCAGCTCAGGAGGCTTGTGTCTCTTGCTGCCATACCACCAAATATCACAGAATAAATCAAGAAGAATAATTCTTAAGTAATGTAATTCCACCACCTATATGTCCAAAGAAATGCAGTGTATGTGTATTTATGTGTAGGAGGCTTCCACACGTGGCAGCTCCTTGGCTTGGAGGTTAGAGCTTCTGTTTAGCAGCCCTGAGGATCTGGGTTCAAATCTCCAACATGCTGCTTCATGTAGAGAAGTTGTCTTATCTTCCTATGTTAAACATAACTCCTGACTCAGGTCCTAAAATTATGTCTAAATGTAGTATTTATGTATAGAAGGGTTCAACCATCATTGTAAATCTTGTCAGATATACTATCTATCCAAAAGTATTGGGACACCTGCCATTACACACAAATTAACTTTAATGGCAGCCCAGTCTTAGTCCGTAGGGTTAAAATTTTATTTGGCCCACCCTTTGCAGCTATACTAGCTTCTGGAAAGGCTGTCCACAAGGTTTTAGTGTGTCTATGGGAATGTTTGACTATTCTTCTAGAAGCGCATTTGTGAGGCCAAGAACTGATGTTAGATGAGAAGGCCTGACCCGCATTCTCTGTTCTAATTCAGCCAAAAGATGTTCTATTGAGTTGAGTGCAGGCCAGTCAAGTTCCTCCAAACTTCCTCATCCATGTCTTTATGGACCTTGCTTTGTGCACTGGTGTGCAGTCATGTTGGAACAGGAAGGGGCCATCCCCAAACTGTTCCCACAAAGTTGGGAGCGTGAAATTGTCCAAAATGTCTTGGTATGCTGATGCCATAAGAGTTTCCTTCATTGGAACTAAGCTCAACCCCTGAAAAACAACACCACATCATAATACCCCCTCCACCAAATCATTTGGACCAGTGCACAAAGCAAGGTCCATAAAGACATGGATGAGGGAGTTTGGGGTGGACGAACTTGACTGGCCCTCAACAGAACACCTTAAGGATGAATTAGAGCGGAGACTGTAAGCCAGGCCTTCTCATCCAACATCAGTGCCTGACCTCACAAATGCACTTCTGGAAGAATGGTCAAAAACATTCCCATAGACACACTCCTAAACCTTGTGGACTGCCTTCCCAGAAGAGTTAAAGCTGTTATAGCTGCAAAGGGTATCAATATTGAACCCTACGGACTAAGACTGGGATGCCATTACAGTTCATGTGCATATAAAGGCAGGCAATCCCAATACTTAGGCCAATATATTGTATATAGCTTGTGACACTGAGCATGGCTATGGACTTAAAGCTGGTTCACGCCACAGAGATGCAGACTACATGTGTGAGGCTGCCCACTGTCTAAGTGGGTAGCAATTCTGTCTAGCAGAACTGGGGTTGCTGGTTCAATTCTCCAAAATGCCAATGCTTGTGTTGAAGTTTATATGTTCTCCCTGTGTGGATTTCTCACCACAATCTGAAGACATGCTGGCATTTTTTTTGTCTTCTGTCGAAATAGTCTCTAATGTAATAAAATTTGTTTTGGACTTTAGATTGGAAGCTCATTGCAGCCAGGGACTAATGTTAATGTTTGTTAGCACTAATCATGCCCAGGGACTTGGACATTTAAAAGTGTAGGGTTTACACTGCACGGGTACATATGCTTAGAAAACTGTTGCTTTGTTTATGTGCATGCAAATGGACTTCGATCTTTGGCCTGTAGTTGGAGATTTGATGCACATAGCCAAGGGCTAACACAGTTGCAAATAGTATTATGTGTTCCTGTTGCTCGGGTGGAATCATTTTAGATATACATAAAGAGACGGATTGAAAGATACTGGTGGGCGTGTACTTCTATTGAGCATGTGTCAGTGTGCGAACAATACAACCTATCTTATATAAAGGACTAAAGTAGGGGGATTGTTTTGGCCTTTAGAAGAGGCCAGGTATTTTGTTGTGATGGGGGGGGGGGGGGGGGGAGGAGAAGGAATAATATTGTGCATGATGACAAACGCCCCACTGGGGTTGTTTGTTTACTGAAATTCTGGTGCATTTTTTCATTAAAAGTGATTGGTTTATGTGGCCATGCTGTCGATGTTGTATGTGTATTCCTGTCTGACCATGCATTCATGCCATGCAGAAATGCAGCTTCCAGCAGAACATACTTACCAATGCATGTGTGTGGATTGTGGGGTGGTGGTGGTGGGTGTTATAGTTTGAATATGTGCCTTTTTTAATATTATGTTGGAATGCTTTATAAGAATGACTGTTAAGTATGTTTCTATAATCTTGCAGATAAAAATGTGATGTGGGTTGGTGGATGAGTAGTTGTACTAGGAAATGTGTTGCCTGTAATACACTGAAAGTAAAGCTGTGTCCACCCCAAGGTTTAGACAAATTTTAGAATGTAAGCTCCTATGAGCAGGGCCCTTAAAACCCAATTGCTAACTGTTTTGCTAAATGTAGCACCAAATATACTGTAGAATTTTTTTTATGCTAGTAATAGTACATTATTGAGCCCCCTTTTTGTTTTTCTCTTTTTCTTCTTTTGAATTAGTTTTGGGGGTGGTGGTTTTGGGAAAGTGCAATATCTTGTACTGATAGAAATTCTAAGATACAATCGTGCACCAAAAAAACGAATCTCTTCAGAACACCTGCAAGTAAATGATAAAGGTGTTTAGGTGGTGTCTCTATATATATATATATAACAGCTGTGGAGAATTGCAGGTAATGAATTCAGTTGGTGGATAGGCAGTGTTGTATGTGTCAGCCCTGGTTCACCTCGGTGCGATTTGGCATTAAAATTTGACATGTCAAATCGCATGCCACATCTGCGTCTCTGAAATTCTTCCCGCAATTGGGACTGACATGAAAGAATAAAATTGTGTGAGTTCAGCTGAACTCGCAGGATTTCATTCCCGCTGTCAGTGTGAACCAGGGCTCAAACTGGGTTTTGTCTTTGTAATTCACCTGCTGCAATCCCAGATACACCATTTCTTATCTAACTCCCTTAAGTTTGCCTTCAAATATCGTTATGTGTAGAAATACAGATTTGCATTTCTGCAAATAATCTAAAATAAAAAAATTCTGATCGTGGGTTGCGATCAAATATTCACAGCTGCGATCAAAAGAGTGTGGTTTCACCTTCTAACACGGAAATTAGTCATTGTAATCACCCGGAAGTTCCTTTACTGGTCAGGATCTCCATCTAGGTGGACATGGCGAGGTCCCTCTTTAGCAAAGTGATGTGGTACACTCTATCTGCCTTTGAATACCATCATAACGGCATTGGTAATTTGCGCCTAAACTATGCAACTGCATATACATCCCTGCTCTATAATTTAGGTAAGAACTCATACCTAGCCATTAAACATATCACACTAAACCTCCCCTATCCCTTTCCCTCCCCCTCCCCCAGATACTGTTATATCATACCAGTACTCTTATTAGCATATGTTCAAACATATGTTCAAACATTTACAGTATTACTATCTACACACAAGGGTCCCCCCTGGTCTCTCTCTGGCAAGACCCAGTAGGGTATCCCCACAGGCTCCCCAGGCTCATTGTTTCTTCTGGACCGACACTACCTGCACAGTCTGAAGGTAAACAATAAATTAATGTACCTATTAAAAATAGATTTAATATCTAGACAAACTAGATTACCCTCTTTCCCCTTCTGCTTTTTGGACCAATCTTGCGTTTGTGAGACACCGCTGCCCATGAAACAGTATGATATGTAACAGCATTTTGTTTGGTCAAAGTTCTATTTTGATGTATCTGGATTTTACTAATGGGCATTCATAAATGCCCCACAATGACATAGTGTTCTTGCAGAAGTTTATTCACATGTTGTATATGTAATATCAATGTTTACCCAACATTACTTGATAATGTTGCTAACTCTGTATTTTAAGACATTTTCAATACTTAAAGTCCCCATCCACGGATGGCAAATAAAGCTTTTCTATATTCTTTTAAAATTGTGTTATAAATTATTATTTACACTCCACTGAGGCATATTCAAAGTTCCACTTCACTCTACTTTGAATTAGAATTTTGTATTTTTTAGGGACGGTGCCTCCATGGAGTTATAATTGTTCCACGTCTACTCCCACCCTTACATAATAACTGTTTCAGCAAATTTGGACCTCTGAGTTGTACGAAAAGTTGTACCTCATGATTCTCAATGATAACCATTCATATCTGTGCTACTTCAAGTCGCACCAACTTCAAAGTAGTTTCTGTACTACTTTGGTGTGACTTTAATGCAACTTGGTACATAGGTCGCTATATTACACAGGCATTCCCAGAAGTTGGGGCCAAGTAGCAGCAACAAAGTGTCCGCAAAATAGTGTGACTTTCAGGTTGCAGCAGTGTGAATGAGATTCATGGATAACACCTTTGAAATAGGCCCTATTGTCACTTGTGCATCCTGAACGTGGGGCAAATTTGTCCCTGCACTACCTTGGTTTGACTTTGATGCGATTTGAGGTCCATACACCACAAGATTACACAGGCATTGCTTCAAGTCATGGCAAAGCTGTGCAATTTTAAGGTCTCACAAGTGCAAATGGGGCCTAATTCAAAGGTGTTATCAATTAAACTCATTAGGTTACTTTCACACTTGGGTGACTTTTCATGCAGCTTTGGAGAGTTGTATGAAAAGTTGTCCCCCATGATTTCCATTCACATCAATGCAACTTCACCCATGTTCAGATAGCTCTGAATTGACATGTCAAATTGCAGGCCAAATCGACGCATATTGATGGCAATGGAACGGTCCGCATGGGTGCGACGTCACACCGATTCCCAAAAGTTCCTGCACTTTGGACGTATTCAGGGGGTGATTTCTTACCTCCCAACTTTTTGAGATGGGAATGATGGACACCATTTAGCAAAAATATGTAGGCATAGGACACACCCCCTAACGCGCCTCCTTAAAGGAGTATTATTCAAAAAAATTAATAAATTATTAGTTAAACCCCCAAGTGCTTTTTTTTTTACCCAAAATATTCCTTTAGATTGGCTTAGGAAATTTACAAACAAAGCAATTTAGAAATTAGATGACAGGTTTAGCACTGGGAAACTCTTTTTGAAAGATAAAAAGTGCATTTTATATACAACTATATAGATTAGAACAAAATGAGGGACAAATGAGTAGGAAAGAGGGGCCGAGGGACTTTGTTCCAAATCAGGGACAGTTGGGACTGTGTGATTTCACTAGACATCTGTGCAGGAAAGTGCTCTGATGTCTCTGAAATCACTCACAAAGTTGGGCTGAGGCCCCTTTCACACTTGTGCGACTTTTCCTTCGACTTTGGACATCAGAGTCGCATGACAAGTCATACACCATGATTTTCAATGAGTGCCATTCATATCTGTCTTTAAGTCACACCGACTTCAAAGTAGTCCCTGTACTACTTTGGTCCAACTTTGATGCGAGTTGAGGTCCCTAGACCTCAAGTTTACACAGGCATTCCCTGAAATTCTGGTAAAATTGCCACTGCAAAATCCTTGTGGCTTCTGCATCCATAGACCTCAAGATTACACAGGCATTGCTTAAAGTCACATGAAAATTGCGGCAATAAAGCGCTGCAAAATTCTAAATTCTAAATTCTAAAGTAGTCCCACCATCAAACACTAGTAAACATATGTTCTCAATATAATTGTGCTCAAATGGCTGAAAATCACACAGATACCCATTCACATAGAGGAGGGGGCAGGATCTGGGGGCCCCCTTGTTAAAGGTGGCTTCCAGATTCTGATAAGCCCCCTGCCCACAGACCCCAGGCCAGGGTTGTCAGGAAGAGGCCCTTGTCCCCAAAACACCCTCCCCATGTTGAGGGCATGTGGCCTGATACGGTTCAGGAGTGGGGTGCCCCCCCATCCTGACCTCCAGGCTGCATGGATTTCCATTTAAAATCTATGCCAGACCCAAAGGGCCTGGTATGGATTTGGGGGGGGGGGGCTACGACAATTTTTTAATTTTGGCATTGAGTTCCCCTTAAAATCCATACCAGACCATGATGTTTTTTCCACAAAAAAATCCGAATAGCCAATGCCACATCAGCATGAGCTTGGTTGTTTTCATTATATTAATGGCTCATTTGCTAAACATTATTGTATAGACTTAAAAAACATCAAACACTAGTAAATGTATTTTCTATGGAGGAGTGTGCTAAGCCCAGTAGGCTAGTGGTCAGCGCTTTTGATAAAACGCAGGCCTTGAAGGACTCATGGGTTCAAATCCCTTAGAGGGATACTAAAAGTATGCATTGCTGAAAAAACTGTGAATGACAATTAGCCAAAGCAACCAAAAATAAGGTCACTAAAAGAAAGTGACCTGAAAGTGAGGCTCTCTGATAAGCAATACAACAATGTCTATAATTAACTCTTTTATTCAAAATAATAAAAAGGTATGTGGTACAACAATTACAAAAAGACACGCTTATGGGCAGGATCAAAGAACTGTTTGTTAATTATAGACATCGTTGTATTGCTTATCAGAGAGCCTCACTTTCAGGTCATTTTCTTTTAGTGACCTTATTTTTGGTTGTATGGTTGCGCAGAGGTTAGATAGCATACACACTCTAATTACCAGGTACAATTTACACGCTACTATACCAGGCATAATCTTTTTCTATTAGTATACAAATTAGCCAAAGCAGCATATGCTGAAAAAAGTGAATGACAATTAGCCAATTCCCTTTAGTTTGGTTGATTCTATCATATTAACTCTTCAAATTCATGCAATGGTATGTAAGTATTGAATAATATTATGTTGTGAAATTCCAAACATCACACACTAGTTAATGGGCAGTTTACATTTTTTTGTTAAGTTTATTTTAATTCGCTTGTGCACTGGAAAAATAAATACAGCTCGTGGGTGGTAGGTTGGATGGGATTTGAGCTCATAACTTGAGTACTTTGGAGACCACTAAGCCATTGTGCCAAGTACACTGAGACCTGCATAAAAGTGTAGTATGATTAAAGAATGAACATAAATAATTACCGCTTTATAGTTACCAATAGGGATGAGTCGAACACCCCCGAGTTCGGTTCGCATCAGAACCTGCGAACGGACCTAAAGTCCGTGCAAACTTAAAAACCCTATTAATTACAATGGACACGAACGTTCGAAATCAAAAGTGCTAATTTTAAAGGCTAATATGCATGTTATTCTCATAAAAAGTTTTTGGGGACCTGGGTCCTGCCCCAGGGGACATGTATCAATGCAAATTTTTTTTTAAAAACGGCTGTTTTTTCAGGAGCAGTGATTTTAATAATGCTTAAAGTGAAACAATAAAAGTGTAATATTCCTTTAAATTTCGTACCTGGGGGGTGTCTATAGTATGCCTGTGAGGGGGCGCATGTTTCCCGTGCTTAGAACTGTCCCTGCACAAAGTGTCATTTTTGCAGGAAAAAAAGCTATTTAAAATCACTTGCGGCTAATGAATTGTCGGCTCCCGTAACACAGAGAACAGTCATTCATTGAAAGTCATTGATAAAAAAAATTAAATAAAAAAAAAAGCGTGGGGGTTCCCCCAAATTCAATTACCAGGCCCTTCAGGTCTGCTATGGATATTAAGGGGAACCCCAGCCACAAAAAAAAAAATGGCGGGGGGTCCCCCTCAAAATCCATACCAGACCCTTATCCGAGCACGCAACCTGGCAGGCCGCAGGAAAAGAGGGGGGACGAGAGCGGCCCCCCTCCCTCCTGAACCGTACCAGGCCACATGCCCTCAACATTGGGAGGGTGCTTTGGGGTCCCCCCAAAGCACCTTGTCCCCATGTTGATGAGGACAAGGGCTTGTGGGGGTTGTGGGGGTCTGCGGGCGGGGGGATTATCAGAATCTGAAAGCCCCCTTTAACAAGGGGACCCCCAGATCCCGGCCCCCCCTATGTGAAATGGTAAGGGGGTACAAAAGTACCCCTACCATTTCACCAAAAAAGTGTCAAAAATTGTAAAAATGACAGGAGACGGTCTTTGACAATTCCTTTATTAAAATCTTCTTTCTTCTGGTCTTCCTTCTTCCTTTCTTCATCCTTCGGTTTTTTTCATCTTCTCCTTCCGGCATCTTCTTCCATCTTCTTCTTCCATCTTCTTCTTCCTCCGATCCGCTTCTTCTTGCTCTGGTCTTCTCGTCCGGCATCTTCTTCCATTGCGTCGGCGTCTCTTCTTGGGCCGCTCCGCACAATGGGAGGCTCCCGCTGTGTGAGGCTTTGCTGCGTCTGACAGGTCTTTTATAATGGAGGGCGGTGTCACCTGGTGACCCCGCCCCCCTCTGACGTCATGGGGAAAGCCATAGGGGATTCCCCATGACGTCCCCGTGCGTCAGAGGGGGCGGGGTCACCAGGTGGCCCCGCCCTCCATTATAAAAGACCTGTCAGACGCAGCAAAGCCTCACACAGCGGGAGCCTCCCATTGCGCGGAGCGGCCCTGAAGAGACACCGACGCCGTGGAAGAAGATGCCGGACGAGAAGACCAGAGCAAGAAGAAGCGGATCGGAGGAAGAAGAAGATGGAAGAAGATGCCGGAATGAGAAGATGAAGAAACCGAAGGATGAAGAACGGAAGAAGGAAGAAGACCAGAAGAAAGAAGATTTTAATAAAGGAATTGTCAAAGACCGTCTCCTGTCATTTTTACTATTTTTGACACTTTTTTGGTGAAATGGTAGGGGTACTTTTGTGCCCCCTTACCATTTCACACAGGGGGGGCTGGGATCTGTGGGTCCCCTTGTTAAAGGGGGCTTCCAGATTCCGATAAGCCCCCCGCAGACCCCCACAACCAATGGCCAGGGTTGTGGGGAAGAGGCCCTTGTCCTCATCAACATGGGGACAAGGTGTATGGGGGGGACCCCAAAGCACCCTCCCAATGTTGAGGGCATGTGGCCTGGTACGGTTCAGGAGGGAGGGGGGCCGCTCTTGTCCCCCCTCTTTTCCTGCGGCCTGCCAGGTTGCGTGCTCGGATAAGGGTCTGGTATGGATTTTGAGGGGGACCCCACGCCATTTTTTTTTTTTTTGGCCGGGGTTCCCCTTAAAATCCTGGCATCCTGCCTGTGGCCAATTATGGCTCTCCTCGCCGCTGGCTCTATGATTGGCCAAGCATGCGGGGTCACAGTGCATGCTTGGCCAATCATCAGCCAGCAATGCACTGCGACTGGCGCAGTGCATTGCGGGCCGCTCGCATCACACGAATTTGCTGCGAGCGGCCCAAAAGTATTATTTTGGTAACTAGCCCATCCCTAGTTACCAAAATAATAAAACATGATAAAAACAACATACAACAAATGGGTAAACTAAATGTTCAATACATGTAACTTTACAGAATAGCAGACATTACTCCAATAATCATGCATAACTGCATTCAATAGCAAAAGAAGGAAAAAAATAGGAATACTAATTGCAATATACATCAATAGATGCACACGAATTAGAGCACATGTCACAAAAAAATGTTTCTTTCACATACATGGATCATGGTTGCAGTGCAGTGCTATATAATAACTTAGTAGAAATTGGCACTTCCATATCTGCGTATGTTCACAGCTGATAGTGCACTTTTTTATTTGCACATTCGCCTGTTGAAATCTTAATTGCCTAAAATGGGCTCTATTATATGTAATAGCGCCCAGTACTTCCCGGTGCTATAGTAAATGACCCCCTATGTCTCTGTGATTGAGACAAAAGGTATTATCTTTGTCTGATTTTCTTTTTGTTTTATACTATATTTGTTTTTGGTTTATTTCCTTGCCATACAGGCTCATTGATATCCTATATCGGTTCTTGTATTTGGGCTCTCTCCATCTGGATCTCTCTGGCAGCATACGAGTTCTCCTGGTAGGGTGATATATGTATGTATGTATGTGTGTCCACTCAGAAAAGGAGCCTGCTGAACTGGCCAAATCTTGATCAATATATGGCCGGCTTAATGCTCTGTATGAGATATACTTGAGCCATTACAGGGATAATTACTATTGAACCTGGTGGGAACAAAAAGCAAGTAGAGATGTGAAAATGACATCAACATTAATTTCATGTGGATTTTATAGTAATAATTCAAAATAATTGTAATTGACATGTTAGGTTTTCATGTACACATCACGTCATTTGTTATTGAAAAAATGAACACTACCATTTATTGCACCACATATTAAATTTAAACTAAATGCATGGAAAAAATGTAGAACTGAAATCCCAAGAAAACTCAGTTCACCAAGTAACAGCCATTTTTGTCAGGCTTTATAGTGCCCATGGCTTTCTATCATGTTGCTTGATATTATATTTATGAGACAGCAGTAGACAAATCATGGTTCTAATACTAATAGACTTGACAGTTCCACTAAAATTATGATGGGTGAAAGATGACTATAGCCTTGTATCACATTTATTAAAGATGTAAACCCTAATTAAACATGTATATTGCAAGAGTCTTGGTTACAGAGGGTACATTTGAGAACCATTTGCATGTCTGTATTTGTCTACATTTGTTGTCCAATTATTGTTACTCCCATCATTAGACCTCAAGATTCTAGTCAGCTATAATGTAGGTATTTCTCATCTAGAGATGACATATGCTAATGAGGATTTTAGGCTAAAACCCATATTAGTTGTGTGTCAAATGTATTGAAAATGTGAATTTAGTAAACAAAACATTATCAACTGCTGTGAGATTTCCACAAGGTATAATTTACAAATCGCTGAAAAAGTAATGATTTTCTATTGCAAACATCGGTACCAGTAATTAACTTTAAACATATTAAAAATGGTGAATATTACTGAGGCCTGAATTTTTCATTGGAAACATGTAAATGATAGTTAAATATACAGTGAACATGTGTGTACATCTGGCCTGTGAATGTGTTGTAAACATGGTAAATTTGCAACTGTAAAAAAGTGGTGATTGGTAGTGACTTGATTAGTCAGCACTTCAGAAATCTGCTCATAAGCAGTTACTATTCTTGGTTTGTGTTCGTAGCTTACTATCTGCATGTTATCCCTTTCATGCCTAAGCCTATTTTTGACATTTGTTGCTTACAAGTTAAAATCTGTATTTTTTGCTAGAAAATTACTTAGGACCCCCAAACATTATATATATTTTTTTAGCAGAGACCCTAGAGAATAAAATGGCGATCATTGCAATATTTTATGTCACACGATATTTGTTCAGCGGTCTCTCAAATTTTTGGGGGAAAAAAATACATTTTCATGAATGAAAAAAAAACGAAATAGTAAAGTTAATCCAATTTTCTTGTGAATAATGTGAAAGAGGATATTACGCTGAGTAAATAGATACCAAACATGTTATGCTTTGAAATTGTGCACGCTTCTGGAATGGCGACAAACTATGGTACCTAAAAAATCTCCATAGACGACGCTCTAAAAAAATGTAACCTTTACCAGGTTAAAGTTACAAAGGAGAGTTCTCACTCGCGGTGATACCTCACGTGTAATTTGAACACTGTTTTTCATATGTGTGCGTGACGTATACGTTTTCTCTGTTCTCTGTTGCACGAGCACACGGGAACAGGGGGTGCTTTTAAAAAACTTCAATACCGCACGCCATCATATGACGTCCTTGACTTTGTGTGGGGATATCTGAATGATGCCTGCAGCTACAGGCATCATTCAGATATCATTATTTGCAGGTGGCGATTCAGTGCACGATAAGAATGATCATAATGCCAGTTCCACCACTTGATTGTTCTTATAGGCGACAGGAGGGGACATCCCCCCTCCCGCCGCCACCCAGTGCTTCTCCGGGCTCTCCTGTGCCATCGGGGGCCCGGAGAAAGAATGGGACGCTGGGGGATGATGACAATAGAGATTTCCAGTGACCAGATGGTTACCAGTCCTCTCTATGACCGTCTGAATTTTTTTTTAAAGCGTCGCCTATGGAGATTTTTAAGTACCGAAGTTTGGCGCCATTCCATGAGTGTGCACAATTTTAAAGCATGACATGTTGGGTATCTATTTACTCAGCGTAACATTATCTTTCACATTATACGTTTGAAAACTTATTGCGCAAATACCGTGTGAGATAAAAAGTTACAATGGCTGCCATTTTATTCCCTAGGGTGTCTGTTAAAAAACATATATAATGTTTGGGGTTCTGAATGATTTTTCTAGCAAAAAAATTATGATTTTTACATGTAGGAGAGGAGTGCCAGAATAGGCCCAGTATTGAAGTGGTTAAAAAGAAAAGATTTTCTTATTTATTTAATTTATTTTTATTTACATTGATCAATTTTATTGCTGTAAACATCCCTTGTGACAGTAATAGGTAGTGACAGGTGCTCTTTATGGAGGGATCGGGGGTCTAAAAGACCCCAAATTCCTCCTTTGCACTTAAAAGTATTCAGACCGCCAAAAACACCTGTAATTTTTTTTAAATCGGCGCCATCAACTTAGCTCTGTTAGGGAAAGGTCAGATAAAAATTATTCTATACACTTCCTTAACTGCAGAATATGAAGTTAAAGCTGAACTGCAGGCAGATATAAAAGACACAAATTAATGCAGATCTATATTCAATAATGCATTATGCATATTTACCAAATGGGTGATTTATGAGGTGTCAATATGTTATATTTATTACCATCACAATCAAGGAGAAACTGCAACCACCAGCCATCTGAAAGCCTATGGTATAGTCTGTGATAGTCATTTTATGTTTATTCTAGTTAATTTTATACCAATAGTTGAATGGTAAATGTACTGTTTATATAGGGGAAAAATATGTGAATGTAACAACTGTTCTTTTTCTGTCTCTCTTTTTATATTTGGCCTCTTTGAAAGCCTTTTTAAGGAGTAAACGTAATAAGTCTCAAGGGGTGGTGTGCTTTGTGGTTCCCAAGCTTTAAAGACATCTTGTGACAACAGATATTGAACTCACTGGGAGATTTTGGATTTCACGTTGATGGACTTTTTTTCATTTTTAATTTTAATTGTATTTCTTTATAAATTATTTTAATCATTTTAGAAAACAGTTACAAATACAATACTACACAATAAAAAAAAACGAAGACAACATTCATAAAATAAGTAAACAAAAAATGTAATTTTATTTCAAACATTATATGTATCAGGTGTTTATTTGTAGTATTTAAAGACACAGTGCAATAATATTGTAATATCATGAACAATTAATACATAGAGGTTGTTCCATAAGAATGATGTTGTTGTTTTAATGAAAGCTGCAGGTTTGAAAAGATTAAGATAACTTTTTTAAATACAATAACATATTAAAGGTTATATGAGTTTTAGTGATTGTAAACAGTATCTTGTTTAACCACTTCCCTACCCGCCCATGTACATATGACGCCCACAAGGTGGATCTCCCATCCTGGGTGGGCGCCATATGACGTCCTCTCATTCCCGGCCACCTGGGACCCGGTGCGAGTGCCCGGCGGCCGCGATGTCCGCCGGGCACCCGCGATTGCCCGTTAAAACAACGGGACCGTGCGGGACCGTGGAGCTGTGTGTGTAAACACACAGCTCCACGTCCTGTCAGCGGAGAGGAGACCGATCATGTGATCCCAGTACGGAGGATCACTGATCGGTCTCCTCCCCTTGTGAGTCCCCTCCCCCCACAGTTAGAATCACTCCTATAGGGAACACATTAACCCCTGCAGCGCCCCCTAGTGTTAACCCCTTCACTGCCAGTCACATTTACACAGTAATCAATGCAATTTTATAGCAACGATCGCTGTGTAAATGTGAATGGTTCCAAAAATGTGTCAAAAGTGTCCGAAGTGTCCGCCGCAATGTCGCAGTCACGAAAAAAAAATCGCAGATCGCCGCCATTACTAGTAAAAAAAAAAAAAAAAATGCAACAAATCTATCCCCTATTTTGTAGACGCTATAACTTTTGCGCAAACCGATCAATATACGCTTATTGCAATTTTTTTTACCAAAAATATGTAGAAGAATACGTATCGGCCTAAACTGAGTAAAAAAATTGTTTTTTTTTTTTTTTAAAAAAATGGGATATTTATTATGGCAAAAAGTAAAAAATATTGTGTTTTTTTTTCAAAATTGTCGCTCTTCTTTTGTTTATAGCGCAAAAAATAAAAACCGCAGGGGCGATCAAATACCACCAAAAGAAAGCTCTATTTGTGGGAAAAAAAGGACGTCAATTTTGTTTGGGTGTAACGTTGCACGACCGCGCAATTGTTAGTTAAAGCGACGCAGTGCCGAATCGCAAAAAGTGCTCTGGTAAAGAAGGGTGTAAAATGGCCCGGTGCTGAAGTGGTTAAAGGGTAACTCAACTTTCATGGAAAAAAAAAATATAATAAAAAAAATATAAAAACGTATACAACCACTACACAGGTCATATTTTAATTTCATGTTATAAAAGATTGGCATCTTCTAACGAAAGAAACAATAATAATGTATTTGGTGGATGACAAACCCCATCTTACTTTTCTGAGAGGCAAGTCCCTTAAAGACTTCCTAGTTCTGAGTACATTTTTTATATCATGGTTAATCGACCTGTGTGACTCCCTCCCCATGGATACCTTTCAATGCGACCCCAATGCAGGTTCATACTGCAAATTCATTCATATTGGAGAAAATCTAATTTTATGCTATGTTACTTCATCAACCATGACACTAAGGCTGTTTTCTACATGTTGACTTGTGGCTATAACTCCTTTTATATAGATACGATAAAGAGGATGCTATGGCAAAGTGTCAGAGATAATGTTTATAAGATTAATCCAGGTAATTTTGAGACCCCGATTGCCAAGCACTTCGCAGATTATCATCATTAAGTCCAGAGATGTTAAGATTTCTGGTGGTAGCCAGAGTTCACCCCACCTAGAGGTAGGGATATCATATGGACGCAATTCTGTTACAAATTAAAACAACGTGGATTTTTTAATTATGAGCAACACAAAAACCCAGCCTAAATTACTATATTAGTTATGCCTCATTTCTAAACTAGATAGAAAAGGGATGTTAGGACTCCAGGAAGAAGGATAGGAGAAAGGGCAAGAATACGTATTGGAATCAAGAATCCAGAGAGAGAGGTTCTGTATACTACATCAAGGTCCATAAGAGGTATGTATGGGATCGCCCGAGGCCCAAGTGAGAAACTCAGATTAGTAGTGGAACATAGACCACAAGGTCCAGGTTAACGTAAAGTATCCTTCTTCTCTATTTGCCTCCTGCACAAACAGCCGTTCAAGGTCTCTGATAGAGTCAACTTCCATAGACCACTCCCCAAGAGAAGGTACAGTATGTCGGTCGTCTTCCAATGGCGAGGGATAACCATACTAACTGCGGATAAGAAATGGCAAAGAACGTCTTTTTTAATGGATTTGAAGGATCCCGGGAGCATTGACAGGAGAGCTACTTCAGGTGAGGCTTGTACAGAGGTCACCATCAATTTTCAGTAGAGGTCAAAGATATGCTGCCAAAAGGATCTGATAGGGGGGCATTCCCACCATATATGGATCATTGGGTTGTGTTCTTGCATCTATTTTGGTGGTTTTGCCTTTCTCCCCTATGGTAAATTGACTTCACTGATGCTCTGCATGCACCTCATATTGAGGTTCATTTACTCGTAGATAGGTATGAGTGTGTATATGGCGGAAAATCTTGGTGTCATTGGGCCCTCCCCCTGGGCCATATTCTATTCCCCCTTCCTTGCGCTTCACCAAGGCATGCATCATGCAGTTGTCGGATGGATTCAATGGTGATGAATTACAGTTCTTGCATCACGTTCAGTGATGCTGATCACGTATTTCGTCACAAGTGTTAATTTTGTCAATGAAAATAATTTCGTCATAGCTTTTGTCAGCTGCATGTTTTCAGTGATGAAAACTAAACAATAATACATTTCAGTTTCAATTCAGATGACTAAAATACAACTAAAACAAAAATGTAATTTTAGTCAAAAGATTATGACCAAATCCGAATTTAACATCAAAATTACCAGTGGTCAAAAAAGCAATATTCTTGTTTGTTTACGAAAGTTGGTTTTATTTATAAAGATTTGACTTGATACTTGTTTTCATTATTAACAGAGAACTGTTAAAGTTTTTATATTTAGGTAATATGTGCAATGACATTACAGCCTAAAGAGTTTACAGTTTTTTTTTATAATTTAAATTTGCACTTCTGTTTGTAAAAAAGCAATATTTTGTTTGTTTATGATACTGGAGATAAAATACGGCAAAGACGAAAACAATTCACATGACTAATATACAACTAAAACTTAAATAGTATTTTAGTCAAAAGACTATAACTAAAATTAAATTGAAATTTGACATCAAAATTAACACTGTTTGACACTTTCAATTGCGTTCCATGGTGAGATGTAGTCGATTTTCAGCAGGGCGTGTCGGGTGTGGAGGGTTTTCTTCTTCATAAACAGCAAAAATTGTCTCTAGTTTGACAGGCTTTTTTTTATCTTTTGGGCAGTGGGAATCCCATTGGGAGGTGTTTATAGAAGCATTTTTTAACCTTTTCTCGCTGGTGATCCATGCTTTGTGCGTATGGAGGTGGTATCTTGCTGGATATATATGCTTTGTGAGGTTAATTGGCAATTTATCACCTTCTCTATAAACCAAATAAGGCTTCTTTGATTTTTGGGTTGGCATTTATGTTATATATATATATATATATTTCCCTTTATGGTTGTACTACATAAATAGTATGTATGTTTGAAAATGTGACATATGGTAGTTATTTGGAACTTTTGATACTACCCTTAAAATATACACTTATATTAGGTTTTGTGTAGCCTGATGTAATTTTGATTTTGATTGGCATTTATGTATCTTTGTAGACCTGTATTCCAATACATTGAAGACTTACTCTTTGAAGCAATGTCCCGATGAAGCGCACTCTGGGAAATGGAGTGACATAACAATACTGTATTCGGGGGACTATATTTGCAATCCTCTGTGTATTTTATTATATATTGGTGGTTTTTACATCCATTTTACACAGTTAGTGAAAAAAAAGTTTTGTCGTTTTATATGCTTATGTGTTGATGTGTTACATGCTATATATGTTTTCATGGGTGGCATATCCAAAATCGCGCATATTTCTGTATTATTTTTGTGAGTTACTATAGGGATGATGCCCTTAGAACATTATATCTGAGGCAATTTTTAAATCTCACCTCCTTTTTGCAGCAGGTTTATTGTAATTTAAAAAATAGCTTTCCCTTTCAAACTTGCAATATGGCATCTGGAAGATGTTCTGTATGCAATTGGTGTACAGAATGCCTATAAAAATGTAATTACCTGATTGTGTGATCGGTTAACTGATTTTCCCAGAAGTCTACACTAAAGCCCCATACACACGGTTGGATTTTCCGATGAAATATGTCCTATCGGACAATGTTGTCGGAAGTTCCGACCGTGTGTAGGCTCCATCGGACTTTTTCCGTCGGATTTTCCGACGGACAAAGTTCTATCTCCTGCTCTCCAATTTTCCGACAACAAAGTCCTATCAGACTTTTTCCGATCGTGTGTAGCGAATTCCGACGGACAAAGTGCCACGCATGCTCAGATCACATTGCAAGACCAAAGATATTGGCTACTAGCCTCTACGTAGTCCCATCGTAGGCAACAAACGTCACCACGTTCAGAATGATTGGATTTTCCGACAACTTTGTCCGACCGTGTGTATGCAACACCAGTGTCGGACAAAATCCGTCGGAAAAAATCCGATGGATTTTGTGGTCGGATTTTCCGACCGTGTGTACGGGGCATAAGATAAAAGTCAGATTTTAGGCATACCCTGCAACAGAAATGTAGATTTTGGTGAGATACTCCCCAATGTTTAATCACTTCTAAAAGGATACAAACACCGCAGACCTCCTCGTTAGAACACAGAAAGTGCATCAGCTGATTAATAATGAACTAAACTCTCCTATTCAGTATGAGTATGTGATCAGTCTGGTAAAACAAAGATCTATTTCTTCACAGCAACAAAAGGTAGGAATCTGCTACAAGGTTTGTAAAATCCCTGGCATGTACATTGATCACCCAGAGTGGATTGTTTCCATGTGCTGCTCCTCCTGGAAAATTATTTTAGCTTTGATTGAGGCCATACCATGCTGTTTGCATTGCTCTTTTGGGCCTAACTTGACCCCACACATTTTGAGGCTCTTTGCAGGTTTTTTTTTTTTTAATGATGGGTAATCTTACTGGCCAATAGAAAGATTTGTGATACAGGGCCAAGCTCAACATTTAGAGGAAAAGTTGAGATTTTAATATGTTAGCTGTTTATAGTAGTAGTGGTACAACTAATCATTTTGACATTCAGCTTGCACTGAAGGTACTCTCTGCTTAGGCCTTTAGGTCAGTTTGAAATAAATGCCTATATTTCTCACAGGTTTTTTGTAAACATGGATCATCATTTTTGTATTCAGCTAATCTTCCACAAACTTCTAGATGTTATTTAAATATAATGGGTTTAAAGATTTTACACGTGTATATACATATACATATGTATTGAAAGATACTTATTCCCAGAGGTATAGGAATAAAAATTGTCAATTAGTGGAAAATGTCTGACACTGTGGTGCTGGCAAGGCTGCTTTCATTTGTGGGCTGGAAATCCACAATATGTAAAATAGGAAGGGAAGGGAAGAAAGCGCCAAACCGGCATAGTGTAGCACATTTTATTAAGTAAAATACCATATAAAACAAATAGAACTCACAAGCAGGTGAGGGGGAGAGAGAGGATGACAGTCTGCAGTGGATTGCAATGAGCTGGGAGCTGTGTGGTAGTCCTTGGTGGAGAATAAAGCGGGCTGTGGTGGGGAACAAAGTGAGCCTGGAATCTGTGCAGGGAGACCGGCACCAGGCTGCCCTGTGTGGCTGTGATGGTATATCCAGAAATCGGATGTCCGCCCAAATACCATGTGTCCAACTGGAGTAGTGAGATGAGCTGTCAGTCCAACCACTGTGTGAGCCAATCGGGGCGCGTTTTGGAAGCTTAACCACACCTCGTTCATCAGCCTGATTGTTTGACTTCTCAAACTGCTCAAACAATCCGGCTGATGAAGGAGGCATGGTTAAGCTTCAAAAATGCGTCCCGATTGGCTCACACAGCGGTTGGACTAACAACTCCTCTCACTACTCCAGTCGGACACATCGTCTTTGGCAGACATCCCATTCCCTTACCACTAGCACTTTTCATAACAAGTAGGGTACCTGTCCCTACCCACAGGCACCAAACCTGGGGGCAGGCCCTTAAATAGGCTCTGTCTGACCCAAGATGGCTGCCAGAGTCACATGGGGTGGCAGCATCCAATAAGACAGCTTTTCCAGTGACCCAGGAAGCCATAGAGGAACCTCTCCAACTACCGTGCCACTGTGGAAGATCGCCACCTGCATTGAAGAACGTAGGCTGCACCTGCCTACATGTCTAAATGTGCCTAAGCGCTAGGCATGTTTAGCCAATGAAATAAACACCCAAACATCAAACGCTGCTAAACTCTGCTGAACTCAACTTTCTAAACTTTAGCTGGCCATACAATATTCAATTTCCAAATGAACATGCGTATAAACATGCATACGAAAATTCTCATCAATATATTTGATTTAATGAAAGTACTTCAACATTTTGATTTCTTTTAAAGCAGAGCTCCACCCAAAAGGGGAAGTTCCGCTTGTCTGCCTCCTCCCCTCCGCTGCCACATTTGGCACCTTTTGGGGGGGGGGCGAATACTTTTGACAGGTATCCACTCCCACTTTCGGCTGAGTTCACCACAGCCTCCTTTCCCCGCAGCTGGGCCATTAACAAAGCGCAGCGCGCTTTGCGCATGCGCATCAGGGAACTGGCCGAGATGGAGGCGGCAGGACCAGAGAGCCGATTGAAAAATCGGCTCGGATGAGGACACTGCTGGATTTGTGGACAGGTTTGTGCAGCAATATTAAAAGTCAGCCGCTACAGTATTTGTAGCGGCTGCCTTTTAAATTTTTCTGAAGGACCCCGGAGCTCCACTTTAACATCAAATTATGGAGTGAATGGACTTTTCCAAATTAATTCCCTGTTATGCCCCGTACACACGGTCGGAAATTCAGACGGAAAATGTCCAATCGGACCATGTTGTCCTGCTCTCAAATTTTCCGAAAACAAAATCTGATCGGACTTTTTACGATCGTGTGTAGAGAATTCCGACGGACAAAGTGCCACGCATGCTCAGATCAAATTATGAGACCAAACCTATTGGCTAATAGCCTCTACGTAGTTCCGACGTACGCAACGAACGTCACCACATTCAGAATGATCGGATTTTCCGACAACTTTGTCCGACTGTGTGTATGCAACACCAGTTTCGGACAAAATCCGTCGGAAAAATTCAGACGGATTTTGTGGTCGGAATTTCCGACCATGTGTACAGGGCATAAGAAATTCATTCGTCTGAGAAAAGTTTTACATCCTACTCCTTTGAATTTTCTTGTCAGTGCGGCTGAAAACAGACATTAATTTGACCCAACTAACGATAAAAAAATTGAACGATCATTCTTTAAAAAAAACAAAAATTGGAATGAAATTAATGTATGGCCAACTTTAGTCATGTTGTCCCCTAAGGCTTACAAAAATCTTCATATAGGATGAAACAAGGATTTATACAGTACAAACTGTAAAACCATTTTCAGATAGTTTTGAAGAGAAAAAAAAACTGTCCAAAATTGTCCAAGCTACCCATCATAAACCTTATGTCTACGGTTATGTCTCAATGGCCTCCATTCAAAATTACACACTGCAGCACTTAATTATAGGTGTATCTGCAGTTTCCCCTATGTTCCTTTGCAGAGCCTCACAAATACTGTATGTGTTATACTGCAAGTACAGTAATGTAGCTGAGTAATGGAGTGACAAAATTGCTGCACTGTTCCTGAATTCAGAGCAGCTTTGCCCCCCCTCTTATATAGGCTGTGCCTGTATGGAAGGGTCATGCAAGGCGGACCATGTTATTTGAAGCTATTTTTCAAAGCAATTTCTCTCTAAAAAAATAATCATAGTTATTTTCCGTAGAATTGCTAACTCACTAATATTATAACGATTTGAAACTCAGTCACTGAGGAATTTAATTTAATTTATGAGGCTTGTGCATCACATAGTAACTGGATTTGAGGCCTGTTTAGACTGTCACACAGAAGCCTTTAGATGTGCTTTGCACAATCTGCTGTATTATGATTAATCAACTGCACTGCAGTCACTTATACGGCAGCAGAGGGGAGTAACTGCTGTGAAGTTGATTACCAGTTTCCCTGGTATATGCTGGTGCAATCTCAGACTCTGAAACTTTACATCTTTTAGCAATAGAGCAATGTTTTTTTTTATATTTAAAATTTAGATGCAATTTAATAATGGTAAATTAAAGTTCCATTGAAGCATAGTGAGAAATTGCTTGCCCCAATTTTGCTTTCATAGCAAAGACCAAAATGCATGCATCTACTGAGTACCGGTAGTTAAATTCCACCCTAAACCCAGGACCCTGCATTCACTATGTCTGGACTCCCACGGTTCACAGAACATGGAAATGCAATTATTTTACTAAATATAAATTGCTAAATACCAATAATCATCAGCAGTATATAGTAGTCTTGTGACTTCTATCAGTGTATATTTCTCCTTTTCCCACAGGGGTAAGATGTGCTTTATTTACTTACTTACATCACTGGGCATGCGAGACACTGTGCACCACACTCATCAGAAAAAACACATTGCAAAGGAACAGTGCAGCACCATGTGGTTCGTCTGCCCATTTTGTCAGTTGGCCAGTCACTGCTCCAGCTCTGCAGATAATTTTTTCTATATTTTTACATCAATTTAAGTGATTTGCAGAGCAAACAGATTAATTGAATTGCCTACACTTTGCTACAATACCACTCCATTCTACCTCGTAAAGAGAAAAAGGCCTGTCAATATGGTTGTAGGTTACAGAAGACTATGGACTCTCCTGTCCCCATGGCAAGTAGGGGCAAGAGTCACATTCTCCCCAAAACTGGGTGCTTCACTTTATCTCTTGTGGCTAACAGAGTGGTAGGGCACGAAGTTTAGTATAAGCAGCAGTTTTTAGGGGGGCACAACTAAGTAAACATTTTTTTGTCTTGCAGACCCTCTAAAAACAATATACAGTAAAACCTTGTTTGAGAGCGTTTTGCAAGCCAAGCAAAATGTTTAAATACATTTTGACTTGGTAAAAAAGCAATGTCTCGATATACAAGTAATGCCATGTCACAACTGAGTATAAAAGAGAAGAGAGGCACCTCTAATGCCGCGTACACATGATCGGACTATCCCGCTGGATTTTTCTCCTCAAAAGTCCAGCGGACTTAGTTTGAAGTTTTGACTCAAAATTGTCCGCTGGACTCAGCAGTCCGGTGGACAATCCGGCCGTCTGTGTGCTAGTCCGCGGGACTTTTGAAATGAACGGACTTGCCCCACACACGGAGTAAAGTCCGTTCATTTAGAACGTGACTCCAGGTAGACGGGACTAGTGAAGGAAGTCAATGCCGCCGCCTTTGATCGGCGAGATTGACACCTCGCTAGCCCCGTCACCTGGTATACATTTAAAGGGGAATCCCTACGCAGAAAAAATGTTCCCCCCCAAATCCATATCGAACCCTTGTCCGGCACGCAGCCCGGCTGGTCAGGAAAGGGGTGGGGACGAGCGAGCGCCCCCCCTCCTGAGCCGTACCAGGCCGCGTGCCCTCAACATGGGGGGTGCCTTGGGGAAAGGGGGGCCCTGCGGCCCCCCCACCCCAAAGCACCTTGTCACCATGTTGGTCTCTTCCATACAACCCTGGCCGTTGGCTGTCGGGCTCTGCGGGCGGGGGGCTTATCAGAATCTGGGAGCCCCCTTCAATAAGGGGGCCCCCAGATTTCGGCCCCCCACCCTATATGAATGAGTATGGGGTACAATGTACCCCTACCCATTCACCTGGTGAAAATAAAAACACAACACAAGTTTTTAAAATACTTTATTATACAGCTCCGGGGGTCTTCTTCCGTCTTGGGGGGCCTTCTCGCGGGACTCCTCTGCTATCTTTTGCTCTTTTACTAGCTGAGGAGCCCGGCTATCTCTTTCGTCGCCGCCGCCATCTGGGGGTCTTGTTCCAACTTCGGGGGTCTTGTCCTGCTCTTCTGTTCTTCTTGCCGGGCCTCCGCTTTCTTCTTCCAGCTATTTTACTAGCGGTGGCCCGTGCTTCTGTTGCCGTCACTGTCGCTGCCTTCTGCTTCTTTCTTCATCCGATGTTGACACGGCGCTGTCTCATCTTCTAATGGCCCAGACGCGTTGTGCTGTGACTTCTATAGGGATAAGGGGCGGGGCCACCGTCTCATGTCACATGGTGACCCCGCCTCCCTATGATGTCACAGCCCCAGAGGATGCTGGGACTGTGACATCATAAAGGGACATAGACGTCGTCCCTCCCACGCTACGCTCCATGAGACCTTCAAGCATCACTTTCAGCTCTCTCTACTGCAGGGTAGTCTTCCTGGTCACGATGGTCTATGTGGACCGCTTTACCCCAGATGTCTGCACACTTAGATGTGTCACTTTTAATCATCAACCATGTGAGTTGCTAAATGTTGTACCTTCATTAAATGTAACCACATTGCTACATTTAGCATCTCTTCTCTTTTATACACTGTAGCTTCTGCTGGATTTTGTTTCTAATCCCCTTGTGGAGGCTTCCATTTGTGGATGGACATTTTATGGTTACACAACCTATCACATTGCTATAATCTTTTTATATGGACTATAAACTGAAGGACTTATGAATAAATGGTTGTGGAACAAATCATTTGAGTTTCTAATATTTTTTTATAGGGAAATTTGCTTTGATATACAGATACTTTGGATTACAAGCATGCTTTCGGAAAAAATTATACTCAGAATCCAAGGTTTTACTGTACTCCCTATACATTTGTATATCTAATGGCTAATTTACATATAATAAAGATAATAATAAAATGATAGAATCGTAAAACATATGAAAGTCAAATCAAAGGTCAACTTTGACATAATAACTAAAAGAATGCACTCCTCTCTAGTTTCCCTTAAGCTTTGTTGTTGAATTTTTAGTTTAGTTGCAGTTCAAATACATAAAGTCAGTGAAAAGAAAAAAGACAGAAAAGACATTCTGTGAAGATAACTGGAAAATCGATGTTCGTGCTAGGCAAAAATCCTTCTTGAACTGTATATTAATAAAAAAAAAAATTAAGAACTTCAGGCATTTGACTGAATCTTGCACACATACCCACATGACCCCAATAACTGGTGATTGCAAGACGGAAAAGATGGAGTGCTTGCCCTACAGGAATAATAGTGCAAGTGCAATAATAGAGCCTTGTCAAAAAAAGGCACTTGAGTGTTTTTAAAATGAGGCCTGAGAAGTCTTGTACCACACAATAGAACAATAAAAATGCATGATGGTATATATTTTTTTTTTACTAAGAATATAACACACACAGGAGTAATTGAGTGCAGTATGGTTTGATAACAGTCTGTACAAGAAAAAAGCACCAGCAAAAAAAGAGTATGCTGTTATTTTTTAAAACAAGGTCACTTCTGCGTCCACTTTGCAACTCAGACACTTCGTTTTACAAAAATACTATTTTGTTCAATAGATTTTTAAAAACATGTTTCCACTCTGGTCATATATATATATATATATATATATATATATATATATATTATATATATATATATATAGGGCTGTTACTGATTTTCGTGTTTGATTAATCGATTTTTTTTTAAATCGACTAATTTCGATTAATTATAAGGCACATACAGATCCAACTACTTTTAGCTGATCTCCTTGCATTGCAACTCTGCATTAGTCAGTGGTAAATGGTGTATACACCATATATAATCACCCGACACTAGTTTCCACAATCCATGACTTAACTTCACAGTTCACACAAATACGTTTTAAATTCAAACTGTAGCATTGACGTAAGTCATTTTTTTTCCCACAGTAGCGTGACAATCCCCTCCACCTCCGGTCTAACTAATCACTCTCACCTTATGGCGTGGACCCCTGTGCAAACAGGTGGTCATGCAAGCGGGTATCAAAAGGGTTAACACAGACCATAAACTTCTCTCACGTCTCCTTAGATCTCAGCGGACGCCAGGTCATGGGTAGAAAGAAAAGATCTAAGTGCTCACCGCTTAAGTATAAGATTTAATTTTTGTGGTCAAACTACTTGCATAAAGATGATAAAAACACAGCATGTAAAGCCGACAATCGTGATAGTTCTGTAGGGCAGCAGCGGGAGACGTCATGCGTAGCTCCTCCCCATACGCGATACGTTCAACCAGAACTTCAATGTCACTGGACTCCTCCCCCCTTTCCTTCGTTAGCAGACGAGGCACTTGGGGAAGGGGGGGATGAGTCCAGTGACGTCAATGTCTGTGACGTCACTGGATCTCCGACGGAACTCCCTGAAGACCCGGAAGCCGGCGGGGAGGTGAGTACCGATCAAAAGAATTTTGATCGATCAAAAGAATTAATCAAGGAATTAGTCTTTATTTCCCATAGCCCTAATATATATATATATATATATATATATATATATATATATATATAAATACAAGAAGGAAACGCTGAGCAAAATGTTCCTTATTGTTTTCCCACACAAATCATCCCTCTATTGATGTGACACGTTTAAGTCGGGCTCTGGCTCTAATCACGTGCTAATAAGACGGCCTCCTTACCTCTGTCCTGCCCATCCCCTCCTCTAGCCGGGGAGTGCTGGATTGCTAAGCCGGATGGTGAGCCATCCCTGGAGTGGTGGCTGGTGGGTCCATCGGTCTTCTCTTGATTCTACCCCAGCCGTGCGTCTCCTCCCTCCACCTCCTCCCTCCTCCTCCCCCCTTGGACAATAACATTGTTTCTCATTTCGGGTCTCACGACCTGCTTCCTGATTGGTTGGGAGGAGAATCAGTGTGAGAATAGTGAATATTCATTTGCTATTCTCACACCCTTTTTTGAAGCCTATTAGAGCCTCTGGCTCTAATCATGTGCTTCAACCCCCCCCCCCCCCATTGGAATCCATAGTCCGGCACCCTGCATGTAGATCAGGGTCCAAACGCATGGATGGGGGGGTGGGGGGGCGGCTCCTGTATGCCCCTAATGGATGCCACTGGTGAGCAATAAAGAAAAAAGGTGCTTCATAGTATAGTATTTTATTGCAGTACTTGGACATACAGTTAAATCCTAAGGATAAAATCGGATGCATAAAAACAACTAAGGGCTCTTTCACAAGGACGGACCGTATGTCCGTTTTTCATCCATACGTTTTCGGATGAAAAACGGACATACATGTATCACTATGGGATAGCGGGTGTCAGCGGATGAGCATCCGCTGACACCCGATCTCGTCCGAGGCCCGCTATGGTCCGTTTCTGCAGATGGAGGAAAACCCTATTTTTTCATCCGTCTGCAGAGTGGATCGGATGACGACGGACTCTACGGTCCGTCGTCACCCGATCCCCTATAGGGGAGAGCGGCGCTGTGACAGGTCCGTCCCTGCACAGAGTGATCCGGCGATCCCCGCTGAGCAAGCGGATATCCACGGGGCGGATCTGCACTGATCCACCCCGTGTGAAAGACCCCATAAACAAATAAAATGAATGACCGTTTAACTCACATCACATGCCGATGTCCTGGCAAAATACTCAACTCGGCAGAATATCCAACCATGTCACTTCCGGTTTCTTAAAACCCACAGTAATTGCAGATTTTGACGAATTTGTGTTTGGACATAACAGCAACAACCAAATGCCTCTATTAAAGGAACATTTGGGTGTGTTCACAGCACATCAGCTAACAGGGATGAAGTTGTCGCCACCTCGAAGGCAGCCATTTTCTTGGTTAGTGTTGAAGCAGAGTAACAGTCTCCACTCATAATACTGTGCACCCGACTGCAATCGGTTGCTGCTCTTCTGTCAAAACACGTATTCCTCATCGTGTGAAATTACTTCATAGAAATCTGCAATTAATCATGTTTTCACCGCTTCCCGACCGCCCACAACATATATACGTCAGCAGAATGGCACGGGCAGGCAGAATCACGTACCTGTACGTGATCCTTTAAATGCCTGCCCGTGGGTTGCGTGCGCGCTGCCAGCGGCACGCTCGCGACCCGGTCGGGAGCTCCGTGACCACAGCCGCGGGACCAGCGGACCCGATCGCCGCTGGTGTCCCGCAATTGGGTCACGGAGCTGAAGAACGGGGTGAGGTATGTGTAAACAAACCTCTCCCCGCGCTTCCTACACTGCCTGTCATTGATTGGCTGTTCCCGGTCATCGGGAAAGCCGATCAATGACGTCAGATGTCAGCCCCGCCCCCTAATGTAAAAAAAAACCACACACGTCACAGCCCATAACCCCTCTTCTCCCCCTAGTGGTTAACTCTTTCACGACAACTGTCATTTATACAGGAATCAATGCATTTAAATAGCATTGATTGCTGTATAAATGACAATGGTCCCGACTTCACGGTGAAGAAAATGGAGCTTGTGGTGTAAATTGATCAGTAGCTCATGAACTGCTGACGAGAGCAGACGTGTGAGGACGGAGCTCCCTCACACGCCCGGACCAAGATAAGCTACACCTGAAGACTCCCCAGCTGGTGAGCGAAGGCAGCCTATTTGTGCGGAATGCACTGTCGAAGGGGAGCGAGGGAGGTGCAGTCAGTGTAAGGCTGTGTAAGAAGTGCTCCGACGGTCAGGCTCCCAGGAATCTCCCTGCATTAATGTCACGGCCCCTGTGGATGAGGCATACGGAGACACGCATCCAGCAGCATGGAGACCGGAGCTGGGAAGCCTCAGGAGCGAAGGATGGGAAACACTTGTAATGAAACCGGCTCCCCCAGTGCTAAGCGCATGTAAAGCAAGCAGGCAGGCTAGCTGACACCTGTCGCTCCCACCACCCCTCCACCCCCCTGGTTACACGATCGGCTCCTCAGCCACAGGATTAAAGGGACAACGGAGCATACAGAATCCCAGTTTGGGACACTTCCACCGACCCCCACGAGGAAAAGTCTGGAAAGCAAGCACCAGCAGGACAGCAATCAGGTACTATACCTTTGATTTACACAGCCCACAGCTGAGACTATACGAAAGTGACTGTAAGAAGTAATTAACAAATGACATCTTCTATACCTAATGCCAGATAAAGCATGCATTCTGAGGGGCAAATTAAATTCACCCTATACAGGTGCACAGTTGTTGGCGCATTTAAACATTGCAGCTTTTGAAAGAAGGAAGGCACATTTAAATCCTTAACCGGTTAATCTGCTGATCCCGGGTTACTGAACCCGGAACCCCCTTTTTTTTTTCCCGCAGCCTATGGGAAAAAGGTGAACTGAGGCCATAGGAGGTCTTTATCAGAGTTTGACTTACAGGACATTAAAATCTGAATAGGAAGACAACCAGTGGTAATAGGGGAACGGGAACTGTCAGCTTGTGTGAACGGCGGCTGAGAAAGGAACAACCCCCCTCACCAGGTGACCGCTAGTACTTGTCCCTGTGTCTCTTTTTCATTTTTTTTCCTCCCCTCCCCCCCTCCTGTATGCTACTTATTTTTCTCTGGGTAGCGTGTCCAATCGAAACATGAGGTAAATACAGCCAGCGCTTACCTGTCACATACTGCTCAAAATCACTCAGAGCCCTCAGAGCCCCAAGCACGGACACTGCTGCTGGACCCCAGGACCCCATAAGGTACTATCCTTTAATTTTATATAGCCCACTGCTGAACTTACTGAAAGCTAATGCAAAGGCAACCGCAAAGGTAACCAAACAAATGACTCTCTGCTATATGTAATGATTATTGTATTGATTAACCCTGGCAAACCCTGCATATATCTCAGTTCATAACTTGAGGCAAACTAAGCTGTATTACATATGCAAAGATCTGCTGGTATACTCAGACAAAGCTACATTGGAAAAGAGGGGAAGATTAACTGATTCTGGGCCAATGAATTTGGAGCTCTGTGTACATTTGAAATAGGGGAACTGTTTCCAAAGCGGCATCAATCTGAACTTAACCCTGCATCATACTTGTAGTGGGAGATAATCTAAGCTGACGGGGGAATAAATGGCTACCCGAAGGCGGGCGGCACAGCAGCCGATCGGAGGGGGCAGGAACATGACCGGAGGGCTCAGGGCTTATATGACCCCCCAGACCCCTCAGTCCCCCCAGACTCCTCAGGGTGGGAGCATAGTGGCAGGACTTAAAAAGCAACTAAGCAGCTCCCCTGAGGTGGTAAGAAGACAAGGGATGCAGGAGAATGGTGGTAGAGGATCCCCGGGGCTAACATCATGCAAAACACAACCCCACAGTAAACTATCTGGAGGCAGAGGCAGACAGCTGTTGGAGGTGAGCCAAGTAGAATCGGGGGCGACATATCAGAGAGACCTGGAGGCAGTGATGGAGCAAGATGGGAACCTACATATTATAAGCACCCCTAAAAACATGAAAGATTATGGAGGGAGGAAGGATATAGGCCTAAGCATGGACAGTGGCAAGAGGGAATTCCCCGAGCTGGGACACACTCCTTCGGAGGTAGGAGAAGCAACACTGGTACAACCAGGGGAGGAAGTCCAGGGGACGCACGGGAATCCCCCAAACCAATTCACCTACCCCCCCTATTCTCAAGGCCTTCAATATGCTTGTCCTGATAGGGAAGACACAGATTCCCCACAAGCTTTAATAGATAATCCAGGCGGAGAACAAAGAGAGGAAGACTCAAGTGGAATGGGGGTGCCAGAAGAGAGGGATATAGGGGGAAAAAAAAACAGGCGACAGAACCCCCAAAAGAACCCCCAAAAGAAAAGTCACAAGAGCGAGAGACAAAACAGACAGACGGGAAGAAAGGGAAAACGGGTAAAGACCGAGACTCGGAATTTACCGAACTAAGAAGTTTGATAAAAGCTCTACCAACAAAAGAGGACATACAAGGCCTAATAGCATCAGTTGACAGGGCATGCAAGCAGTCAGCAGAGGAATTAAAAGAGGAGATAGGGGCGGTGGGCTACCGAGTGGAAAATTTGGAAGCAGAACAGGACGAGATAAAAATCGCAGTAGGAGAAGTCCAAGGGCTTATCAAGAAACAAGAAGACACATTGAACTCTTACAGAGACCAATTAGATGACCTAAAGAACAGAGACCGCCGCCAGAACATTAGGATAAAAGACCTACCTGAGGCCCACAGTAATAAGGATCTACCCGAAACAGTACAGAGGATATTCCAACAGATACTGGGGCTTAACGGGAAGGAGCACATCGAGATAGACAGAGCACACCGCATAACTTACCGGGCGACCCAGACAAGACAGAATAAAGAAAGGCCAAGGGATATCATTTGTAAAATACATAATTACACTGAAAAAGAGAAGATCATGAAGGCTGCACGAGAACTAGCAATAATTAACTTTGAAGGGGCGGAGATATCATTATATCCCGATATTACACGCAGGACACTAATGCAGCGTAGGATGGTACGCCCCCTGTTGGAGGTAATGAGAAAAAAAGAAATAAGATATCAATGGGGATACTCTTTCTCATTAATAGCAACGAAAGATGGCAAGACTGCGGTGTTACGCACTAAAGACGATCTAATAAAGTTCTGTGAAACACTGAAATTACCCCAAGTAGATTTTGAGGACTGGAGAGCCGACACTAAGACGAACATAAAACAACCCCCGGCGCAATGGTCTACTGTAACAAAGAGATGATGAGAGGTGGGGGCAACAGAAATCATCTTTGCCCCCCCTCCTACTCTTCTCCCCCCCCTTTTTTTTCTTTTTTTTTTTCTCCCCTCCCCCTTTCCCCCATTTTTGGTAGGGAAGGAGGGAAGGGGGAGGGAGGAAAGAATGTTAATATGGACTTAAGTTTGAAATGTAAATGAGCCCAACAGGCGGCTCTGAAAGGATTGCAAAAGAAATTATTGATGTCTTCTACTGTTGGGGGCTTGTACAACGAGGGAATGTGTTCAAAGAGATGATGAGGGGCGGGGGCAACAGGAACCACCTTTGCCCCCCCCCCCTCCTATTCTTCTTCCCCCTTTTTTTTTTTTTTCTCCCCCTTTCCCCCGTTTTTGGGAGGGGAGGAGGGAAGGGGGAGGGAGGAAAGAATGTTGATATGGACTTAAGTTTGAAATGTAAATGAGCCCAAAAGGCGGTTCTGTAAGGACTGCACAAGAAATTATTGATGGCTTTTATTGTTGGTGGCTTGTACAAGGGAGGAATATGCTAATTTCTACTTGGTTAAGGGGTAAGCCAATAAACACACTGGACGGAGGTGGGGGGGGGGGGGGGTGAGGGGAGGGAGGATGAGGGGGAATAAGAAAGGGAGAAAAAGGTGCACCATAAGAAGAATAATAAAAGCAATAGGTCCGGGCGGGGAAGGGGGCTCTAGGGTAAGGGTGGGTTAGTTTTAACGTTTTTTGATATAATTAGGAAGGTCCGGAGGCCGGACTCGCAATCTGCAGTATGCGGATAAAAGGGAGGGGGAGGGAAGGGCAAGGGTTGCCCGGGCAGGGGACCCCCTCTATTAGTGGGCTCGAGATAGGGAAAAGGGGCCAAGGGGAAAAGGGAATAGGAAGACAGGTTGTGGAACAGAAACCCCCGGAAAAAAAAAAAAGAAAAATACCCAAATGTAAAAGAGAAAAATAGAGAAGTGTATTTCAAAGAGAAACTAGATGATGGATAAGGTGATGAAAATAATGACATACAATGTGAGAGGGCTGAACTCTCCCCAAAAAAGGGACTGCTTATGGCACGAGGTGAGTCACCAGGAGGTGGACATAATTTTTCTACAGGAGACTCACTTCGGACCAGGACCGGTCCCCAAACTACTAGTATTTCTATATAATCAGTGGTTCCATGCTACGTCCCCAATAGCGAGAGCAAGAGGAGTATCCATAGCCCTCGGGAAAACTTGCCCCATGAGGATAACTGAGGTGCAGGCGGACCCGGAAGGAAGGTTCATATTTATAAAAGGGGCTCTCCTGGGATAAATTTACACGCTGGCATCCATTTACGCACCAAATGTGGGCACGGCAGAATTCTTACTGAAAACATGGAAAAAGCTAGATGGGTTTAAGGAGGGGTTTGTGATTCTGGGGGGGGACTATAACATAATTATGGACCCCGACTTAGACACTACATCCCAGAGAACTGGACTACCATTCAAGATATGGAAACGGGTGAAAGAATATTTGAAACGAGTGCACTGGGTAGATACCTGTAGAGCACTCAATGAAGGAAAAAGAGATTACAGTTATTTTTCTAAAACCCATGGGGTATACTCAAGGCTGGATATCTTGATATCTTGATGGTAGACCAGTATTATCTGGATAATGTACAAGAAGTGAAAATAAGAGCTATAACAATCTCGGACTATGCCCCAGTAGTTATGAGGTTCCGATCGTTACCCGGAGGTCAGAAGGAAAGAACTTGGAGATTAAACGAGTCACTATTAGACGACAATCAGATATCAGAAGACATAGAAAATAAATTGGTGGGCTATTTTGAAGAAAATAGATCGGGGGAAACATCAGAACAAGTAAGATGGGACGCCCATAAAGCGGTGGCAAGAGGAGTATTAATAGCCCATGGAATTAGGAAAAAGAAAGAAAAAAAAAAGGAGCTGGAGGAATTGATTGGAAAGATATATAAAATGGAACAGAAACATAAAAATAGTATGAACCCGGAAGAGGCTAGACAGCTGGAAAAATACAGACTAGAGTATAATTTGCACCTGGACAGGAAAACGCAAAATAAACATAGATATGCGGCGCATAAATTCTATGAAAATGGGAATAAATGCGGCAAGCTGCTGGCTAACCAACTCAAAAAACAACAAGAAATTTCCCACGTACATGGCATCCAATCCAGGGACAAATTAATAACAGATACTAAATCGATAGCAAAAGAATTTGAACATTTCTATAAAAAATTATATAATATAAAAAAGGAAGGGGGAAATGGGGATAAGAAGGAACAAGCTGAAAGAATTAGGGAATATATCAGAGAAGCCTCACTGCCGAACTTGGCTCGAGAAGTGGTAGAGGGGATGGAAGTGCAGATAACCGAGGAAGAGATAAAAGGCATAATAGAAAGTCTCCCTAATGGCAAGAGCCCGGGCCCTGACGGGTTGACAAGCGCATATTATAAAAAATTTAAAAACATACTGGCAACACCGCTAAGTGAATAACAGTTAACCAGAGAATGTCCCCGGAATCCCTGACAGCCTTCTTGACAGTAATCCCAAAACAAGGAAAAGACCCGAAACATTGCTTTAACTACAGACCCATCTCTCTTTTGAACACAGACACGAAACTATTAGCAAAGATCCTAGCAAACAGACTACAAGATAAAATAACAAGGGTGGTGCATAACGATCAGACAGGTTTTATGGTAGGTAGAGAGGCTAAAGACAACACTATAAGAGCTATACACCTGCTACACTGGATGCAGAATGGCCCCCAAAAGAGCCCAAGAGTTATTCTGTCAATGGATGCCGAAAAGGCCTTTGACAGAGAAAACTGGGTCTTCATGCTAGAGGCATTAAGGGAAATGGGACTGGGAGAGCGGATGATGGGATGGGTGACAGCACTATACACCGGACCAAAAGCTCGGGTTAAAGTAAATGGGGCACTGTCAGAAGGATTTGAAATCACAAACGGAACAAGACAGGGCTGCCCACTGTCCCCCTTATTATTCTCACTGGTATTAGAACCCTTCCTATGCAAAATAAGGGAGAACAGGAGGATAAAGGGAGTAGAAATGGGTATAAAGGAATACAAGGTCTCAGCATATGCTGATGATCTACTGTTCTTCCTGTCAGATCCACAAGAGTCAGTGAGAGAGGTAATGGGGGAGGTGAGGAGATTTGGAAATCTCTCAAATTTCAAGATTAATGTGGAGAAATCGATAATACTACCTATACATATATCAAGAGACTTGAGAACAAAAATACAAAATAATTACCCATTTGAGTGGCAAGAAAAATCATTGTTTTATCTGGGAGTACATATTTCAGCAGATGTAAAAACAATGTTCGAACAAAATTATAGCCCTCTATTAGTAAGGATAGAAGAAGACCTGAAGAAATGGAAAGGAAAGATATTAACCTTATTCGGCAGAATAAATACGATAAAAATGAACATAGTGCCCAGGCTTCTATATGTCCTATATACACTACCAAACCCAGTACCCCAAACATTTTTTAGAAAAATACGGAAAATATTGACGGCTTTCATATGGGAAAATGGGAGAGCAAGGCTAGCACATAAGATTTTATGTAGGAACAAGGGAGAAGGAGGGGTAGGCCTACCGGACATGCTAAAATATTACAGAGCAATGACATTAGTTAGAATCCTGAACTGGTGTCATGATCAGGATAATAAAGCATGGGTGCTGCTGGAAAAAAATCTGTCTGGCAGAGATTTAGCAGGGGCACCATGGATACCAACTAAAGATAGGGGGCTATTGGAATGGATATCACCATTAACGAAGAACACGCTGTCGGTATGGGACAGAATGAATAAAACGGGAAGATATGCCCCGAAAATATCACCCTTAGCCCCATTGGGTGGGTATCCATGGTTCCCTCCAGGCGAGGAAAAAGGAGCGCTAGGACCCTGGGAAACAGAAGGAAAAACGATGAGTTTAAAATACGCCCCGGATGGGGTTATCCTGTCACAGAGGGACTTAGAATCAAGGTATGGAAGCACAAGCTGGACGGGGTGGAGGTATAATCAAATGAAACAGTTTTACAAGAAACAAGATAAACAAATCCGATCACAGGATTCCTTAACGGTGTTCGAGAAAATGTGTATAGATATATCAAAGCCCAACCATCTATTATCTCAGATGTATAAAATAGTACTCAGCGAGGAAGAAAATACAATACCATACTTTATAAGGGAATGGGAAAGAGAATTAGGGTACAAATTCACGACACTACAAATAAAAAAGGTAATAGAAGCCACTTACTCATCGTCAACAAGCTCGGCCACACAGGAAATGTCATATAAATTTTTAACCAGATGGCATAGAACCCCTGCCCGATTGGCACAAATATACACAACCGCAGAGAGCTCCTGCTGGAGAGGATGCGGAGAAAAGGGAACTCACCTCCATATATGGTGGACCTGCCCTGAGATAAAGAAATATTGGTGTGAAATAGCCCCATGGATCAGGAAAATGGAAAAAGAGAAGATGGAGATGAAACCAGAACATTACCTGTTCCATGGGGCTATGAACACCAAGGCAGTACACAAAGAAAATATGACACAGCACTTACTGAACGCAGCCAAGAAACTAATACCAAGAAATTGGAAACAGATTAAGGGCCCAACATTGGAGGACTGGAAAAGAGAGGTAGATAAAATCCAAGAGGCAGAGAGATGGGTATATAAAACAAGAAATCAACAAGAGAAATACGATGCAATCTGGGAGGGATGGGAAGAACAGGCCAAGGAAATAGAAATTGAAATACAAGCCAGGAAAAGCGAAGGGGACTGAAGTAAATAGACGGGGAGGAGACCACAACCTAGGAAACCTATTCGGGGAATGTATAAATTAGTTTTTATGTTTTTTGCCTTTAAAACAGAAATGTATAATGAATCTTTTAAAGCTATCTAAATTGTGTGCACTTTGTGACAAGTGTGATATATATATATAATCCAAACTACAAATAATAATAACAGAAATGCTATTAATAATAACAAAAGTACATAATAGTGAATCTGAGTTCAAATATGATCGCATAGAGAACAAAAGAGGTCCAACATGTGGACTAATAACAATTATGGGAGAAAGTTCTGTTCATGCAAAGGGGTCCACCACAAGGTTTAGGGTTCTACTAGTGATCGTTTTCAGTGTTGTAACATCAGACACCCACGAAACAAGTGATTTAGACAGCCAAAATAAAGGTCTTCCACCAGAAGGTAAAAAATGGCAGCTTACCAGCTGATCTGATCTCCGTTTTAAGAGAGACCAGATAGGCAAATGGCATATACCCCTGCCCGGGTCTTTAATCCGAACTCCTCTGGACAACAATCACCAAACTCTTCTACCGTAGTAGATCACTCCTGGAGTCACTTGGCTGTCAATCATAAAGGGTTAACATAAAAGAGAAAGGGACAACCATAGCGCAATAACGTTTTTTTACCCTTTATTTAAAAAAAAAGAAACCTCTACAGGTAGCACACTCACATGTAGCATAACAATCTATAAGCAGTTTGTGTTTAAAATCTGTCGAGCCGGCCGGCTCTCTTACTTGCTGCCCGTCGCTTCCTGGGATAGACGGGAGAAAGGAGGTGACGTCAGCACGCCGCTCACCCTACGCCGTTTCGTCAAATGTTGACGTCTTCCTGGGGCACGGGCGGCGTGCTGACTCACCGCCTATTATGCATGTTACAGTTCTAGACACGCCCCTTATCTGCGCTCTCGGGGGCGTGTCTAGAACTGTAACATGCATAATAGGCTCCCCACAGATAGAGCTTTATTTTGGTGGTATTAGATCACCTCTGCGAAGAAGAGCGACAAGTTTGAAAAAACATAATATTTTTTACTTTTTATTATAATTTAATATCCAATTTTTTTTTTTTTTAAACAAATTTTTTCCTCAGTTTAGGCCGATACGTATTCTTCTACATATTTTTGGTAAAAAAAAAAAATCGCAATAAGCATATATTGATTGGTTTGCGCAAAAGTTATAGCGTCTTCAAAATAGGGGATGGATTTATAGCATTTTTATTATTTTTTTTTTTACTAGTAATGGCGGCGATTTGCGATTTTTATCATGACTGCGACATTGCGGCGGACATATCGGATACTTTTGACACATTTTTGGGACCATTCACATTTATACAGCGATCCGTGCTATAAAAATGCATTGATTACTGTATAAATGTGACTGGCAGGGAAGGGGTTAACACTAGGGGGCGCTGCAGGGGTTAAAATGTACCCTATATGAGTGATTCTAACTGTGGGGGGAGGGGACTGACTGGGGGAGGAGACCGATCGGTGTCCCTATGTACAAGGGACACATCATCGGTCTCCTCTCCTCTGACAGGACGTGGAGCGGTGTGTTTACACACACCGATCCACGTCCTGCTCGATTACCGGGCAATCGCGGGTGCCTGGCGGTCATCGCGACCGCCGGGCACACGCATCAGGTCCTCAGCTACGCGGCGCGCGCGCGCGCCTCCTGCGGCGCGCGCGCCCCCCCTGCGGCGCGCGCGCGCCCCCTAGTGGCCAAAAAGCGAGCGCCGTCATATGACGGCGGCCCGCCACAATAGCTGCACCCCTCCGCCGTCATTTGATAGTGGTTAATAGCATTTCTGTTATTATTATTATTTGTATTTTGGATTATATATATATCACACTTGTCACAAAGTGCACACAATTTAGATAGCTTTAAAAGATTTTTTATCTAAATCATACACTAAGGTAGTTTATATTTTATTAGACTACACAACAGGAGGGTTTATTGATTCCCATTATTCCAGCGCAGCCAGTTTTTCTTTTTCTTGTATTTTGTGTGTATCTCGCATAAGGTTGCAGCAGGAATTCACTATATTATATATTTTTTTCACAAAAGACATAAACCAATATGTTTTCACACTAAGTTACTCATATAGTATATGTGTTAAATTTTTACTAGTTTAGACAGCGCTGTTACTCCAACAATTATAGAAATGTATAATGAATTGCTGAATACAAAGTTGATGGATGCTTGTTGTGGAGGGAGATGGGCGCTCTCGGCGGCCGGGGACCATAGGGATGAGGAACAAATTAAAACCTTTTTAAATGTGTTTTTTTTTTCTTCTTTTTTTTTTTTTTTTTTGCTGACACCCCCACAAACATAAGACAAACCACACTTGATTAGGTAGGTATAAGGATGGAGTATAAGGAGAAAAAAAACACATAGATTGAGTGGTGTGTAGGGGGGGGGGGGGGGGTGGGGGGGGGGTGTAACAGGGGGAGGTTAAGAAGGGAAATTTGAGAGTGGAACACGGATTGCGGAGTAACTGGGAAACGCACACTCCCACAAGGAAACACTTAGGGAGGAATGAGCCTTCTCCCCCTAATTAAACAAACACATACAAACATATATATATATATATATATATATATATATATATATATATATATATATATATATATATATATATATATATATATACATATTAAATCGCTTCTTTTTTTTTTTTTTTTTCCCCCTTTCTCTCACCACAAAGGTCCTTTGGCTGCCAATTGATCCAGGGCTGAAGTGGTTAAAGGAACCGGAAGTGACGTGGTTGCATATTTTGCCGAGTTGCCTATTTTGTTAGAACACCGTCACCTGGTACAATGTTGCGGTGGCCTGACGTTCACGATATAGGTCCCTACCCTTCGCGCTTCACACTTATGTGCATCTTTAGGTGTTTCTATATTGTTTATTTGTGGCCATTTTTTTGTGGTCCACAGTTGGAATATCTATTGTATCAAGTACTGCAATAAGTACTATACCATGAAGCACCTTTTTTGTTTATTGCTCACAGTTCTTTGGGTCATATGAATGGAGCACTACTCAGAGAAAGGAGAGAGTCTGGGAAGGAGTTATCATTCTGATGCCTGCTACCAGTGTCTACTTCACCCATAACGCTGTTTAACCACTTCCCGCCCGGTCAATAGCAGATTGACGTCCGGGAAGTGGTTTCGTTATCCTGACTGGGCGTCATATGACGTCCTTCAGGATAACAGCCGCCGCGCGCCCGTGGGGGCGCGCATCGTGGCGATCGGTGGAGCGGTGTGTCAGTCTGACACACCGCTACACTGATCTCGGTAAAGAGCCTCCGGCGGAGGCTCTTTACCACGTGATCAGCCGTGTCCAATCACGGCTGATCACGATGTACACAGGAAGAGCCGTTGATCGGCTTTTCCTCACTCGCGTCTGATAGACGCGAGTAGAGGAGAGCCGATCGGCGGCTCTCCTGACAGGGGGGGTATGCGCTGATTGTTTATCAGCGCAGCCCCCCCCTCAGATGCCCACACTAGACCACCAGGGAAGCCCCCAGGACCACCAGGGAAGCCCCCAGGACCACCAGGGAAGCCCCCAGCATGTGGATGGCCAGGTACATCCCCCATGGCCATCCACATGTTAAAAAAAATGCAAAAAATATGCCAATCAGTGCCCACAGATGGGCACTGATTGGCACATCATATTTAATTAAAAAAAGTTAAAAAAAAGGGATGCCCAGCAATGCCACCCATCAGTGCCACTCATCAGCGTCCATCAGTGCCACCTATCAGTGCCCATCCGTGCCCACCCATGCCCACCTATCAGTGCCCATCCATGCCACCTATCAGTGCCACCTATATGTGTGCATCAGTGCCACCCATAAGTACCCGTCAGTGCCGCCTATGAGTGCCCGTCAGTGCCGCCTATGAGTGCCCATCAGTGCCACCTGAGTGCCCATCAGTGCCGCATACCAGTGCCACCTATCAATGCCCATCAGTGCCACCTATCAGTGCCCATCAGTGCCGCCTATCAGTGCCCATCATCAGTGCCACCTCATCGGTGCCCCCTAATTGGTGCCACCTCATCGGTGCCCATCAGTGCCGCCTTATCAGTGCCCATTAGTGCCGCCTTATCAGTGCCCGTCATTGAAGAAGAAAACGCACTTATTTACAAAAAAAATTAACAGTGACAAAGAAAAACTTGTTTTTTTGCAAAATTTTCGGTCTTTTTTTGTTTGTTGCGCAAAAAATAAAAATCGCAGAGGTGATCAAATATCCCCAAAAGAAAGCTCTATTTGTTGGAACAAAATGATAAAAAATTTGTTTGGGTACAGAGTAGCATGACCGCGCAATTGTCATTCAAATTGCGACATCGCTGAAAGCTGAAAATTGGCTTGGGCGGGAAGGTGTCTAAGTGCCTGGTATTGAAGTGGTTAAAATCCAGTTAGCGGTGAGTACGCATTGCATGGGATTGAAGGCTGATAATTAGTGATTTCACACTTATCTGCATGTATTGTCACTATACTTACCTGGGTGTAATTATAGCTTATATTAAGCAGTATTACACTATATTAGTTTATTTTTATTTATTTTTTGGAGTCCTATCATCATTACTAAGAAGAAACACCTGAGGGTGATGCTGTTTATGCGTGTTTGCTGCACTTGATTAAGATAAAAGGCTTACCAGAAATATTGGCTGCTCAATCACTGGAAGAATATTTTTACTCTTCACATGTGTCAACTGGAACCACAGAATGATATTTTCTGTTTAGCACAGCATACAGAGGGACTGTCTATACCAGGGGTAGGCAGCCATCAAGACCCATGAGACATTGCAAGACCCTAACAATCACAAGCATAACTCCTAGTGACAGAGGCATGATGGGATTTGTAGTTTCACCACAGCTGGAGGGCTGAGGTTGCCTACCCCTGGTCTATACCTTTATCTGTGGACTATGTATTTGTTGCTTTTTTGCACATATACAGAGCTGCATATAATTTATGATCTTTTTACATGCTGGTCTTCAAGTGCAGCTTTCTCTCCAGCACTTTCTCTAAAGAACAGTGAGTGGCACAGTAGTGAAGTCACCAAATTTCACTCCAAATCTTGGGAAACAACAGTCAATATGATCTCATACTGCAGATTTACAGCTACAGGACAGTAGGTACAGGATAACTTAGAAACCTAAAGAACACTGCTATTTTTTGCAGGATTAGATCAAGACAAAAGGTAAACATTTTAATGTACTGCTTAGGCACAATTAACATTTCTCTTTGAACAAAGTTGCAATTTTTAACTATTGTTTCCTTGCTGTAAACTGATACATAATGGTAACACCCCAATTAAAAGTACAAAAATAGATATGCAATCAGATTCTGTCATTTTACAGACAGCCTCCATTTAATACAGTAGTCATACCTTAAATTTTCTGTTAGGGTGTCTAAACATCACTATGCAGTCCAGCTAATATGATTAGGGATTTATGATTATATTATATGATTCAGGGATATGGTTTATACACACCTATATAAGCTTCAGCATAGAGTACTGGAGTGGAAAACCACGATTAAGCATTTTTACTGAAAGAAAAATTATTATAATGTATTTCAAATAAACCTCCATCACAATGTATAAAAAGTAGAGGTCTATTATCTTGATTGTGATTAAACAATCATAAACATTGATTGAAAGTAATATAGCAGAAATCTTTGTAATAAACATAAAATATTAAAGCAGACCTTGCACTAAAAATGCAAGGTCTGCTTATAATGACTGGGCACCTCCCTCTCTAAAAATCGCTGACTGATTACCAAAATGTACTTGTAGAGAAAAAAGTAAGATTTTGACTTACCTCACCCTCTTTCGGACCAGGACTCCTAGTCAAGGGTGACTTCATGCTCCGTCCAGCATGGGGAATACAGAGCAGCTAAAATCTCCAGAATAGATGCTCTTGCACTTGCAGTGTCTTTTCAAGAGGAATCCATGTTGAAGAATAGTGCTGTCACAACCAGTAATATATAAGATGTGGTTAAGTATATCATCTAACCTTTTTCTTTACAGATACATTTTGAAAATACTATTAGAAAGCAGGGGTGAGATTCGAGTTCACTGCAATGCAGTGTTTGCAGCAAACTTTACCTGTTTATATTTTGTCTGAATGGTAGAACTAAATGACCTAATTTGGTCTATTCCCACAAGCAAGTCTCAGACTGCTTGTGCAGCTGAAAACCATTTATTTATTTACACAGTACAATATGGGTTTGTTATGGATTTTATGGGAGTACACCAGGCAAAAAAAAACTGGGGTCCCCAAAATCCATATCAGACCCTTTTCTGAGCATGTAGCCTGGCTGTTCAGAAGGGGGGGCAGTAACAAATCTTGTCACCCTCCTGAATCATAACAGCTTACATGCCCTGGACTTTGGGTGGGGGGTTTCTTGGGGCCAAATGCCTTTTCCCTACATCATTTGCCCAGTGGATGGAAGATGTGCGTGTCTGTCGGTGTGGAGGGGACGGACTTAAGAATCTTGAAGCCACTTTAAATGAAGGGGGGCTACATATATCTGGCCCCCTCCTACATTGACAAAAAAGTAGTAAATATATGAACAACACATTTTCCAAGGTACTTTATTAAATAAATAAAAAAACATTGACAGCTAAATGTACTTGACCAAGTATAGCCATGGCAATAACATCACCTGGCATCCCCCGCCTTTTGTATATATTTAGCTGCTGGGCCAGTAAATGTCACTCATGGTGATAGTCCACATCATCTTGGCAATCAGAGTGTTTTGTTTTGGTGCGTCTATGGGTATTGTTCATTGTCATTTACATGGACCTGCCTTGTTGGACGATGTGATTGATGATGATTTGCACCATGTTAAGGATAAGTTATGGCTTTTTAGGGGGAACCCCACACTGTTATTTTCTTGCCCCCCCCCCCTTAGTACATGGTGATCCAGACTCTCATCAAGAATAAGAGTAAATTTACACTTTACACTTGTGAATGCATCCTGCTGGGGTTCTTGCAGCTGATCACAGAATGGGTGCATTCACAATTGTGAATGCACTCTAATGGTCTGGTAGGGTAGGGTTGTTGAAGGGAGTTCTAGCTGCTTTGCTTACAAACAAAATGAATGGCAGATTTAAGGCATCTCCCTAAACTGTGTATTTTTTTTTAATGTTGCCCTTTAAACCTTTTTAAAGAGCTGCTCTCTGTTGAATGGTATTTTGTAAAATAAAAATGTATTGCTATATGTCCCTCCCTGCGAGTGTCCAGTTCTTAATGCCCTTTGTTTGACATTCACTTGACTATTAGCATTGAAAATGGAAAGGAGATATTGTCAAAATTTGCCCTCTATTGATGTCAAAGAGACATCAAAGAGACATTAAAGTTCAAGATTTGTGGATTTTTGGGCGTGTGAATTTTTTTTGCCTGTCAATTGAACCCAAGCAGATTCACCCATCACTATTAGCCAGACATTATTGGACCTTGCATTGTGCTGCAAAGTCCATTTTAATTATGTTAACCTTTCAACAGTTAAACCCGTGCAAACCGTGTCATGCAATGTGATTGTGGAGTAACCCCATACGAGATACATGATGCATATGTTATTGAAACATTAGTTTCTTTGAAAAGCAAAGCACATCACTGGCTGATGTATTACCTTCATGCATTTTGCTTTTGTTTACAGTCACTAGTGTATGTTCTGCATTTCACAGGTAAATGATTTTAATTATTTTTCATTTCACAGTTGTGGGTCCTTGAACCACATGCTGAAGGATTATACAAAGACTTAAAGGACACATCTGATCACTAGATAAAGTCAGCAAGCAAATTCCTTTTATTCTTTTTTGCCTTTTGTTAAAACATATACCAGTTATTGAATTGCCCTTCAGCTTTTTTTTCTGACAATTACTTTCCCAGTCATGAAAATCATCATAGTAGGTTCTTTTTGGAAAGAATAAATTTTTTTTTTTTTCTTGTTTAACACAATCATCAAACTGCCAATATTCATTGTAGTCTGCTGACCTATATCGTCCCTTTATTAGCATTATAAAGCAATGACAATTTAACAGAACTTTACATCAAACATATTTGTACTTTTGACTTAAAGTGAACCTATCAGAAGAGAAATACAAGGGCTTTCATTGCTGACTTGTATTTGAAGTTGCAAGCTCTGGTAGTGTCATCCTGTTATGGAATTTCAAAGTAATTTTCTATATTTTTAAATCTGCAGCCTTCAATACATGTTGATCCAGCTATGAAGGTCCTTGTTCAGTTCCTGTTATTAGGGGACAATGCTCTGTCCCCACCTCCCAATTGTGCTCTTGCGTTTCCACCATTTCACACAGGTTCCTGATGGAGCTTGCAAGTAGCCTTTTCAACATACTTTGCAGAGGCATGGTTTACTGTTGTCACCATCAGGAATTCCACCCCCCGAGAAAATGCCATGCAGCCATAACTGGAATGTGCATATTGTAGTGATATAATATATAGTGGGTAGATGATTTGTAGTTATTAATAAGTATGTAGTGATATAATATATATCGTGGTTTAGATGATGCAAATAGTTATTAAAAGTATTCCTTCCGCAGCAACCCAATTCTTCCAGAGAGAGGCACTTTATTGATTTAACAAAACAGAACAAAGTCTTGCAACAGATGATAGTAATCCAACAGGGTATATATGACAACAAATATTTTTCCTAGACCTGTGCCTTCATAACCACACACCCTCCTGAGACACAATAGACTGACTACAAGGTTATATTCAGCTGCAGTCATAAACTGCCCTAATTTGCATTCTTGCATATTAACATCAACAAGTATACGCAATTAGATTAACAGATACCACCTTACTTGTATGGAATCCCCAATCTATATTCTTGCATATTAACATTAACATAGCCCATAGTCACTATCTTTTCCCTTTGATATGTGGAGTAATTCTTGTTTGGCCACTTCCCCTTTGATCAACAAGTCCCCTTTGATATGTGTAATTAGGTTAACAGATAACATTGTCAACTGAAATCTGGCCTGGTCAATCTTGTACTGTATGTGTACATATATAAAATAATAATATAAAATCCCACATAAATTGGCCAACACATTACAACACATATGTTGATATGAAATGACAAATAGACTGCAAGAGATCAACAGTGATGAGATGAAGCAAAGTATAAAATAAGTCTTAAAACAAGTATTTTACTTTAACCACTTGCCGACCGTCGCACACAATATACTTCGGCAAAGTGGCACGGGTGCACATAATCACATACCCGTATGTCGCTCATGCTCCCGCCATGCCTGCGGTAATCAGATTTATAACAGAACCCATCAGTCTTCAGGTCCAGGCCTGGACCTGCTGATTGGTTCTGGCGAATGAAAATGCTTCCCCTGTCTGCAAGTGTAAACACAGACAGAGGAAGTGATGTCATCTCCATCTCTAGAATTATTTTCCGTTCCAGAGAGAGAAGAGAGAACATCTTACCATGAGTTGCACAAAACTACACTAACACCAGTACACGTAGGTACACTTGTCACACCCCCCCCCCCCCCAGTTAATACCTTCACTTCCTGTCACTGTGTCACCAATTGCAGTTTTCAGATTTTTCAATGAACACTGCATTGGTTTCACTTGTGACTATAATCAGTGTAAGGGCAATTAGTAGTAGGCCCCGTTGCTTCAAGGGTACCCCCCAAACCCCCTAAAAAAGGTTTAACCCCTTGATCACCCCCCCCCAGTTCAACCCTTTCACCCCCTGTCTCAGTGTCACTAATAGATCTTTTTTCTGATCTCTGTATTAATATCACGGGTGATGCTAGTTAGCTAGTTAGTTGATTAGTTTCACCGTTTTTTAAAGCATCAGGTACCCCCATATACTACCTAATAAAGCCCCCTGATTACCCCCTAATTAACCCTTTACACCTGTCACCAGTGATCACCGTATTAGTGTCATAGGTGACGCTAGTTAGTTAGTTTTTTATAGCGTCAGGGCACCTGCCATATGTTACCTAATAAAGGTTTAACCCCCTGATCATCGGACGGGTGACATCAGTTAGGTTTTAACATCAGTCAGAGTCTGCGTCGCCCCAGGCAGCATCAGATTAGTGCCAGTAGCGCTAACACCCACACACGCACCATACACCTCCCTTAGCAGTATAGTGTCTGAACGGATCAATATCTGATCTGATGAGATCTATACTAGTGTCCCCAGTAGTTTAGGGTTCCCAAAAATGCAGCGTTAGGGGGATCAGCCCAGATACCTGATAGCACCTGTGTTTAGCCCTTCCACCCAGCCCACCCAAGTGCAGAATCAATCGATTACTGTCACTTACAAAACACATAACTGCAGCGTTTGCAGAGACAGGCCTGATCCCGGATCCCGAAAAACTGTTTTTTTGGTAGCGTTTTATAGCAGTCGCTGACAGTCAGGTGATCTTTTTTCCTATGAGTATCACTAGTTGTACCAGTAAATTTAGAGGCTACAATGTCCAATTGAAGGTACACTAGTGAAGAGGCCTACACGTTTCTAAGCATGACAGATGAGAGTGAAGAGGAAGTCAGTCACCCATCTGTCAGATTCAGGCTCAGAATATGATCCTGTAGACAGCGGCAGCACCCTGACAGATAGCTCTGATGATGGAGTAGTGGTACCTGCCAAGGTCAGGCATACCACAGGGCTCTCGTATGGAGCCAGTACTAGTGGCGCTCATCCTTCTGGTGAACTGGCAAGCACCAGCGTCCTAGTACACCCTGGTCATAGTCAAACCAGCACTGCAGTATCACGTGGTGACGTGGTGAGTCCCATAAGTGCAGTTCAAGCTGGTTAGGTGGCTATCCACCAAGAAGACAAAGACAGGCCCTTCGAGCCCATAGTGTCCTTCCTGCTGCATTTGCCAATCTGAATTGGGAGCCCACCACTTCTACAGCACCCGTACTTCCCCCAATCACTGGCCAACCTGGAATTCAGGTGGAAACAGTTGATTTTACTTCACTTGATTTTTATTCGCTGTTTTTCATGCAAGATCTCTATAGATCTATTGTGGACCAAAGCAATTTGTATGCTGGTCAATTCATCACCGCTAATCCCCAGTTGACCCTTGCCAGAGATTGGATCTCCGGATTTAAGACCTTTCTGGGCCTATCCCTCCTCATGGGCATAACTAAAAAAAGTGAGTTGCGGTCATATTGGTCCACAGACCCAATTCACCATATGCCCGTGTTCTCTGCCTCCATGACCAGGGCTAGATACGAGCAGATCTTGTGATTTATGCACTTCAACGACAAAACAGTTTGCAGCCTTGTTTACTCTCGATCAAGTTGTCTGCGTTAATTCCCTGATTACGTTTTCTGGCCGATTGTCATTCAAACAGTATCTTCCCAGCAAGCCTGACAGAAATGGGGTCAAGATGTATAAGCTTTGTTAAAGGCCAAAAGGCTATACATATAGTTTTATGGTTTACGAGGGAAGAGATATTCACGTAGAGCCGGAGAACTGCCCAAACTACATAGGGAGCGCTGGTAAGATTGTGTGGGACTTGGTGTCACCCTTATTCGGAAAGGGGTACCACTTATATGTGGACAATTATTACACAAGCGTGCCACTTTTTAGTCACTTGTTTGATCATGGAATTGGCGCATGTGGCACCGTGCAATCTAATCACTGGGGCTTACCCCAGGGGCTTGTAGAACCCCATCTTAGACTGGGGGAGAAAGCCTGCTTGAGAAGTAATAATTTGCTCGCAGTGAAGTGGAGGGATTCACAGAATGTTTTTGTTCTGTCCTCCCTTCACGCAGACACGACGGTCCAAATTCAAACGGCGACTGGTGTTGTGGAGAAACCCCTCTGTGTCCATTAATGCAACCTTAATATGGGAGGGGTGGACCTCAATGACCAGTTGATGGCGCCATACTTAATTGCCCATAAGGCCAGATGCTGGTATAAAAAAGTGTCTGCATACTTATTCCAATTGGCTCTGCTGAGCGCTTATGTGCTATACAAAGCGTCAAGATGAACTGGATCCTTCCTTAAATTCCAGGAAGAGATCATCACAGCCCTTCTGTTTCCAGATGGAGCTGTGCATCAACTTCCCAACCCAAATGCATTAAGCTGGCTGCATTGGAGGCATTTTCCGTATGTCCTCCCTGGTACCCCTACCCAGTGATCACCCCAAATAAGACGTAGCAAGCGCAGAAAGAGGCGTAACACCCACTATTATTGTCCCTCCTGTCCTGACCATCCTGGTCTTTGCATTGGTGAATGTTTCAAACGCTACCGCACACAAGTGATGTATTAGCGTAGGGTACAACACTGCACAGACTAGGACACACTTTCACAGGGTCTCCAAAGATGCCATCGCATTTTGAGAGACCCGAACCTGGAACCGTTATAGTTACAGTTACAAATAAAAGTGTAAAATATATATATATATATATATATATATAAAATAAAATATGTTGTTCTCCCTCTATTATTCTGCTCTTTTTACTATGTTTACTATGTTTTATCATGTTTGCTTTTCAGGTATGTAATTCTATTATGGTTTACTGTTTACTGTGTTTGATTGTTAACGATTATTTTCTTTTAGGTACGCCATTCAGCTGCAGCACTGATTTATTTACCTTGACAGCAACAGGAGAGGGAGGAGTCTAGCAATGGCTCAAGTCTTGAATCTGAACACGTAGGAGTGAAGCGGGTCTCGCTCCCAGCTCTATGAACTAAATACAGACACCGCGTTTGATCTCTTGCTTTGGCCCCCCCGCATTGTGCTGCCAGCTTTTCGCCCACTAGGACGGCCTGACTGAACCGACTGAACCCGAGCTGTTCACGAGGTGGAGGGTAGAGGGCTTAAACCGATGGTATCAACTACGGACTGTCTGGAGCTTGGAGACAGTTTATTGCCTCTTCCATCTCTCCCCGGGGGGGGGGGGGGGGGGGTAAGGGAGGTCGGGAGTATACCAGCACTATATCGAACGCGGTAACCCTTTCCAGCTGGTTTCCATTACACTTCCCTTCCCTGCCTAGCTAGCTGCCCCGATACCTGGAACGAGCCCCTTATCTCCTTACCTCCTCTTTGGCAGTCTCTCCACTTTCTCGGATACTGTTCCATTGATCAGAGGAGGGGTCGGGAGGAGACGAGACGGACCCTCCAAGGGACAGTGCAGGACTGGATGTCAGAATAGAGATCACGGAGGATACCTTGCTGGATAAACTGAAAAGTTCTCCCGACAGACTAAGCAGTGGATAGAATGTGGAGAACGAGGTTTGCAATAAATCTTTTTCACTCCCTCATCTCCCCCTCCCTGACTCCCCCACACCTTCTCTCTACGTTCCCTCTCTCTCTCCTGGACCTGGGAAGCAAGGACCGTAGCAGCAAAGGGATACTCAATCTCAAAAACTGAAGGTCTGAGGTGGTTAGTACAGTAAATATGGTATTTAAAGCAAATATTTTATGTCGTAAGAAATTTTAAGCCAAATAGGACAAATATGACATAAACCTTTGCCATATTAATACCACCACTACTATTACTATATACTGTTATACTGTTATCACTAAACCTTATAGTACAAACGAAGATCTATGATGGTGTATAGTATTGAAAAGTAGAGTTCCTACAAATAAGTATAATTAAGAACGTATGGACTGACATGAGAAATAAACTGCTTTAATAGAGGAAAAAAAAAAAATATACACACTCTAGCACTCTTAAACCACACCCAGAATTCCTGGAAAAATACATTTTTTGGGAGGACAATCACAACAGACAGTCAAAAAATAAAGTGGTATAAACCCCCGGAAAGGGGGCAGGATAAGAACATATGCTCTCCTAACAAGACAGGAAAGATGGTGAGAGAGGGGAAGGGAAAAAGAAAGGAAAAGGAGGAAAAGTAGAAAAACGCATGCCAACTATTCATATAAAACCCCTCAGATAAATAAAGAGAGAGGGAGGCAGCCTATGGAGGGGAGAGAGGAGAGAGGTGGCGATAACAGGAGAAGGAAGAGGGAATGTGGAAGTACCCACCATCCCTCCACCAGCGTTTAAAAATGCAGCACAAGTGAAGAGTGTGTCTCTAGAATTATATAGAAATTACCAACTCTATTAAAATTAAAGGGGGTTCTGGAGAGTGGAGGGTTCCTGGGAAGAATGAGGGGTAAGGCGGCAAGAGGGGGAGCAACCCCTAAATCACCCCGCTTAAGCCTGACTACCAGCCTGGGCCCAATGAACAAATACGTTACACAAGTGGGAAATGCTGAGAAGCTACCAACAGAAAAACAGCAGGTATTAAAAAAATAATCAGACGCAGAGTAAGGAGAAGAAGAAGGAGAGGGAGAAAGAGAAGAAAAAGTCTCAGAATAAAACTATACAAGAGATCGATATATTATCAGAATCAAATATAGATCAAGAGCCATCCTCAGAGTTGGAAATAAGAGATGAAGAAGTACAGCATGCTAAACCTCTCTACCAACTAAAAATGAAATTGAGTCTATGTTTGCAGCCTTGGAAAAATCACTTAAAATGGAAATGGAAAGAGTCCAAAGAAATCTTGGACATATTCTCGAACGAGTTGAAGATGTGGGAAAAAAAACGCAAACTAACCATATCAATATGGGGAAATTAGAAACAGAAATTAAATTCTTGAAAAAGCACAACAAGAACAAGCATATAAATTAGAGGACCAGGTAAATAGGGACCGAAGAAAAAATATAAGGATACGAGGCGTCCCAGAGACCTCTCACCAAGAAGACTTAATTGAAATTACAAAGAAGATCTGTAATCCTTTGATGGACAAGGAAATAACAGACCCAATAAAAATTGAGAGAGTCCATAGGATAAGAAGGTCAAAAGAATTTACAAATCACGAAATCACGAAACCTGAGAGGAAACCCACCACTAAAGTATGAAGGGAGTCTTATCCAACTGTATCAGGACCTGTCAAAAGAAACCCTGAAAAGAAGGAGAGATCTAAAACCTCTATTGGCGACATTAGTTGAAAATAATGTTCAATATAATTGGGGCTTTCCCTCATGCTTAATTGGCAGGAAAAACTGACTCACAGCTAGATTGAGATTCACAGAGGACACCCCAAAATTCTGCAGGAAATTGGATATTCCTATAATGGAAGATTGTTCAGAAGAAAGGCTACAATAATAACCCAGCATAAATGAGTGTAATAATTAACATTTATCTCGAAAGGAAAAAAATTCTCTTTTTTTTTTCTTCCTCTCCTTCCCTCGAGAGATTGAGGGGAGTATTGGAGGGGATGAGGGCTTAGCGGGTGGGAACGGGGGGCCGTAGGGAAAGAAAGAGAATACTAATATTAAAAAGAGCTGGAAGAGGGGACCTGGACTCTTGTCATGCTCTGGAACCACCTCACTAGTAATTAGGGAGGTGAGTTTTGACGGCGCCATACAGAACTCCACCTCAGGTCAAAGAGAGCAGGGGGACAAGGTGGTCCCTTAGGGCATGCTACAGACCATGGGGTCAAAGTACCAACTGGGGAGGGGGGAGGGATCCATGAATGGGAGGGGGGAGGGAGGGATTTTTGGTTGGGAGGGGGAGTGGGTGAGGGGGGTAGGATCTGTCTGTCCTTGTTTTTCTCAACAAGTAAGAAATTCAACTAAACCAAAAGATGACAGACGTTAAGTTTATCACATACAATATAAGAGGGCTGATCTCCCCCGAAAAAAGATATAAAATGCTTAAAGAGCTAGAAAGGTACAGGGGAGATATAATATTCCTACAAGAGACGCATATAGCATTGGATTCAAATATTAAATTGTACTCAGGTGTATTTCCAACATGGTACTATGCCGATTCCCCTATTAGTCTGGATTCACACCTATGCATTTTTTGTGCTTTTTGCATTTTGCAGATTTGCACTACAGAACGTGTTTCATAGGAAACAATGTTAAATGGACTGTAGTGCAAATCTGCAAAATGCAAAAAGCACTAAAACTGCATAGATGTGAATCCAGCCTTAGGAGAGGGAAGTCGCTATTGGGATAGCAAAAAACATAAATTTCACCTTGGAAGATATGAAAGATGACCCAGATGGTCGCTTTCTGTTCCCGAGGGGAACTCTACAAGGTGAAAGGTACACTTTAGCAAACGTATATTGCCCTAACAAAGGCCCCAAAAAATATCGAAATCCGATTCTTAATACCCTAATAGACTTTAAACAGGGTCATTTAATCTTAGCAGGAGACTTTAACTTTTTCATAGATCAAGACATAGATAGTACGTCTCGTGCACCGAACCGAGAAAATAAACAATTAAAACTGATAAAAAAAAAAAAAGCATAGTCAGCAGTTGGTTGATGTATGGAGAACACTATACCCAAGGAAAAAGGACTATACATTTTACTCAACGGTGCATGACTCGTACTCCAGATTAGACTATATCTTATTAGACCACGATATGCTGGAGCAAGTTACGGAGGCAGCGATCAAAATCATCTCTGCCTCTAACCATGCTCCGGCGACAGTAAAGATAAGACTCAAAGAAGCGGGACAGAGAAAGGGCTCCTGGAGATTGAATGAAGACCTAATAGATGATGAAGAAATAGTAAATATAATACAGACTGAGATTGAACATTATTTTACCATAAATGATACACCAGATGTTTCAAGGGCAAGGGTTGGAATTAAAACATAAAATACAACTCGATAGAGAAATACAACAGAAGATTATTCTAAAAAGGGGTCAATTAAATGACATTATGGAACAAGAAACTAGAAAAGTATTTAAAAACGTGGCGAAAGAGAGATATACCGTATATACTCGAGTATAAGCCGACCCGAATATAAGCAGAGGCACCTCATTTTACCACAAAAAACTGGGAAAACTTATTGACTCGAGTATAAGCCTAGGGTGAGAAATGCACAGCTACTGTAAGTGGAAAAGAGGGTCAACAATGCCCATTTGCAGCCTCACTGTACCCATTTGCATGCCTCACTGTACCCATTTGCAGCCATAGGTCCCCCGAACTTCAAACTTGGTAGTTAGTGGTTCCTAGATGCCCCCTAGCTGCAGGCCCGGAATGACATTGCTGCAAATGGACACAGTTAACCATATCTAGGGGCCACTTGGTCCTAGGAACCCCAACTGGAACTATCACTACAACATATCCAAATATGGGGTTCCTATCACCAAGTGGCCCCGAGATACGGGGCCCCAAAGTCGGTTCGGAAAATGTCAAGCACTTTTCTGCAGCAGAGAATGACATTTTCAGGAACTGACTTTGGGGCCCCGTATCCCGGGCCACTTAGTGCTAGGAACTCCATCTGTGTTGTAGTGGTAGTTCAACTTGGTTTGCACACCAAATGGGGGGTTCCTAGCACCAAGTGGCCCCGAGATACGGGGCCCCAAACTCGGGTTGGAAAATGTCATTCTCTACTGCAAAAAAGTGCTTAAATGGAGTATAAGCCAAGGGGGGCATTTTCAGCACAAAAAAAAAAAAATGTGCTTAAAAACTTGGCATATACTCGAGTATATATGTGTATATATATATACACACATATATATATATATATATACGTGGGGCAACAAACCCGGGAAACACCTAGCAAAAATATCTAAAGCAAAAAAAACCTTTAAATTATATTGAAAAGATAAAAAATTAGATAGGGGAACTGAAATATAAAACAACTGACATCGCAAATATTTTTAAAACATACTATGGTGCTCTATGTGCAATAAGAACCAGAGAGACACGACAAGAGGAAGAGTGTAGAAAAAACGAAAATACAGGAATATTTAGCGGAAGTCAACCTACCAAAAATAACAACAGAAAGCTCTGAATTATTGGACGAACCCATTACCCAGGAGGAAATCCATAAGGCTCTGAAAGAAACACCAGGGGGGAAATGTCCAGGTCCAGATGGGTTCCCAATAAATACTATAAAAGATTTAAGGAACAGTTAGTCCCAGAATTATGTAAATACTTTAACAGAATAGGGGAAAACGAAGAAAAAAGAAAGAAATCTCTCCTTGCAAATATATCAGTTATACCAAAAGTAGGGAAGGATAGAAATATTTGTTCTAGTTATCGCCCCATTGCATTATTAAATGCAGATACAAAACTATACGCGAAAGTGCTGGCATCGAGACTAAAAAACTTTGTGCCAGACCTGATAAATATTGATCAAACAGGTTTCGTACCAGGCAGGGAGTGGAGAGATGACAGTATAAGAACTCTATTTTTAATGAATAAAGAAAAGGAACGAAGGTCCCCAATAAACCTAATTATCGATCGATGCTGAAAAGGCATTTGATCGAGTTGATTGGATATTTATGTTTGAAACACTCCGGAGCATAGGGCTGGGACCAAGAATCATGAGATGGATTAGCAATCTATATAAACAGTGAATAGTGCAAAAGGAAAGAAAAACTGCGCTGTCTTATAAAGATATTGAAAAATATATGTATACTAGCGGCCTTGAGTGAATAAAATTTAAATATAAAAAAGTACGGCGCTCATAGAGCACGAAAATAACAATCATTGTCTAAAAGTGATGATACTAAATAATGATACAGTATCCAAAAATAAAAATATATGAATGTGTGTCACTAAAAATAGTGAACAAACAAATTTGATAAATCAAATGGATTGTGAATCAAAAGATCATATATATGGAAAGGGTTGATAGACCTACTAATCACATAATCGCATAGATCACATATACAATAAATATGACAGTAGAAAAATCTTGAATATATATCACCATATAAACAAAACCATATAGCAATGTGTGTTACAAATAGTGATCTAAGCAAAAAACACCACCTAATAGTGACATAACTTCAACATTGGTGCGTTGAGAAATATATAACAGGTGACTTGGTGAAAGTTGTCTGTTGCAGTCCACCACCTCTTGGGAATGCGCTTACCAGATAGCGTGAACTCAGATAGGCTTACGCCGTATGAGTCACAAAAGGCAGTTGGTGTCACTACACCCGTGGGAGCATCTACTTGGGGATGGTGCCAAACGACAAGATCCTTCACTGGATATATCCAAAGAACTCTCAGGAGGGAGGGATGATGGATGTTATACCACTGATAGTACTCAAATTAGTGGGACCGATAAAGAGAAAAATGGAGCCACATAGTGTAATACCATAGGGGATTTATTTTGACAAAGCATATAAAAATGGGTACTCACATTTAAAACGACATGTAAAAGCATATAGTGGTCTACTGGTAACGCAGTGGTAACAGCTAACCGAGTCCCGACGCGTTTCGCCTCATACAGGCATCATCTGGGGGACCCCCCCATATAATAACTTGCTATTCAGGAATAGGGATGAGCCCGGTGTTCGATTCAAACCCATGTTCAAATCGAACATCGGCCGTTCGTCGAAACCAGAACTTTGTGGGCCGGTCACATCAAATTCGTGTGATACAAACAGCTTACAATGCACTGCGCCAGTCGCAGTGCATTGCTGGCTGATGATTGGCCAAGCATGCACTGTGACCCCGCATGCTTGGCCAATCACAGTGCCGGCAGCGAGGAGAGCCATAATTGGCCACAGACAGGATGCCTGTGGCCAATTATAGCTCAGGGGGGTTTAGTACACGCCCCACACTATATAAGGCCTTGTGTAGTGTTGTACGGCGTTCATAGAGAGCAGGATAGGCAGGGACAGTGTCAGCTGTGCTTTATACTTATTTAGATAGCGCTGTTACAGTGAGTGTTCAGGGAGAGAGCAGGATAGGCAGAGACAGTGTCAGCTTTGCTTTTCTTCCTAACCTAGTGCTGTTACAGTGGGTGTAGTGTGCCTCCTGCACACTGCACAGAATACACCTGAATCTACCCCCTCATTGCTGGTGTTGTGTAGTTGATTTGTGCAACACAGGCATCTGCCTAATATTCAGTCATGTCATTTACACAGGAATCAGTGCATTTAAATAGCACTGATTGCTGTATAAATGACAATGGTCCCAAAAATGTGTAAAAAATGTCCGATGTGTCCGCCATAATGTCGCAGTCACAATAAAAATCGCTGATCGCCGCCATTACTAGTAAAAAAAAATATTAATAAAAATGCTATAAAACTATCCCCTATTTTGTAAACGCTATAACTTTTGCGAATAAGATATGTTTAGTGGTACTAGGGTCAGGCCCTACCTATGACTCAAGTGGATGAAATGAGGTATGCCACCATATACATCTAAGAAAGATGTGTAGATGTAATAATATGATGGAAAAGAGGCCTATACGATCCTCTGTTCCTACTATCCAGGTCCACTAGTTGAATGTCCAAAAATGTACTAGATGACAACTAGTGTTTATGTGGTGGTGGTATAGATAAAGTGTCACACAAGAAAAAATAAGAAATAATAATAATAAAAGATGATGGTTAGAATACTATATGTCAGATATAACCTTAATATCCAAAACAAAAGTATATGTATACACAAATATTATGAGTATACACCTCTGTGTATCGCTTCAGCAAAGGAATTAATGAAAAAATGTGTTTGTGCTATTACATAAACTGCACCGTGCAAAACATTCCAGTGAGCACATAACTATGTATTGTGCACAATTTAGTAATTTAATAATAAAATAGTGCTCCGTATACAGTGAGATACCATAGAAATGTGAATCACCATATAGCCACACGTCTCTTCCCCACTAGAATCTATGGGAAAAACCGTGACAGCGGCTATGTACTTGTATATACCCGTGTATGTGATTGGGTGTACTAAACCATATATACTAGGTTAGTGTATAGGAAAAATGTGTTAACATAAACATATATAAGTGAAAAGCAGTTAAACATAAAAAGTTATATATATATATATATATATATATATATATATATATATATATATCCAGAATTTTTTTTGTGTGAGTCTTGCTAGCACATCTGAATGTTAAGGTATTTTGTCAACAAATTAATGTTGGAGAATGATGGACTTTTTAGGCGTAAGATAAGTGTAAAGAGTTTTTTATTAAAAACATATAAATAAAAAAAAAGTATATAAATAAATTATAAATCTAAAACAGATTGTTTGGAAAAAACAACCTGGCAACCTATAGAAGTATTTAACAGGCTGATGTATAGGTACGCTCGAATAATAACAATATGGTTCCAATGAGGTCACTATATTTAAATGCAATCATTCAAATTTTCTTGGAAAATTGTGACATAAAAATGAACAAAAACACGAAACCATAGGTGAGCGATACAGTCATACAGAAAAACAGCTTGTTTGCAGTTGCTCTACATGTTACGCGTCATAGGACGCTTCCTCAGGAGCTTTCTATATTAGGAATAAAAGAAAGAAAACAAATATACAATAAGAAAACAATACAAATGATATGACATAATTATATGTGACATTGAATCGAGGGCACCCAAGGGCGTAGGGGCGCTACCCGCCATCAAAGAAAAAGAGGGGGAGGGAGAAATAAAGGCAGAAACAGGGGGAAGGGAAGAATGACGGAGAGGAGGGAATTGATGAGAAGGAATGGGTGTGGGTGAGTGGATAGGGAGTGAAAGTGAGTGAGAATGGGTGGAGTGAACAGGTGTGCATCATGGGAACGAGTGCAACATAGTCAATTGCATAATAGGTGTGGTATTAAGTGTTTACTTACAATCCCTGAGAAGGGAAGGAGTTTAGTGGAACGGGGAACCAAGGTGCGTTTCTCTGCAGCGGTACTTTGGACATATATATATGTCAATAGGCCAAGAAGTTCTGTATTAATATTTTATTAGTAAGTTATTTTTTATTTTTGCTATATTTATTCATTCTTTATATATATAAAGGAATTATTAATAGTGTTTAAATAAATATGCCAATAGTCTCTGCTCATCCATCAATGTGTGCCTGTGCTTGAAATAGATATTGAGTGGTGCACAGGTATACGTGCAGTATATATAAAGGGTAATAGATAGATATGGTTATATATCATCCTATATACACATATAGGACTGATAAATGGATAGGAGTGCAGGTGTACTTCCGCAACCATCCATCCACATAGAGGGGATAAATAGTCTTTTTAGTTGTTAATGCAGCAATGTGCACATTGATGGCAACATAGGAGAGAGATCATTTATAATATAAAGAAAAAGAGAAAATATTGAGAATTTCTACTTACCCTATAATGAGGGGTTGGCCTATTAGTTAGTATTATGAGCCCATACATTGGGGTCGGTTTTGCAAGGTAAGTGAGGTGGGACAGGTACTGCGGAGCACGTTGGCCTATAGGGCCTCCGACTGGCCAACACTTGTATGGAAGGATGGGGGGGGGGGCTCAGCCAACTTGTTCACAGAGGTCCTACTAGAGGGACATAACAAAGCGTGAAATAATTAGGTAAATTTGGCTGATTCCAAGTGGGCCAAGAAGTTGTATTACCAGAGTAGGAGTGCTAAGTTTCTTACCTAATGATGATAGGTTCCGTTGTGGTTCCCCGTTCTGGCAGCTGTGCGGGAAGGCTGCTCTAGCTGACGGCAGCCTAAGCCGTCTTTTAAGTGCAGCCGTCCCGGTAGTGACGTCACCGCGTAAACGCGGCACGTCATACTACCCGGCCAAGTCCTAGCGCGCATGCGTCAGGGAGCGGAGAGTTGCGGCGTCGGCTAGTGTAACCAGCGCCGCAATCTCAGCCCATGCGCATGCGCGGGACACGGCACTCATAGGAGGAGCGTTGATCGCAATCCCCCCTGAGGCCGAAAGCGTCACTATAGCTGCAGCGAGTGCAGCCAGCGACGCTTTGTGGCCACATAATGCACTGCAACAGAACGCTCCATCTGACAATAGGAGAGAGAAAGGAGAAAGGAGAAAGAAAAGTGGGTGAAGTAAAGAAGGCAATGCTGGAAATAAGAAGTGTAGGGAAACATATTAGGAATATGACATTTGGGGATATGTGACGGGCAACGGTCCATGTAGCCAGAGGGTACCCTCCATCCAGTGCCACATAGAACATTAGAGTGGTGTCAATTAACAGGTGTTCTAGAATATACATAGATAAATATCCAAGGTCAGAGGCCTTGAAGTATGCATTATAATAGTAATAATATACAGAAAAAAGAAAACAATATAGATTAGTATAATAAGCATAGGCATAAAAATAAGAAAAGGTATATATTATAAATGAATAGAAAGGGTATTATCTTTTTGAAGTGTTTGATCGAACAGTAACAGCGGTTCAGATCATTTGTCTTATTATGGTAGCGGCCGCATAAAATGTATGTGCGGCATCTAGCACACTAAAGACCTATTCGATATAGGGGTTGAAGGTATGTTCAGTAGATCTAAGAAGGTGTATATGCCTTGAAAATTACCAACTTATCCAAATAAAAGAAAATTAGTAAAAAATGAATTTTGTGAAATAAGGGGGGTGATGAAAAGGAGAGGGAATGGAGGAAAGAATATTGTAGGCTATAAAGTTATTTTAAGAGTTGCTTGAAAGGGAGTGGGAGTATTTATATGATGTATAAATTAAAAAGTGGTTGAGACTCAGAGGAATTAGTGATTTGATTGTACAATTCATAACTACAAAAAGGATTTGTAGGAGTGTGATTCATTGAGGCCAGGGGCGTACATGGCGTCCAACCGCTCTATCCATAGTGTTTCCTTTTGTAGGATAAGTCTGTCCCAATTTCCACCTCGTGGATTTTTGGGCACAACTGCTAGTACACTGAAGGAGACGCAGGAGGTGTCAAACCTATGATACAGGTCGATGTGCCTACTAACCGTGGTGAGCATTTTTCCATTAGAGGACACATATACATGATCTTTAATTCACTGCCATAGGCAGCGGACTGTCTTGCCTACGTAGAAGGCCCCGCAGGTACATAGCATAAGGTATACAACTCCTTGGGTGGTACAGTCTGCTCTTGTTTTCAAAGCAAAAGTGTCTCCTTTGGGGAGTTTAATGGTTTTGCTTTGGCATACCCAAGGACAAAAATCACAGTTGCCACATCGAAATGTACCATTTGGTTTATGGCCAATCTGTGATACGTTGAAGTAGTGGCTTGAGACCAGACGGTCACGTAGCGACGTGGTGCGTCTAAAGGTAAGCTCTGGTCTCAGGCCAATATGTTTCCTCACAGTTGGATCCTGGTGAAGTAAATGCCAGTGATTAGTGATGAATGATATTACGGATTTCTTGGTGCTGGGAAGAGTATCGTGTAATAATTCTAGCTTTGGCTGTTTTTTCAGAATTAGGTTCTTTCTTGGAATATAGAAGTGTGTTTCGCGACTGTTTTAGTGCCTTGTTGTATGCTTTTCGCAAAGTGGATTTAGTATATCCCCTTGCTCGCAAACGAGATTGGAGTGATTTTGCTTCCACTGTGAAGTCTTGAAGGTGTGTACAATTTCGCCTTAACCTTATGTATTGTGCATAAGGGATACTTTTTAGTAGGGCTGCAGGGTGGGCACTGTCTGCGTGTAGGATTGTATTCCCGGCAGTTTCCTTTCTATAGAGGGTTGTGGCTAAACAGTTCGCTTGATCCTTGAATATGGTCAGATCCAAGAAATTAATCCTAGACTGATTCACATTCACAGTAAATTTTAGGTTAAAGGAATTGATGTTAAGTGCCTCAACGAAAGTTGACAGTGTGGTGGAGGTACCAGTCCAAATCAAGAAGATATCGTCTATGTACCTCCACCAGGACATAATCTGGTCGGTGTACATAGAAAGGTCCTCCGTGGAAAAAATATGACGTTCCCACCCCCCCAGGTACAGGTTTGCATAGGCTGGCGCACAGCAAGTGCCCATAGCAACACCCTGTACCTGGAGGAAGTGGGACTCCTTGAAACTGAAATAATTGTGTGTTAACACAAATTGTAAAAGGGTTAGAATGAATTCGTTATAGTTCCATTGAGTATGGGGTTCCTCATAGAGGAAGGTGCGAACCATCTTGATGCCCTGCTCGTGAGGGATGCTGGAGTATAGCGCCTCCACATCTAGAGTCACGAGAAGGGCATCGGGAGGGACCACCAAACCTTCAACCTTCTTTAAGAAGTCGAGTGTGTCTCGAGTATAGGATGAGAGACTCATTACATGTGGTGTAAGGACTGAGTCTACCAGTCTACTAGCTCTCTCCGTGAGTAGACTGGTAGACTCAGTCCTTACACCACATGTAATGAGTCTCTCATCCTATACTCGAGACACACTCGACTTCTTAAAGAAGGTTGAAGGTTTGGTGGTCCCTCCCGATGCCCTTCTCGTGACTCTAGATGTGGAGGCGCTATACTCCAGCATCCCTCACGAGCAGGGCATCGAGATGGTTCGCACCTTCCTCTATGAGGAACCCCATACTCAATGGAACTATAACGAATTCATTCTAACCCTTTTACAATTTGTGTTAACACACAATTATTTCAGTTTCAAGGAGTCCCACTTCCTCCAGGTACAGGGTGTTGCTATGGGCACTTGCTGTGCGCCAGCCTATGCAAACCTGTACCTGGGGGGGTGGGAACGTCATATTTTTTCCACGGAGGACCTTTCTATGTACACCGACCAGATTATGTCCTGGTGGAGGTACATAGACGATATCTTCTTGATTTGGACTGGTACCTCCACCACACTGTCAACTTTCGTTGAGGCACTTAACATCAATTCCTTTAACCTAAAATTTACTGTGAATGTGAATCAGTCTAGGATTAATTTCTTGGATCTGACCATATTCAAGGATCAAGCGAACTGTTTAGCCACAACCCTCTATAGAAAGGAAACTGCCGGGAATACAATCCTACACGCAGACAGTGCCCACCCTGCAGCCCTACTAAAAAGTATCCCTTATGCACAATACATAAGGTTAAGGCGAAATTGTACACACCTTCAAGACTTCACAGTGGAAGCAAAATCACTCCAATCTCGTTTGCGAGCAAGGGGATATACTAAATCCACTTTGCGAAAAGCATACAACAAGGCACTAAAACAGTCGCGAAACACACTTCTATATTCCAAGAAAGAACCTAATTCTGAAAAAACAGCCAAAGCTAGAATTATTACACGATACTCTTCCCAGCACCAAGAAATCCGTAATATCATCACTAATCACTGGCATTTACTTCACCAGGATCCAACTGTGAGGAAACATATTGGCCTGAGACCAGAGCTTACCTTTAGACGCACCACGTCGCTACGTGACCGTCTGGTCTTAAGCCACTACTCCAACGTATCACAGATTGGCCATAAACCAAATGGTACATTTCGATGTGGCAACTGTGATTTTTGTCCTTGGGTATGCCAAAGCAAAACCATTAAACTCCCCAAAGGAGACACTTTTGCTTTGAAAACAAGAGCAGACTGTACCACCCAAGGAGTTGTATACCTTATGCTATGTACCTGCGGGGCCTTCTACGTAGGCAAGACAGTCCGCTGCCTATGGCAGCGAATTAAAGATCATGTATATGTGTCCTCTAATGGAAAAATGCTCACCACGGTTAGTAGGCACATCGACCTGTATCATAGGTTTGACACCTCCTGCGTCTCCTTCAGTGTACTAGCAGTTGTGCCCAAAAATCCACGAGGTGGAAATTGGGACAGACTTATCCTACAAAAGGAAACACTATGGATAGAGCGGTTGGACGCCATGTACGCCCCTGGCCTCAATGAATCACACTCCTACAAATCCTTTTTGTAGTTATGAATTGTACAATCAAATCACTAATTCCTCTGAGTCTCAACCACTTTTTAATTTATACATCATATAAATACTCCCACTCCCTTTCAAGCAACTCTTAAAATAACTTTATAGCCTACAATATTCTTTCCTCCATTCCCTCTCCTTTTCATCACCCCCCTTATTTCACAAAATTCATTTTTTACTAATTTTCTTTTATTTGGATAAGTTGGTAATTTTCAAGGCATATAAACCTTCTTAGATCTACTGAACATACCTTCAACCCCTATATCGAATAGGTCTTTAGTGTGCTAGATGCCGCACATACATTTTATGCGGCCGCTACCATAATAAGACAAATGATCTGAACCGCTGTTACTGTTCGATCAAACACTTCAAAAAGATAATACCCTTTCTATTCATTTATAATATATACCTTTTCTTATTTTTATGCCTATGCTTATTATACTAATCTATATTGTTTTCTTTTTTCTGTATATTATTACTATTATAATGCATACTTCAAGGCCTCTGACCTTGGATATTTATCTATGTATATTCTAGAACACCTGTTAATTGACACCACTCTAATGTTCTATGTGGCACTGGATGGAGGGTACCCTCTGGCTACATGGACCGTTGCCCGTCACATATCCCCAAATGTCATATTCCTAATATGTTTCCCTACACTTCTTATTTCCAGCATTGCCTTCTTTACTTCACCCACTTTTCTTTCTCCTTTCTCCTTTCTCTCTCCTATTGTCAGATGGAGCGTTCTGTTGCAGTGCATTATGTGGCCACAAAGCGTCGCTGGCTGCACTCGCTGCAGCTATAGTGACGCTTTCGGCCTCAGGGGGGATTGCGATCAACGCTCCTCCTATGAGTGCCGTGTCCCGCGCATGCGCATGGGCTGAGATTGCGGCGCTGGTTACACTAGCCGACGCCGCAACTCTCCGCTCCCTGACGCATGCGCGCTAGGACTTGGCCGGGTAGTATGACGTGCCGCGTTTACGCGGTGACGTCACTACCGGGACGGCTGCACTTAAAAGACGGCTTAGGCTGCCGTCAGCTAGAGCAGCCTTCCCGCACAGCTGCCAGAACGGGGAACCACAACGGAACCTATCATCATTAGGTAAGAAACTTAGCACTCCTACTCTGGTAATACAACTTCTTGGCCCACTTGGAATCAGCCAAATTTACCTAATTATTTCACGCTTTGTTATGTCCCTCTAGTAGGACCTCTGTGAACAAGTTGGCTGAGCCCCCCCCCCATCCTTCCATACAAGTGTTGGCCAGTCGGAGGCCCTATAGGCCAACGTGCTCCGCAGTACCTGTCCCACCTCACTTACCTTGCAAAACCGACCCCAATGTATGGGCTCATAATACTAACTAATAGGCCAACCCCTCATTATAGGGTAAGTAGAAATTCTCAATATTTTCTCTTTTTCTTTATATTATAAATGATCTCTCTCCTATGTTGCCATCAATGTGCACATTGCTGCATTAACAACTAAAAAGACTATTTATCCCCTCTATGTGGATGGATGGTTGCGGAAGTACACCTGCACTCCTATCCATTTATCAGTCCTATATGTGTATATAGGATGATATATAACCATATCTATCTATTACCCTTTATATATACTGCACGTATACCTGTGCACCACTCAATATCTATTTCAAGCACAGGCACACATTGATGGATGAGCAGAGACTATTGGCATATTTATTTAAACACTATTAATAATTCCTTTATATATATAAAGAATGAATAAATATAGCAAAAATAAAAAATAACTTACTAATAAAATATTAATACAGAACTTCTTGGCCTATTGACATATATATATGTCCAAAGTACCGCTGCAGAGAAACGCACCTTGGTTCCCCGTTCCACTAAACTCTTGACTATGTTGCACTCGTTCCCATGATGCACACCTGTTCACTCCACCCATTCTCACTCACTTTCACTCCCTATCCACTCACCCACACCCATTCCTTCTCATCAATTCCCTCCTCTCCGTCATTCTTCCCTTCCCCCTGTTTCTGCCTTTATTTCTCCCTCCCCCTCTTTTTCTTTGATGGCGGGTAGCGCCCCTACGCCCTTGGGTGCCTTCGATTCAATGTCACATATAATTATGTCATATCATTTGTATTGTTTTCTTATTGTATATTTGTTTTCTTTCTTTTATTCCTAATATAGAAAGCTCCTGAGGAAGCGTCCTATGACGCGTAACATGTAGAGCAACTGCAAACAAGCTGTTTTTCTGTATGACTGTATCGCTCACCTATGGTTTCGTGTTTTTGTTCATTTTTATGTCACAATTTTCCAAGAAAATTTGAATGATTGCATTTAAATATAGTGACCTCATTGGAACCATATTGTTATTATTCGAGCGTACCTATACATCAGCCTGTTAAATACTTCTATAGGTTGCCAGGTTGTTTTTTCCAAACAATCTGTTTTAGATTTATAATTTATTTATATACTTTTTTTTTATTTATATGTTTTTAATAAAAAAACTCTTTACACTTATCTTACGCCTAAAAAGTCCATCATTCTCCAACATTAATTTGTTGACAAAATACC